>JADLZL010005136.1:0-217429 GCA_015844335.1 Chrysopogon serrulatus | reverse complement strand
GAGTTTCAATCAAGTGTGTAAACTTCCGAGTTGAGTGGAACATTTTTTATTAAGAAGTTGTTTTACCAAATTATTGGAGAGCCCTTTCTCTTTTGTCAAAAAACAAGTCCATTTGCCAAGTTCCTAGAGGCACACTGTGCTATAATGAACTATATAAAACATATATCTGATAACACCAGGGCGTGACATGAGCCAACCAGGGTGGCACACTGCCACTTGCCGGTGCATTGCAGCTCACCATCTGCCCCTACCCGTGGCTGTCTTCTTCCTCCTCCTAACGCGCGGCCACCATCCCACCACCTACCACACCATTACAAGGCACACTGGAGTTTCGCCACAGCTCCACAGCAGTTGAGCTCTGGCAAGACCCTAACGCACCAATATGGAGACCTCCTTCTTCCCCTTCCCCCACTCCTGTCGCCGCCATGGCCATGCTCCCTAGAAATCACCGCCACGACACCCCCGCCCTGACCTGGCATGCCGCTTCCACTACCACAAGGATCCCAACGCCACTCTCCCATCACCCCCCCCCCACTTCGCCTGGAGGACCTGTCTCCCCCTAAAACCCCTACTAAGTCTGCCGAAATTGAAGAAGAAGAAGGGAAGAGACTAAAACCCTAGCCACCGCTTTCACTGGAACCTATCCATCACCGTTTTCTTCTTTGGTGGATGTGTGGGTGCAGGTGCATGCATGTCTCATGAGAGAGGGAGAGGCTGGAGAGGGTGGGCTAGGCTGCATTGCGTCACGTGGGAGAGGGGGACGGAGATGGAGACGGAGAGGCAAGGCATGGTCGGCGCGTGAATCCAGTATGAGGGGGGCGACTAAGATTGGTGCATAACACCACCTCACCCATCGGGCGATGGCTACCAGGGAAGCATTATACGCTGCACCACCCAGAATGCAAGTGATCGTCCCATAAAAGAGCATTAATGCTGCTAGCATATCATCAACCATTTATTAGTTAATTTCATTGGAGGTACACAGTACACGACCCCAAAACAGTCACCACACACAGTGCAAGATCATTGACAATAACATACCCACCTCTTACAAAGGATATACATGCATGCATAATCGCATATATATAACTATGGTGACTAACCAAACGTATAAAGTTGCACTGGCAGACGAGGCTGAGCTTGTAACAAGAGTGGCTCAGCTAGTGCGAGACTTGTAGTGCATTCCTTGAGGTCGATTGCATGAACGCCAGGAGGCTTGGTCCATGTGTACCCTTGTAGAAGCCTTGCGAATAGCATCATTGTAATGGAGGTGCCCAGTGACACCCCTGGGCATCCCCTCCTGCCTGTGCTAAACGAGATAAACCTAAGATCCGGCTCGGCAAGGACCACATGTGCATGCTCAGACTTGTCCATCATCAGATGCCGCTCTGGCCGAAACTGGAGGGGATCGTCCCAGACATCGGAGTTCCGGCCGAGCCCCACCCGGCTAAGAAGAACATGGGTACCCTTAGGAATGAGGAAACCAGAAACGATTGCATCTTCCATGGCGACATGGGGTGGGTTGAAAGCATGGTAGGGGTGCAAGCGGAAGGCCTCCCGTATGCACGCTTTCAGATAGTTGAGGTTGGGGATGTGAGATTCTTGAACGAGCCTGTCCTTGCCAACCACCCTGTTCAGTTCGTCTATTGCGTTGTCCATCACCTCTGGTTTGTTCATCATTTCTGCAAGTGCCCACTCAACCGCATTTGATGGATTGTCAACAATTGCAAACATTATCTCCTGAACATGATACAATTAAAATAGTTGAATCAGTGACGCAACATAATTTTCTAACATGGTGGCTACTGGTACTGTCTATGAAGACACAAAAAGGAACACGTATAGAGAAGGAGAGATTGTCTCACAACTGCATGCATGTAATTCCAAATAATACTCTTACACAACAAGAAGTCATGAATTATTTTACTGTATGGAAATATTTGTGTTGTGGATTCTGCATAGTAAATATTACTAATATCTTACCGCTGTCTGTGCTTTTATTTCATCAAACGATAAAAGAGGTCGCCCTTGTGAGTCATCAAGAGAAACTAGGGCATCAAAAAAATCTCTAGCCTCTCTCTTATCACCACGGTTGCGCAGACTATGCCATTCATTCATGAATCCTCTCTTCTATGATGGGATCATGCAATCTGTTTAGAGTCTTCATTACGCTCTTGGCAACCTTCTTATGTCCATCAGGGTCGACAATAGTAGTCATCCACATCCACTGAGCTGGAATGTAATCTGAGATGGAGAAACTGTACACATAGTTGAGTAGTGTGAAGAGGGCATCTACGTGTGCCATCTCATCAGGACCGGGGCTACTAGCATTGTTGCCGGAACCACCAGCAGGAGCAGCAGTGTAGAAGTGCCACTTGCTGAACACGAGTCTCCGTATCATGTTACCGCAGAAATGCCGGGCTACATGGCGTACACCAATGATGTTGTTAGTTGTATCTGATGTGTTGCATTGGTTGTACACGAACCTGATAAGATGGTCAGCCTCCTCTGCTCGCTGGCCCTGCAATCGCTGCTCCATTGATGTCGATAGGATCTCAAAAGGTGAGAACCCGCCTCATCTTCTTCCACTGCTCCCCATATGGAGATAGGATTGAGCCCTTGTATCCAAAGCTGAACAATTCGGAGGCGAATGTTAGGGGGCGTGATGCGAAAACTGCATCATTCTTTCTAAGAATCCCACGGGCTATCTCTGGGCAGCCAACTACTATGACATGAACAGCTCCAAAGCGGAGATAGAGGACATTGGTGTTCATGTCCTTGAAAAGGCAATGAATTCATTGAAACAATGGCCTTCTTGAGACTAAACAGTGAATGTTGCTGAGTATAGGCAACCCAGCCGGCCCTGGCGGCAGTCGGTGCAGCTCGGTTTTCTTGAGCAATGATGTTGTTTTGGCTCGGTAGAGAAATAAAGAAAGGCCAAGAAAGGTGAAAAATACTGTAAATAGTGCGATGACATGTGCATGGCTACGTGCTAGTGGCATGCCTGATGGTGCATTCAAGCTCATGATATATATTTGTGCTGGTTGTTTGAACCCCATAGCAGTAACTAGTGAGAGGAACTGTCCAACAAGAGCAGTAGCAGGAGCAAGTGAGCACTGTAGAATAATGACCACAATTGTTGTGCTCACTGAAAGAGTAAGGAGTGCAAGGATGGGCAAATATCTTGGCAGGCATTGTTGCTAGGATGTTGCTAGTGTGTTTCACTTGGCAAGTTTCTGATTGCTGTCAATGATATGGGTAATGGATTAACTACTAAGTTGGAGCCTATTTATATACGGGAGAGCACATGTATATGTGATTAGACTTTGTCTTCTGCCAAACAACAGATAGATACCTGTCATTTTGATGCCAATGAAGAAATATAGAATTTGACTACAGCCATGACTACGGCCATGAGATACCCATCATATGATGCCAGTGAGTAGTGAGTCAAGCTTCCCAAGGGAAGTGGTGGACAGTAGGATAACCAACGAGTGGTGAACAGTGGGATATATATAACTACCGTAGTTCTTAACAGTGCCGGCTACAAAGATGACCCTAGGTGCTAGAAATAAGCCACGTTGCGTGAGTATGTTACTATATAATGCCCGGAAATGACAAAGAGGTATGTAGTCATCCCTGGAAAGCAGAGAGTCGTGGTAGTTCATAGCATTAAGGGTACGGTACTGAAAATGAACTACAGCAACTATGAAAAGCTCAGACTCTTTATACCCATCACCCACACATGCAAGATCATGCTTGTCAAGGCTCACTTCAATAGGACCCAAATGATGCTGTGGGTCCACAAGAATGGTAAGGGAAAGACTATGAGTTCGAAAGACCTGATAAGTGAGCCCAATATTGAGATTTAAATAACCCTTCAAAAAATATTGAGATTTCAATAATATATTATTTTTAAAAAAGAAATTAGTACTCAACTAATGTCTGTTGTGTCATATTTTTATATAGTGGTACTTGAGATATTAATTATACTGTATATAAGGAAAACATATCATAAATGTATTCAAGTTAGATATATGTTAATTTTTTTGAAAATAATGTTTCAAGTGTTCTAAGAAAATGAGATATCACATAAACTTATATATAAGTGTTTGAAAAATAATAAGTCTAAAAAAGAAAAATAATCAACTTATGTAAAAGTCCTTGAATAAGATTTGTTCAATTGAGATTTATGTATAAGTGTGTGAAAAAAACAATAAGTTTAAGAATAACATAAGTTCATCTGACATATGTTTGAATAAAATAAGCATATTTTTATGTAAGAAAATATTTTATATATTAAATATTTTAAAAGTTGACACAGACCAACATCTTAGATTTGCCTGCCTATGCTAAGATTAATGGAGGCAAGCACGAATGTCTTTACGTGCCTGCCGCCATAAATGGATTAACAAAACCGACCACAACAGCCACCTCTAAAAATAGCCGATTAACAATGATCATTTGCTAGCGGCAGTCACTAATGCCCACCTCTGAAAATCCTTCTATATATTATGTAACTTTTACAACTACAGAAAGTGTCTTTAGGAGGTGGTCAAGAACAATTTTCATACTCTACATTAAAGCTTACACGACAAGCAAAATGGACACGCTTGATTTTCAGGGTCTATCACACGACTTTTAATTGTGATCCCTAGATGCTTTTGTTTTGGATTCACATAACAAAATTCAATAAGAGAAAATGGCATGAAAAAACTCGTTGAACAATATTCAAGTCATCCTTCCATTAAAGGACTTTTGAGTAATCTTTCTCCCAACAAACGATTACTGCAAGTCTGATGCATGCATGATGACCAATATCTGGATGGAGAGCGGCCGCACTCTGCCCGATGAGCGCCCCATGGCTCATCTTTCTGCCATATCGATTGACGAATGGCGGCGAAAGCCATGAATGATTGCTAAAACTGGACAGGTGTAGTTACTTGTAGTAGCATAAGCCAATCAAGAAAGCTAAGGTTGATGTCCACTGCCCCACGATTTTGGATTCTTCACCAGCTTTAATTTGAAAGGCCGGATATGTCCTCGAATGTGACACTACTCTGGCAACCCACAACCGCGAAGAGGTTCCCTGGCAGACCCGACACCTGGTGCAGACACGCGGTAGACCCCAAGCTCTCCCGGCAGACCCGACACCTAGCGCAGACATGTGTGGTAGACCCCGACACCCAACGCTGAAGGTATACATGCCGTGGCCGTGGATCTGGCGGCAGAGGTGCCCCACCGCTGAAGGGAGCAGGGCCCCAGTTGTTTACCTCCCTCCACTGCCGATGGGAGGAGCGCCATCGCTGCCATGGATCTCTCGCCATGGCACACCGCACCTCCCTATGTTATTGACGGGAGCGGGCAACGGGGTCCATCTGCCTTTGCTGCGCTACCCTGCTCATAGCGTCTGTGCCCTGCTCAAGCGAAGGAGGAAGAAGAGAGGAGAAAGACGAGCATGTCTCAATTACCATTTTGTACAGAAATAGATTGGGAGCCCATACTTGGGTGTTGTTGTTGGAGTGGAAGAAAAAAATAGGGCCACAACAAAAATAGAGGGGAGCACTGAAATCCAAGGTAGGGGCCGTGATTTGGGTGCCCCTCGGAGTTGCTATCAATGACTTCAGCAAGTCAACAAAAAAGTACCAACCTTAATTTTCCCTCTAATAGCTTTCTATATAATCTCCATAAAAACAAAAAAGGCAAAAATATTATTTTGTGCGGCAATTGCAGGAACATATACGGCATCCTTGACAGTCTGTGTTGAGCCTCGCCTGACCCATACTGATACTCGTGCGATGGGCACACTTTGCTGGGCCGGTTTTGTGTGCAGCCTGTGATTGCGGTGAAGAATTGATATTAGAAATGCTCTCATTGGATAAGGATGATGATCAGAAATGTTAAAAATATGGTCAATTGGATGGTGCCAATGTGTGCGCTGCGTGTTGTGCACTGCATGTTTTTGCTGGGGTTCTATATTGGAGTCCTTGTTACCAAAAATTGATTTGACTAATTGCTAGTACCTTTATAACATTTTGCAGTATACGTAATACATATGACACTGCATTGATCCGAATTTCAAACGTCAGAACAAGGCAAATGTGCTCATTACAGTGACCAACTAGATTGAAACTGTCTCAAAACATTTTTGGAAGCAAACGAAATAATACATGATAGAGCCTATACAAAGAGAGCAACTTAACGTAACTTGGCAAATGCATCCATAGAAATATGTTACCATGGGACAACATTGAAAATCCGATACAAGTCTAAATGAATTTCTATCCTGGGCATACAAAAGAACAAAATTTTCATTACACAAGGATGACTCTTTTTAAATTAAAAATAGAAAGCTTTTAACAACCTTTTCTCTTCTAACCACTCAGGAGCAGTCATTAGCCAATACATAAAAACTAAAGGGGATCATCCTTTTAGGTATAACCAGCAAAATGTTCCCTCGTCTGGTGCAAGGAGCATATGAAATGTACAGTAATTAAAATCTGTACAGTGAAGCAACTATCTTGAACAAAGAGATTCTCCTTCATGTTGAGAGTGTAGAAGAAAGTAAATCGTAGCCATATGGTCAGCATGAGATGCCTATAATATAATAGAAATCTACCATATCTCCTTTGTGTTACAACTCTAATATCAACAGTTCAATATTTTTTTTTCATATATCATTTTGTACGTCAAATTTTCCATGGCAGAATGCATCTACATAGGTAAATAATGCAAAATGAAAAATTTGGAGACCAAAACACGAAAATAGTTATTGAAAAACCATGTCTCCATCACATACATGATCGGATATACATGGAAGCATACCCAAAGTAAACTAGCTGAATCCATTTACTCCTGGGAAGCCTAGGTATTATGGATAGTTTGTAGTGCAAAGGAAATGTTAGAATTAAAGCTTTTGCAGTACAAAATAAATTATTAGTTGGAGAAAAGAATGAAATAATGCATAACCTAATAGTGCAGATGGGCCCAAACTATGTGATCCCATCATTTCAAAAGGACAAGGTAACCCTGAATGCATTACTCATACATTAATTTAAAGAATATTGAAACCTGAGCCTAATAGGTCTGCCTGAAATAAATTAGCCAATTAGTAAACATATAGAAAGATGTGGACTCTAGGAAAGTGTTTCCAACATAAAACACAGCATTTCAAGAGTCCTAATAGCGGCAAAATGGGTTAATAGAACAAATAAAGAGGAACCTAGCAGCATGCTTGCACAGAAGAAAAAAGGTTAAGCTAAACATGGCTACATGGAAATTAAACCAGGATAAAGGATACTTATCTTCTCATCTGTAAGAGAACCTAAGACCGCAGACAGAAGAATCCTCTTATCTGTAAGCAGAAACAAAATTGAAAGCTCTCAGATTTGAGCACCTAATATTACCTGTCACATGGACAGGAAGAATCATCTCATCTCTACGCAGAAAGAAAATTGATAGGTCTTAGATTGGACCACCTAATATTACCTGCCATAGTGGACAGCCTAAGACCACAGAAGAATCCTCTCATCTGTAAGCAGAAACAAAATTGGAAGCACTCAGATTTGAGCACTAATATTACCTGCCACAGACAGGAAGAAATTGTCTCGTCTCTAAGCAAAAAGAACATTGATAGGTCTTAGAATGGACCACCTAATATTACCTGCTATAGTAGACAGGAAGGTAGTAATGTGATCTTACATGAATAGACCTGATTGTAACATGACAGCCATTGGGAAAAAATTTACGGAACTATGCTAGATCAAGACCCTTGATAGGATTTATGCTAGATCAAGACGAAATGATGAATTATGGAACTATAGTTAGCAACCAGACATCACTTTATTTCATAATTAGACAATGCTAGAACAGGACAACTAAAAGGCAGTAATTAAAAGTGAAACCATCTTATGAATCACCTAAGCAGGTAGCACATTATATCATAAAGAAGTAGATTGGTAAAGAGAAAGCATGAGATGAAAAGAATGAATATGCATAATGCTAAACAATTCAGGTTGGAGTAATCTCCATTGTTTTTCACTTATGCGATGATAGGACACCTCTGCAAGTGCATATATATCTAAGAACACAAAAGGTAGTTCCGTGTGCAACATTGCTTTGTAACGTTGCAGTGACATAAGACACCACTAAAGGAACAACAGTGAATTTGAGATCAGTAGTTACTTGTCATTTGGAAAGAAAAAAAAAATTGAGAAGACAACCGTAATTGAGCAATGTGAAAAATTTAGGCCAATATACAACTATCTCTTATTGTCTTTTGTTCCTCAGAGCAAAAAATTTGGCATAGTAACTTTTTTTTTGAAGGGAAACGGGAGGGGAAAAATGCCCTACTATGCTTTTATTATATATAAAAAATAGCAGGTCCTGATTACAAAATTAAGATACAAAGCATGTTACAAAGAAAATCAGAAAGATCACACCAACGCTTCTAACCATAAATCGATATGAGGCTGATAGGAGGATTTTTCTCTCAGGATAACTAAGGCAAATTCAGATTTGAAGATCATCTTGCAGCGTTAGACAGAGATTGGGATTCCTCTAAAGATATCATCATTTCTGATAGACCAAATTGCCCAACACATTGTCACTATAATCTCCATGAAAAAAGCAACATGCAGCTGGTCCTTGAAAACTTCAAAAATTTGCAGAGGTGAGTAATTCACTGGAATCAACAAATTCAGAACGTGCTAGCAAGCCATAGCGAAAGAACAGTCAAAGAAGAGATGAAAGAGTGACTCCTCTAGTCCATGACTGCAGAGAACACAGTCGTAATCCTATAAAATCATGGATTTCTGTTGAAGCAATTCTCTTGTACTTAGTTTGTCTTTTAGCAGTAGCCAGAAAAAAAATTTCCTCTTGTTTTTACAACCAGATTTCCAGAGCCAGCTGTATATGTGATGAACTTGGGAGCTTCCAGAAAGAGCCTTGTAAGTTTTCCTTGATGAAAAAGAATTAGATCCCCAAATGTATGCCCACTGGTCTGCATTTGCATCAAGCTGAATATTTTGAATCATAAAATCCAATTGCTGAAATTGTTCATAAGCTACAACTGACAAAGGTAGGTGGAACACAAGTGGATAGGTGAAGGTTCAGATCTGATCAGGCAAAGATGTTTTTGCAAAAGGAGAATATCTCAAGGAAGGATTGTTACGGGACCTGTCCTTCCCATAGGTCTAACTAGAAGAAACATGAAGAACCACTATAAATGGTAACCATTGCCAAACCTTTGAAAGAATCTAATACTTTCAGAATGTTTCTCCACCAAAAGAAACCTCTAAAATTAGAGTTGAGCCTTGGAAGTTTGCTGTCATTATAGTATCTGTTCCAGAAAAGTTTAACCCATGGTACATCGGCCTTATTAAAGAATTTATCCATATGCTTCAGTAAAAGACAGTCATTATGGGTTTTAAGATCAAGAAACCCTAAACCACCTTCTTATTTAGATTTACATACCATTGGCCAGGCAGCTTTTGAAGGTTTTTTACTATTGATGTCTGACCCTCTCCATCAACAATGCTTCCTGTACTTATCAATATGCTCAATGGTAGTTTTTGGAAGACTAAAACTGCACATGGCAAAAGTGAGCAGAGCTGAGAAAATTGCATTAGTGAGCTCCAATCTTTTAGCTTGACTGAGATAACTAGAAATGCTCATAAGTCTTCTTTCACATTTATTAACCAAGGGCCAAAAGTTAGCAACCTTTGGTTTGGCAACATTCAAAGGTAAGCCCAAATAAATAAAGGGTAGAGAACCCAATGTACAACCAAAAATATCAGCAAGCTCTTCAAAGTTGCTCTACTCCATATTGATGGGGACCATAAAAGATTTTACAAAGTTGACTTTAAGACATATGGGCTCACCAAAAGAATTAAACAAGTTTTTAAGGTATGTCACCTAGTTTCTATCCCTATGCATAAAGATCAATGTGCCATCTGCATATTGAAGGATAGGAAAGTCTTGATCATCAGTTAAGGGGATGGGAAGAGTGAGGTCACCAGCTGAACAAGCAGCATTAAGTAGTCTGAAGGAAATCTACAGCCAAAACAAAGAGTTTAGGGGAGAGGGGATCTCCCTGCCTAACCCCTCTTAGGCTGTGGAAAACTTTCCCTAGGACACTATTTAGAAGGACTGAAGAAGTGCCTGAACTGAAAATATGCTTTATCCACTTCAACCATCTATCTGGGAAACTTTTTGCTTTCATAGTCTCCAGCAGTTGGTGCTCAACTTTGTTAAAGGCCTTTTCAAAGTCAAGCTTCAGGATAATTAGGTACCTTCTAGATTGGTGACACATGTGGATATATTCTAAAGTCTAGGCCAAACAATAATAATAGAAATAATATTCTCCATGCACATTGTGGTGAACCTATATTTTCTAGGATCTATATCTCTTATTAAGATAACCCCCACTATCTATCTATCTAATCCCACGACAATCCATATCATCACTTAATTTGGACCATATGATTCTTAGTCTCCCATCCATTCATCCATCCAAGCCTCTGCCTCTTTGCTGCTAGGCACTGGCTACTCAACAGTCACATCAATCCTCCTCCCCTCCCCTAGCGCTTCCCTTCCCTGTGTGGCGACGACTGCAGGCACCACACTATAACCCTTCATAGCGTTTCCCTTCCGCTCACTCCTACCTCTGCCACCCTTTGCCTTTCCCTTTCCCACAGCCACTAACGCGGTAACACCTACGTCCAATTATCTTGGATGCTCCGTCCATGGGCGTTGCCCACCACATTAGCCCCACCCTCCTTCTCTCTCTCCTCACCCCTGCCCCTTCCTCTTCCTTTTCATTAAACAAGCCCCAGTAAATTCTATGGCTGCTTATAAGAACTGATGGCTGGCAGCTACTCCTCTACGCTTTTGCACGTTCTCATCATCGATACCGGATCATATCAAGGGTAGTAAGTAATAATGCTCCTAGCTACACTGTCTTGACTTAGATGTACCCAGTAATTGCTATGGCTGCATATTACAACTGATGGCTGCTACTCCTCTACGCTATTTGACTTAGATGTACATAATCAATTCTTGCACATTCTTGTGTATCAAGGTAGTAAGTAATAATGTTTTTCTCATTTTCAGGTCTACTGTAGCATTAGAAGAGGCTATTCCATCCCTAGCAGCAAGGTACGCCAGCTCCTCTCCTTTTGTGTTGTTGGCTGTAATGCAGCAAGCAAATTAAATATTGAAGGATGGGAACTAGTCCAACTTTGTTTGCCTGACTGATGAAATCTTAAGATACAAGTATACAAATTGAATTTAACATAGCAAGCAAATTAAATTTGTTAATCCGTGAACTGTCCCATCTCACTCTCCCTTGTAGTTGTACATTGAAACTTTTACCTTAGTTAGATTACTCATTCTATCGCTTTTTTCAGGAACTTCTAGCTGCTGCTAGACAACAGCTTGTGCGAGATGTGCAGCCAAACATCCATTTTGAGCTTGTACAGAATAACATTGTGTACAGAATGTGTGACATGATTATATATATATATATATATATATATATATATATATATATATATATATATATATATATATATATATATATATATATATATCATTTGATATAAACGAATTGAGACGAATAATTAATGTTCATTTGTCTATGCCATTCAAAATCTATATAACTAGAAGTATACCCCCACGTGTTGCAGCAGGAATTTCTGACTTGAATGAATTTAACTCATAGATTAACTTAAGGAATGAATTAACTATTACAATCCAATATTAGTGGATATTGTAGTATGCTGATGTGGATAGCCAAATGTATGTTAATTGATGATGTGTCTTGTTGCTGTGGATATCATAATTACATGTGCTAGCAAACTTTAATTTTAAATAATAGTGGATGATAAGGTGGACACGTTGCATGTCTAGATATAATGATAATTGGTTTTCATTGTAAATGATAGTGGATTGCTTAGGTGAACACCTTGCATGTCAAGATAAAATGCTAATGGGGTTTAGCTTTATAAGAGTTTAAGATATGGCTTCAACATTGCATTGGTCCTGAATCCAGTTTGAAATATATCTGGTTTATTTTTTAACCTATTTAATTGAGCTCCATGGACTGTCAGTAGCTAGAAGTTCTTATTACGATGAACTGACAGTTGCTAAAAGCTCTAACAGATTGTCGGTCACTAAAAGTAGGATCGTCAAACTGTCTGTCACTAAAGATAATGTACGTTGCTCTTTATTTTTAACCACGGCGTAGTAGCAACAGCAGGGGTCCGTCGCTAAACGATTTAGCAACTAACTGTCTATCGTTGTACAGGCCTTTAGCAACTGCAAAGTTGTTGCTACTTTAAGGTTGTGGTGTAGTGGGTATTGGTCCTTTGCCATCAGGATGTCAAGACTGCCTATCTCCTGTCATTTTCTGATCTATATACCCATCTCCTGTCGTTTTCTGATGTATAATTTCTTAGCTTCATATGGCTGAATTAAATAGGTATTGGTCCTTTGCCATCAGGATGTCAAGACTACCTATCCACTCATATGCTTGCTGATGATATATAGATAGAACTAGAAGTATTGCTTTTTATTAGAGAAAAAGGTTTTGTTCACCCATGTCACAAATATCATAGGCCTGATACAGAAATATAAATGGACACAGATACTATGGTTGTATACCCCTCATGTTAAACGACCATCAACAATGGACAGCACAAGTGATTCCCAAATTGGGGATTTCCTTGGTTTTTCTACTTCTCTCGCTATGGACAGGGCTATTCTAATGTCTACCAGCTCTACCTTTTGCATTTCCTTTACAACAGAGATTCTTGCATTACATTTACTGATTCTTGCTAGCCATCCAATCCTATGTTAGATTCACAGCTTTGGTTTTTACCTCATATACCTGATGAGCCTAACATGTCTTCCCGTTTCATTTGTATTGCTTTTGATTCACAGGGTGAATAAGTTGGATGCATATTCCTATTACAGAGCTTTTTGCAGCCTACATTCTTTTTTTGCCTAATTTCTGCCGTTTCCAGTTATATTTGTGCTCCTTGATTATTCTTCCATTGGTACTGACTGCTTGCACATCACGAATTCAAACAAATCAAAACCTATGCGCACAAGCACAACCACCACGACAGAAACCTCCAACCTGCACCAAGGACAATATAGATGGACGACGACTGCAGCAGGGAACAAAAAGGTAACATTACATCGATTAGTACAAATTGCCCTAGGCAGCTCCTGATTTTAGCATGATCATTGTCTTTGCTCCACTAGCATTACAATCTGTACTTAATAAAATCTGACCACATATCTATCAGGCATTTGGAAAATCTGGGATATCTCGAGGCAGAACCATCCATTACAAAGACAGGCTCCTAATGTATTCTATTGTCAGTGCTTGCAGTTAAGCTTTCAAAGAAATTTCGAAATACCCTCTTTGTTATTTATCACAGTGGCTCCTTTAAAAACTAGAGTGTTTTTACACCTGAAACGTTAGGTTGTGGACCTACAGTTCGTAGCAAATTTGTTTACACTTTTCACTATCTTTATATGTTAGTTCAAGCTTACAGATTCCTTTGTTGGTTGTTTTCTCCTCACTTTCCCCCTTTTTTGATTGCCAGACCTTATGATTTTATTACTTGGAACTATTATTACCTGTTGTTATCTTCCATATGGTTTGTTGGCCTATGAAGTTACTAACATGGTTCTCCTCTTTATGAAGTTCAATTATAGTTTCCCTCGTCCCAACCCTCTTCGCATCCATGAGCTATAAAGGCGCCTCTTTTACTGTTGCACAATAGTTTTCGGGCAGCAGTGGATGATATGTAAAAGCTTCCTGCAATAATAGCACGTGTAACATGTACCTACGTAGACACAGTCCTGTTTTCCCCAATCTTACCGCATTTGTGTGTTTAATATATTTACAAATCATGAATGAAACATATGTTTCCAAACTCTCCTTTCCAACGCGTACAAAATATCCGGACAAAGTATGTCAGATCGTTTTAAACTTCGAGATGCTTCTATCCCACTGTATATTAAGTTGAATGCTTAAACTTGCCTGTACTCAGCTATGTAGGCATGTCTTGTGTGCATGTAGCATAAGAAATGCTAAAGTTCCTGCTCCACAAGAGCCCAATGTGCAATGTCTAGATGTTCTATATCCAAAAATTTATACTGTTTAGACAGACTAACATGACTTTAAAATCTTCCTGTGGCTACTACCACGTGACCCGTTGTTCATGACTTTAAAATCTTCCTGTGGCTACTACCACGTGACCCGTTGACAACATGCGCGATGGCGCGCGTCTTGCACTAGTTATGTAACAAAGGTGCGAGGCTGCCAGAGACAAAGGAATATTCATATTCTTACAGTCGGTGTTTTGAATAAATACCAACTAGTAAATTTCGTTATGCGTGTTTATGTCCGGATGGTTTGCTAAAAGGACACAAGGTGTATACTAGTTTAGACGAGAGTCCCTACGTCCAGTTCGATGCGAGTTGTGGTACTTAGCGGAGTTTGAAGTAGGTGTTACAAATGGTTCAAAAGAGGAAACGGGATCCCAAGTCTCTGAGTGCGAACGTAGTGTGTGTGTGACTAAGCGTGTGTGCCAACATCGTGTCTGGCGTAAGTGGAGTGCGTGTGTTCGAACGGCATTACGGAACAGGGTGACCGCCCTTCCCTTTTATAGACCGAAGGGAGGGGTTGGATACACGGAGGTCATAAGGATGAGAGAGATGGTGAATATGTAAAGAGAAAAAAAATAAAGAGAAAAAGGATGGAAAAAAAAGGTGAATGGTTTGTCCGGCTGCTCGGGGCTCGAAGCGTCCTTCTTCTCCATGTGCGTGATGTTGATTCGGGCCGTCGTTGGTGTTGTCGTGTCGTAGATAAGTTCGCCCATGCCCGTATAGTGTGTGGAGATGCCGAGCAGTTGATTTAGACATGTGGCATACGCAGTTAGGCATAATAGTGTTGTTCTATGCGGGCATGGCCTGCTGCGTGCGGGCTGTTAGCCAAGGCGTTTCAGCAATGCCACTAATGGTGGTCCATGCCCTAGGGAGGAATGGGCACGATTTGACTGCTGCGTGGTTCACACGCAAGTTGTGACTACAGCATATCTCTAGTGGCTTGTAGTGCAAGCCAGGGGTCGCTCGAGACGGAGCGGTGGAGAAGAAGAGAGAGAACCCCTGGTGTGGGGTCGTAGGGTCATGTGCTCCCAGGGTCGGAGACTCAATCGGGCCCTCCTAACAAGAGGCTAGGTGGCGTGCTTTCGCCTGGGCCTTGGCCTGGGGCTTGTCGGTCCTTAGTAGGCCAGTCCCGAGAATGACTGTGGGCTGGTTCGGCAGTCAAGTTAGTTCGTGTGTTTACCCAAGGATTTAGTAGGCTGCATGTTTTACCCCTGACAGTAGCTCCCGAGTTCTTGTGGACGTGGGAAACCACGTCCGCACGGGCTTAAGAGTATAGGTTCGATTCGTTTTTATCTCTGGTGGGTGCACACGAGCGCACCCGCCGGATGTAGCCCTCGAGTCTCTGGTGGAGCATGTCTGCAAAGACTTAATTGTACGGTCTTCGGGTTCGTGGTGTTGTGTGCCGGATTTATCACGGTGTGGCTTCATGACAATTCGTCCATCATAACGATGATGAGGTTGCGCCCGTCCTCTTGATACTCAGACAAAGAAAGAATAATCAAATAATATCCCACAATTATTCTCTTGTAGTTTTTTATTATCACTACTACAAAACACTACTACAAAATTGATTTTGCATGACGCTACTATTTTATTAACCATGGCGGTTACAAAATCTAAACGCCACGATTAATACAGGGCATTTACGGAGATGGGTGGTAAGACTTACTAGTGTTGAGCGTGAGGTCGCCAGTTCGATTCCTTGAAGTCGCAATATTTTTGGGTTTTTTTTGGGTTTTCTGGACTCGATTAACTGTGGCGGTTGTTTTAAGAAAGCCGCCATGGTAAATGCGATTAACTATGGCGGTTGGCCTAAAACAACCGCCACGATAAATCGATTAATCGTGGACGGTTATTTTTAACCGTCACGGTTAATCGGTGATTACCCGTGACCTATGGTTGGTGACGGTTAAGAAAACCACCACGGTTAATAAGATTTAACCGTCACCGTTAAAAAAACTGTACTAGTGTATCATGTGCTTCTATGATCACTATTTTGAGAGAGAGAGAGAGAGACACGATCCATCAGTAATGACCTATTTTTTTTTTTTTGCAAATTTCATGACTGATATTGCCAAGTGTGTCATTGATATATGGTCGATTGACCAAAGACCAGTGAGGCAACACGATGCAACAATTATTATTATTATTATTATTATTATTATTATTATTATTATTATTATTATTATTATTATTATTATTATTATTATTATTATTATTATTATTATTATTATTATTATTATTATTTTATTGTTGTTATTATTATTGTTGTTGTTGTTATTATTATTTGTTGTTGTTATTGTTATTGTTGTTATTATTATTGTTGTTGTTGTTATTATTATTGTTGTTGTTGTTATTGTTGTTGTTATTATTGTTATTATTATTATTATTATTATTATTATTATTATTATTATTATTATTATTATTATTATTATTATTATTATTACACAAAAAATCCGTTAAGGTACCGCCACACTGGCTGTGGTAGTGCTGCTGTAGCAACCAAACAATAGAGCTACAGTACATCAGGCCAAATAGGACAGAGAAAAAAAACACAGACACAACCGAACCGGCCCATTGGATCCATTTCTGCAACAATCGATGCAGGGAGCTCTGCCAAAAGGACTGGTGCACCTAGATCAATGGAGCCGCCCAGTTCCCAGGCAAGAAACAGAACTCCGGCCTCTAGGCCCATCTGTTGCAAGCATTTAGATCTTACTGTTGTTACGACTTACGGATCCCGAAACGTTTCCTTTTGGGAGGCATGTGGGAATTCAAGTTTCTGAACAGGAATCCAACAGTATGTCACGCATGAACAGTAACACCGTCCCTAATATAAAGTGCACGGTTAACAGTGAGGTAGAGATCAGGCAGTGCTGGAATCCAAAGATAGAAACGGTCATTTGCCAAAAAGGATCCAATAACATGGTTCTGCTTACTTCTTGCTTAGTTACTGTAAAAACCCCCATTGCCAGCCAGGACAAGATGCTGCAATAATTAATCGACACATGACACATGAACGAGCGACCGATAGATCCTGCTGAATCTTGGCTGGCACGAGCACAACTACTAGCCTATTACTAGTTCTGCTCCTCTAATCTTCAGTGAGAGTGAGCTAACAAACGAACACGATGGAGAGGAAGCAAACATGAAAACTAAAGAGCACTCTACCACTACTACTAGTTAGCTAGTACTTCTCCTTCTCCAGATTACATACGCCATATATATAGCTCAAAAGTAGTGTTGCATCAGGTAGCCGCCGCGCGCATTGTTGGTAAGGTAAGCTACTAGCCAGTAGTAGCTTCAGGCGACGCAGTTGAGGCCCAAGCAACCCATCCACAAGCTCCTCCCCTTGGCCGCCGTCTTCTTCTTCTTCTGCAAATCAAACCAAACCGATCGAGAAAAATTTTAGTCTGCAAGAACCAAGAACTGAAGGATAGCAGCCAAGAAAAATACGCGAGCTTTATTTTGCAGTCGCTCTACGACAGTGGCGGAGCTAGAGCAATCTGTCACGGACTCACGGTACGTACCGGGCGCATCGGAAGGCCGGAGGCAGCAGCAGTGTCGTCGTCCGGCGGCGGCACGCGGTAAAGGTCCCACGTCGACGGGCCTCACCACCACCACCCTGCGGCCGGCGCCCTTGGCCGGCGCGCGCGCAGCCACCGGCGCCACCGCCCTCTTGTGGCTCCGCAGCTCCATCGACGACGACGCGTCCGCCCGCGGTGTCGGGCCTCCGCGCCTTCTGAGGCGCCGGCGGCGGCCTACGGCGCGGTGGCGGGGAGTACCTGAACCAGGCCTCGCTGCAGGCCTCCGGCTCCTCCGGCGCGTACCACCACCAGGGCTCGGCCGCCGCGGCGCCGGAACCGGGGTACTGCGGCGGTGGCGCCGGCTCGTCTGGGGAGGCTGACGACGAGGAGGGGGAGTAGTAGTAGTTCCACTCCCCAAACGCCGGCACGTGACGCCGCCGCCTCGCCTTGTCCATGATATGGTGGTGCCCAATGCAAAGAGGTCGTGGAAACTGGTGAGAAGAAGGCTAGCAGCAGCAGCTGAGAAGAAGGTAGCTATGGCAGTCGGGGAGAAGGACAATGAGGCCGCTGGATGCACGAGTAGATATAAATGGAGAGCGCGCTCGGCTTGGACCCCATCATGCGGCCGGCCATGGCCATGCCTTGGCATTGATCGCCTCGTGTGGAAGGAAGAACTGGAGGGGAGCGGAGGCAGAGTGGCATGGCAGATTGCCAGTCCAGGCCATAAATTTCCCGGTCCACCGCTGCGTCTGCGAGACCAGACGCACGGCGCGCAGCTGCGCGCACGACGGGTGTGCACTGTAGATCAAGTACGCGCGGCATGGCGACGCCTGCGCTCGCATTCGTTGCGCACTGGTGGGGCTGGGCCATCCATCACGTCAGGGCTAGCAGCTACTAGTAGCTCTGGCCGATAGAGATCGGTGGACCCTCGCCGTTTCCGACACAACCGTCGATCGGTTCATTCTTTCACGCGTCCAAATGTAGCCAGGGCAGCGTCCCAATGTTCTTTTAATTAATGCGGCCTCTGTGGGGCACGTGCCAGCATTCTATTTTTCATAACCTTTTCGCTAGTTCATACGGTAGATTTGGGGACATAGTTTAGCTAGTGTCGATCGATTTTGAGCGTGTTTGGATAGTGTAGAAAAAGTTTTGCCTGTTATATGGTAATAAAAAAATAAATTACAGAACTCGCCAGTTGGGGATGAGACAAATTTTTTAAAGTATAATTAATCCGTCGTTAGCGAATTTTACTGTAGCACCACATTGTCAAATCATGGACTAATTAGGCTTAAAAGATTTGTCTTGCAAAGATCTTAATCTGATCAGTGTAATTAATTTATATATATGCTACTGCAATGGGACGGGGCAAAAAAATTTGAAATCCAAACACCCTATGCAATGAATCTGTGCTAGCGCAATATATGTGTGTGTTGGACGTTTCCGTTTCGGAATTGAACTACGTGGGATAATGATATTAAAATATTAGTTCACCATGGAATAAAAAAATAATGATATGAATATGATAGAGGATTGATATTAGTTCATACCTTCCATTGTTTTAAGAAATTATAGCCTTTCTTTTGATTTGTGCGATGAAATTTTTTAGGTTAGTCTGGAAGTCCGTATCTTTGATGTTTGGCTTATTATTTGTTGATTTCTAATCTTTTGGTTGGTGAATAGCTATTTTCGATATCATTAAGTGCCTTTTTTGGGGCAACTCCAGGCGCTTCGGCTCCTCCCTCTTTGGTACCATACCCTATTGTTCTACATTGTAGAAAAATGTAGAGGCTCCTACCATGGTTTCCGTGGCTCCTCATAGTACAGCTACAGTACCTAGGGTACTAAAGCCCCTCCATACATACCTAAGACTATCTTCAACAACCACACCTAAAATAAAATATAAGACTCATTCGTCCTCCGGATAGTGCTATCGGCGAAGAGCTCAACACCTATTTTTAGTTTTTTTCAATAACAAGACCTAAAAACAACCCTTTCAATAAGTGGATTTTCGGGAGAGGGATACTCAGATTTAGGTTATGTCTCTCCTAGCATCCAAAATAGATGTTCTGTATAGATACTCTATTAGAGGCTATAGTTATTATGTTATAGACCCATTTTATTAGGTTGAAGTACCCCAATGGGTCTGCTGTTGGAGACAACCTAAGTCATTGCTAACTCATTTGTACATTGTCCCTGCATCTTGAAATTATTATATATTAATTCTGCCTTGAAAAGATGTGGCAATATTTTATTGGCGTGTTCGACTGGTCATATAAGCCGGCTCATAAATAAGCCGGCTCATTTGCTATGAGAGAAAAATACTGTTCGAACGGCTAATAAGCCCAGCTTATAACTTGTTTATGTTTCCATCCACGTGATATGGTGTGCCTTTTGTTTCAAAATCATCTTCTTGATGTAGATGTTTTCTTAGGTTGATATCATGTTCTCCTATTTATACTTTATATATCTCTATATCAATGGATATAATGGCAACGTAATATGAAAGTAGTATTTTTTTTTTTATGGAAATGTTACGTGTAGAAGATAGGAGAAGCATTTGTAAATTACTCTACTCAGGATTTCGGACACCCTTCGTAGTAGTAGCTGTGTCGTAGCTAACCCTATACCCATCATTCTGTGACCTAGGAGGAGTAGCCGTGTCCAAGCTAGCTCTACTGATCTACTGATCTACTCATACCCAAATAATACGGTCCACCACCAATTAAATGTCCATTCCCCCCCGCCGAAGAAAAGCCTGCAGACGCTGCAGTGGGTGGCCTTGTGCATGCTGGTGGCCCGGTGCACAGGGGCATGCATGAAGCACGGCCTCACCACCACCGCCCTCGCCCCCGTCTGACGCCGTACGTGGCGCCGGCCGGAGCGCGGCTTGGAGGACGAGAGGAGGAGGAGGACGTGCATGCCGTTGCCTCGCCTTCTCCATGATCGATCTGGTCATGTGTGTCTGGATGCAAGTACTGTGCTACAAACTGAGGTGAGAGATGGGCGGAGTTTAATGAGCTCAACTGTTGTTGTGCATGATGAACAGGTCAGGTACGACGACAGCGAGCGGAGCAGTGCCGCGGCCTCGCCGGCGGCCGGCCAGTCGTCACAGCTACAGCCCTACAGACCGGCCGGCGCGCGGGAAGGAGGTGACAGTAGTGTGTCGCGGCAGCAGAGACGACGACGGTGCGCGTTTATGGTGGAAGGAAGACGGGGGATGGGCGGATGGCTCCGGCCGGCCGGCCGGTCTGCATGCGGGAATTCATGGAAGGGCCTGTGGCAGACTGGGCGCGACGACAGTGTCGTCGGCTGTGTGGCATGCGTCTTATCTGATCTCTTCTGTGCAACAGCATGCTACTGCCGCGTCTGCAGGCTTTTCGGCATGCAGTTGCAGGGGCCTTGTACATTGGTCCTGGAGCCGCCTGCCGAGTGTATTATTTGGGCATCAATAGAGAGAGAGAGTACGTGTGTGATTAGCTACGCCGCATGCATCGCTTTGTTTGCACTGGCTTTGTTAGCAGCTCCTAGACAAAAAGTATGCGCGCTGCATATTTCATCTGTTTTTATGGTTGGTAGGAGTGGACTCCTCTCTTGTTTCACCAATGACATTGCATTATAAACTCGTGATTTACAACTAAACCGTGTAATTAGTTATTTTTTGCTTATATTTAATGCTCCATGCATATGACTAAAAACTGATGTATAGAAAAAGTGTGAAAAAATCTGGAATTTAGAGAGAAAGAGAACAAGGGAGTAGGAAAACTCACAACGTGTTTTGATTTTCATTTGGACGACAGGGATCAAATTAAGTTGCTATATGCGTCCCATGCTACACAACCCAACAAGCCAGTATTGACCTCAGTCCCTGGTAACTGACAAGTTCCATGCATCCGTAGCTAATCAATCAATCTCTCCTCCCTCTCCCATTTCTCTCTCTATTGATGTCCAAATAATACGCTGGGCAGGCTCCAGAAGCAACGTCCAATGTCCAGTCAAGGACTCAACGCAGGGCCCCCGCCGAAAAGCCTGGAGACCCGGCGCGGAAGAGAGCAGACGCATGCCTTCCATGAATTGCCCGCAGGCCGGGGGAAGACGAGGCCGAGCCCCATCCGTCTTCCTTCTTCCATCATAAACGCGTGCCCTTCGTCTCGGCGTCTCTGCTGCGGGGCTGCGGCCGCGACACTGCTACGTTACCTCCTTGCCGCGCGCCGGCCGGCCGGTCTGTAGGGCTGCTGTAGCTGGCGACGCCGCGCCCTGAGCTAGCGGCACTGCTCACCTCGCTGTCGTGCTGGCCTGACCGTGTTATTACATGCACAGCAAGCTACTACTACTGCTGCCTTTCTTCCCACAACCACTAGCGACCACTTTGCCTTGGCTTGTGAGACACACGCCATTACTACGTGCATGCAGCCACTGCTGCCTTTCTCCCCACTACCATAGCTACCACTTTGCCTTGGCTTTTCAGGACATCCGTAACCTAAGAGCAGTTACTAGATCTAAGGCTATCCGCACTCGTCGTCCTCTATACTCATCCTCTAAAAGGAATATTCTAGTCTGGTCATCAACATTCTCTCCTCTATACTACTTACTCCCGCACTCATCCATCCTTTATACCTCTACTCTATATGGTGGGACCCACACGTCAGTTTTGGTTCCCCTTTTCCCTCACGTGATGCCCTCCTCCCTCTATTCTCTCTCTTCCGGCGTCCACGGCGAGCTGGTGGCGTCCACGGCGACCTCCATGGCCAACTTCGGCGGCGGCGGCGGCCCATCTGCTCGCGCGGAGGCTCCGGCGAAGCGGCGCTGGCGCGAGCGCTGGCGGCGGTGGCGGGCGCGCTTGGGCTCATAAACGCATGCCCGTCTCGGCGTCTCTGCTGCGGGCTGCGGCCGCGACACTGCTACGTTACCTCCTTGCCGCGCGCCGGCCGGCCGGTCTGTAGGGCTGCTGTAGCTGGCGACGCCGCGCCCCGAGCTAGCGGCACTGCTCACCTCGCTGTCGTGCTGGCCTGACCGTGTTATTACATGCACAGCAAGCTACTACTACTGCTGCCTTTCTTCCCACAACCACTAGCGACCACTTTGCCTTGGCTTGTGAGACACACGCCATTACTACGTGCATGCAGCCACTGCTGCCTTTCTCCCCCACTACCATAGCTACCACTTTGCCTTGGCTTTTCAGGACATCCGTAACCTAGAGCAGTTACTAGCTCTAAGACAACCGCTTCAATAGTGGTAACTGTTAGTAGTAATTCATATATAGGCCTTGTTTAGATTACCCTCCAACTTCCAAGTTTTTCCACTCTCTCTCCATCACATCAATTGTTTCCCCGGCATGTAAATAGGGGCGCGCCTCGGCGGACCAGCGGCGGTAAAAAATAACTAATTACATAGTTTTGTTGGCGCCCACGCGGGAAGCGCTTTGAGCGCTGGGCATCCGGCGGACCACCCTCCCTCCCCTCAAACGGCCGTCCTGCGCTGCTCCTCCTCTCTCCTCTCTCCCCCCCCTCGAGTTGCTCGTGGTAGGGCCGGGCGATTAAATGAGCTGGCCATATTCCTAATTACATAGTTTTGGACGGACGGAAAGGCCATGGCGGATGACATGGCTATATTCCGACACCGCTGCAGCCTCGTTCGTGGTATATTTACCAAATAAAAACGGCGGTTCCGGACCCAGTGCGGGTAGCCTAAGACAACCTCTTCAATAGTGGTAACTGTTAGCAGTAATTCATATATAGCATGGTGAGGTCTGTATGATAGCCTAATAACGATCTTAAAACGTATGCATAAGAGTAGCTCTTAATCAAAAACTAGTTCTTCTCTCACTTCTATTCGAATATAAAATAAAATGCTTAGAGGTAGCTTATTACATGTCATTATCGGAAGCGTCCTGTGATACACACCGAATTCTGGAGAAGCTAGGTGAGGCGATGGCACGTGCCGGCGTCGGGGGTGTGGAACAGCTATTGCTGTGTCTCCTAGTGCTCACTACACGTTACTGAGTCTAATGGGCGGGCATTGTGAGTCCTCATATTGGTATTTAGACAACCATAACTATATTTAGAGTTCTCCATCATCTGGCCATACGCTCTATTGCACTTTGATCGATATATAAAAGCAAAGCCTTATCAACTGCAACAAGCACAAGACCTTTGCTTAGTGCTTGCTTTTCATCTCCTCCCCATGGTTAGCACTTGCTTTCATGGTCATGATCATCATCTTCACCGTCTTCTAACCTTGTTCAACTTCATCATGTGGACCAAACTCAATCATCTCCATTGAAATTAAGTTTTAGTCCATTAGTTCACTCAATTATCAAATCTAAACTAGAGCTTTCGATGAGGATGGCCTCGTGACATCGGTTTAGCGTGATGGGCGGCAGTGCAGCAATGCTAGACAGGGCAGTCGAGGGGACACCATGAATGGGCGGTCAGAATGAAGAGTAGCTACAAGTTACAGATGATATTTGGATGCTCATAGTGATCTAACGTCTAAAAAACACTTCCCATATATATAGTTTCATTTTAACTAAACGCTTATTAAAGATACATGTCACATATATCTCATATAAAGTTCTAGCTTGTATGAATAGAGGTGAGACTTGGTCCATATGCCATGCCAGATGACATAACCCTCACATGATTCGTGCCACTTTGGGGTAATGCCTCTTGGCAGTTGGCGCCTAAGGCCAGTATGCCACGTTAGGCTTTTGCTTTGGTCTAAGCACAACCAATGAAAAGCCTAGACGTTCAGCCTAAACATGGTGCTCAAAATATGTTTGGTAAGTTCTTTGTCCGCTTGTAATGTACAAATGAAATATAATCTGTGTGTACTATTTTAATGATAGTTTCAACGACTTTCGTATCCCATTCAAGAATTAGACAGATTTAGTATAGTAATAATTACTAGAAAATTATATTGTAATATTAATGTAAATGTGTTTACGTACATATATCATTTTCTTGCTGTGCTGGTCGCCTGGCCTAAGCCAAAATGCGGATCGGCAATTGTGCCGAGATGCTATAGGCACGATGTGGCCAGTACAGACCAAAATACTAATTCGTGTTATTATACCGTATAATTTTTGTCGTGCCAAAAGTTTGTGGTAGAGCTTGCCCTAGCACGATGTCGTGCCAAAAGTTCGAGCTCTACGTGTGACGATACGGATTGATGGACTGGTTCGACATGTCTTGCGGTCTTGCACGCGGACAGTTGAATTCATGGAAGCCTGTGGCCGTGGGCCATGCATGCTGCATGCGGCATGCCTCTGTGCAACCAGTGCAGAGCGTCTGCAGGTTCTTCGGCGGGGCCCCTGCCCTTGGAATGGGCATTTGGTTGTGGACCGTGTTATTTGGGCATGAGTACTCATGAGTAGAGATTTGAATACTATGGTTAGCTAGGGACACAGCTAGTCCTGCTCCTGCTGGGCCCACAGAATGCTGGGTAGGGTACTACGGCCAGGGATCTGGAACCAGTATGGAGATAAATACAAACTCGGAACAAGGTGTGAATATTTGGAAAGATTATGGTTTATGATAGCCCTAGCATGATATAGCTACTCTTTATCGAATCTACAGTAGCATAATAAACAAGGCAAATATTCAAAATATCCTGTTTATATCTCTAAAGAAATTAGTCAATTTCTAGAGCTATTTTAAGTCAAACCATTTACGAGGTTTGACTGCATGTACATAAATGAATGAGTACCATTAAATGTACTATAAGGCCAGACTCGATCGGGTTTTATGGGAGTTTCATTCAAATTTAGTATGGTAACACATCAGGAGCGTGACCTGGATCAAAGGTTGGATTTGGCGCGAGAAAGGATGGGGAAAGGCAGTAGGCGAGAAAATCCGCACATGCCTGTGCCATAGGTGATCCCACCTAGAGGGTGAAATGAAACTCAACGTCGGGTTTATCGCTTGGGTAGGCATGCGGGATGGGTTTCATTGGGTGAAACCTATTTCTTTTCTCTTCATCAATAAACGTCGTGCCTTGGCGACTCCACTGGTACGTAAAGGGAAGCGAAAGGTGGACCAAGTTAAGGGTGGTTTTTCCATGCTTGGTGATAACATAAACAAGACAACTGAAATCAGGGAAGAGCGTAAGAAGGATCGTGAGAAGGTGACCGACACGAAGCTTGAGATGTGAAACCAGATTAAGACTGCAATGGAGCAAAAGGAAGCCAAGTTATTCGAAGCTTATACTTCACTCTTTACTCTTGGTCCAAGACACACAAGTCAAATGACGCAAGAACTATTCGTGACCAAGCACGGGTTTCTTTAACACAGAGAAGCTGTTTGGAAAGGCACCTGATGTTATCTTGGTCTCCTATATTTCACTGAATTTTTGCAGGACACGAGTGACATGGCTTCGGAGGTAGTTTGCAGAACAGTTGCCTGTAGTAACTAGGTTCTTAAATTTATTTTGTGTATCAGCGGCTATTTTGATGCATCCGTGAACCTGATGCATATGTGAACCTGAAACTTGCTTCTGTCTTGATGCATTTGTGAACTGAAACCTCCTGCTACATCTTGGTGATATTTGTAGTGTGAAGATTTATCTTGAAGCATGCATGTATGAAAAGAGTTCGTCTGTGTGAACTGAAACGCAAGATATGTGTGAACTGGAAACTGAAATCTGACGCGTTGCTTTGGCCAATATGTGAAAACTGAAATCGCATCTCGTGGCAGGGCATATATTTGGTTGCCGAAGTACTACGTTCAGTTTAGATATAATTTCAAACAATACATTGGATCATGACATCATGATACATTAACCGTTGCAGCTTGTCTTAGAAATAGTGAAATGAATTCCCTGCTGAGAGAAAGAGGGGGGTAGTTTCATCCCTCAAATAAAATCTGAAAAGAAATAAAAGCCAATATAACTTTAGAAGTTAATACATTTCTTTAGGAATTAGAAATTAATAAATTTATTAGAAACAGACAATATATGCTGGCACGTGGCCACACAGGCCACAGAGACAGAGGCCCCACCCCCACGCATGCATGCATCTTAAAGTACATTGGGACGCTGCCCACATTCGGAACCGTGAAGGAGCCAACGGTTGGCCGAACCGAAGCCCCGTGTGTCGGAAACCGAAAACGGCCTCTGCTACACTTGCATGCCGGTGCTATCACTCACCGAGACGTCGATGGCCGGACGGACAGCCATAGCTAGCCGGCTAGCCCTGACGTCCGTGATCGATCGTCGATGGGCCACCAGCAGAAGCAGAAGCAGAAGCAGCAGTGCGCAACGAATGCGAGCGCAGGCGTCGCCGTGCCCATGCCGCGCGTACTGTGCATGCAGTACAGTGCACGGCGCGCTTCGCAAGTCGCATGCACTGTGCCGTCGTGACCGGCGCGCCGTGCGTCAGGTCAAAGCAACTCCACCTCTCACTCTCCCTGCTGCCCGCTGCAAGCCCAGCGCCAGCGGTGGACCGAGAAATTTATGGCCTGGACTGGCAATCTGCCATGCCACTCTGCTGCCTGCCACGCTCCCGTGCAGTTCTTCTTCCAGACGAGACGATCAATGCCAAGGCAAGGCATGGCCACGGCCGGCCGCATGACGCTGTCCATTATTTTTATAACAACGTGCATCCAGCGGCCACATTGTCCTTCGATTCTCCCCCACTGCCATAGCTGCTACCTTCTACTTCTCTGCTGCTGCTAGCCTTCTTCTACTCACCAGCTTCGACGACCTCTTTGCCTTGGGCAACCACCAGACCAGAGCATGGAGAAGGCGAGGCGGCGGCACCACGTGCCGGCGTTCGGGGAGTGGAACTACTACTATTCCTACTCCTCGTCGTCAGCCTCCCCAGACGAGCCGGCCCCGCCGCCGCCGCCGCAGTACTCCGGCTCCGGCGCCGCCGCGGCCGAGCCCTGGTGGTGGTACGCGCCGGAGGAGCCGGACGCCTGCAGCGAGGCCTGGTTCAGGTACTCCCCCCCCCCCGCGCCGTAGGCCGTCGTCGGCGCCTAAGAAGGCGCGGAGGCCCGACACCGCGGGCGGCAGAGTCGTCGTCGATGGAGCTGCGGAGCCAGGCAAGAGGGCGGTGGCGGTGGCTGCAGCGTGTGCGCCGGCCAAGGGCGCCGGCCGCAGGGTGGTGGTGGTGAGGCCCGTCGACGAGGACCTCTACCGCGTGCCGCCGCCGGACGTCGACGATGCTACCACTGTCTCGCGCCTTCCAAGGCGGCCGGTACTTATGTGACATACATAGGAGTACGCCGTAGTAGAACGACTGCAAAACAAAGCTCGCGTATTCTTCTCTTGGCTGCTGTATATCCTTCAGTCCAGTTCTTGCAGACTAAAATAATTTGGTTGGGTTTGCAGAAGAAGAAGAAGAAGAGGGGGGCGACGAGGAGGAGCTTGTGGATGGGTTGCTTGGGCCTCAACTGCGTCGCCGGCTGAAGCTCCTGAAGCTATATCTGATTCTGGCGTATGGAATCTGAAGTAGTAGTTCTAGCTAGCTAGTAGTGTTAGAGATAGAGTGCTCTTTAATTTTCAAGTTTGTTTCCTCTCCATCGTGTTCGTGTTGTTCGTCGTTAGCTCACTCTGACTGTATGCCTATATATGGCAGCATGCATGAAGATTAGAGGAGCAGTAGTACTGTAGTAGTAGTAGTAGTAGTAGTAGTAGTAGTAGTAGCCTAGTCGTAGTTGTAGTTGTGCCAGCCAAGGAATAGAGTGCTAGTGAAATTCGACAGGATCTCGGTCGTGCATGTGTGGATTATTGCATTGCATGCAGCAGCATCTTGTCGTGGCACCATGGCATGGGGGTTTACAGCAACTAAGCAGAAGGGCCATGCATCTGGCTACTAGTAGGCACATATATATTGCTCCTCATCATCAATTTGTTTGCGTTCAATTCATTCTATCTTTTTTTTTTTTGAACCTAATTCATTCTATCTTTGGTTGTTGCAATCCGCGCTGCCCGAAATCACTCATCACTCCAGCGACTACGATCGAGTTTTGTGTGTGTGTCGCACCCAGCTGGACCAGGACATGCGAACTGAACGTCCGAAGGCGCAGGCCCAGTTCGCGTGTGTTCGGGCCGGACCGCTGGAGTGGATTGGAGCCCACTAGCGTTTTCTTGCCGTTGCTTATCTTACACCCTACCTCACTTGAATGCAAGGTGACGCGCTTTGAACTAACCGCAATGTTAAGCATGTATAAAAGGTATGTTAAACGAGTTGTTATCTCGTGGTTAGGATATCTCACCCTGTTGTGATATGTTAGGCAAGCTTCTTGTATAGGAAGTAACTTGTAACTCAAGGTTGTAATCCCTAGATACTTGCTGGTTGTTAGCAAGATCTTTCTTGTTGTACAATGCCACGGTAGAGGCTGTTTCTACCCTATATTACACGGATCCGAGAGCCTCAAAGGGCATCTCGTTAACCCAAACTTCACATGGTATCTAGAGCCTATTTCCTCACGGAGAATTTCCATGGCTTTCGCTTCTTCCTCCTCCGCGCTTTCAGCTGCACTTTCCCTCACCATGTTTCTACCACCAGTATCGAAGAAGCTCTCCCGCGCCAACCACCAATCGTGGAAGGCGCAGGTCCTGGCGGCGCTGCGTGGTGCTCAACTCGCCGACTGGCTCGAAGCCACAGCTGAGCCACCGGCGAAATATCTTCCCAAGAAGAAGCCCGACGACGACACGGAGGTGCCGGTCGTCAACCCGGAGCATGGCTCCTAGATAGCGAAGGACCAGACGATCCTGAGCTATCTCCTTACAAATCTCTCCAAAGAGATTCTTGGCCGCGTCAACACGGAGGTGACGGCGAAGGGAGCATGGGCCAAGATCGAGGGACTGTTTGCGTCCCAGTCTCGCGCGAAGATCATCTCGACGCGCATGGCTTTGACATCTGCCACGAAAGGTACCTCTACCATCAGTGAATTCTTCACCAAGATAAAGAGCCTGGCAGATGAGATGGCGGCAGCAGGCCGAAAACTTGAAGATGAGGAGTTCGTGTCCCACGTGCTGTCCGGTCTGGATCAAGATTTTGATTCGATCGTGTCAGCCGTAGCGGCGCACGTGGAGCCCATCACCCCCACCGAACTCCTTACCCAGTTGGTTGCTCATGAGCAGCGATTGGAAATGAGGAACAGTGGTGGTCAGTCCTCGGCAAATCTGGCCATGAAGGGGAACCGCAACGGCGGCAACGCGCCCAAAGGAGGGCGTGGAGGAGGAGGCCGCAACGGAGGACATGGTGGCCGTGGCGGCTTCGGCCGTGGTGGCGGTAGTCGCATCACGTTCCAGCCCGGGGTGTTTTGCCAGATCTGTGGCAAAAAAGGACATCCGGTGAATCGGTGCTTCAAAAGGTTCGACAACAACTTCACCGGCCCTCCCCAGAAGTCAGCTTCCTCGGCAACTACATCCTACGGTGTCGATACTAATTGGTATATGGACACCGGGGCCACCGATCACATCACCGGTGACCTTGAACGCCTGACCTTCCGCGACAAGTATAATGGTGGCGAGCAGGTCCACGCTGCCAACAGCTTAGGTATGGAAATCACACACATTTGTCATAGTACATTAAGCTCTCCTTCCACTCAACTTCATTTGAACAATGTCCTTCATGTTCCCAAAACAAAGAAAAATCTTTTATCTGTTCATCGTTTTACCAAAGATAACAATGTGTTTGTTGAATTCCACCCACGCCACTTCGCGGTAAAGGAGGAGGAAACGAGGAGAACACTCCTCAGAGGCAGGTGTAAGGATGGCCTCTACCCGCTGCGATCATCTTCGATAGAGTCTTCATCAAATAAGCAAGTCCTCGGTGTTGCTAGGCCGACGACATCTCTGTGGCACAACAGGCTAGGTCATGCATCCTCTCCAGTAGTGCAACGTGTGCTTAGTCGCCACAAGATTTCTTTTGTTCATGATAATGTCGGCCCCTAATTTTTAGGGTCCACTGTGCATCATATTTCAGTCCCTGGATCAGTAGCTGACACACACAAGTACACAAGATTGATATCAAAAGCATACTTTTATTGCTAATGGGGAAAACATGATACATGGTTTGGGTTTACATAGCTTGGGCCACTGGCCTTATAGTATATATCAGAGTTTTAAGACAGCGGTTCTATATTATCGTGGCTCCAATCCTATAGGCAACCCGGAGTGCGGACAAAACCCTAGCTATTCCTATATCATGAACATCGTAGTCCTAAGCGTAGTCCTAGTGTAGCATCCTCATGTAGTCGTGCAGCTCCGTCTTCATGTATCCTTCGGCGTCCTATCCTCGCGTAGCTCCAGTAGTCCATCTTAGTGTAGGCTCTCGATCGGCTTCATCCTCGGATATACTCCTGCAACGTCCTGCCTAAAAACATAGGGAGAAGGGGGTTGAGTACATACGTACTCAGCAAGCCCTAACTTTGGGTGGATGGAGGTTAAATGTGTAGTAGTTATAATTATAGGTTGGGCCCTGGTAGGGTATTCACCATCCTCACCAGTTCCCGAATTAAGTTAAGGTTACCAATTCGTTAATACGTCTTACCAGATTATCCATTGTTGTTGTAGTCTAATCATAGCGTCTCATCCCGGTATCTGCCCATTCCAAGGACGTGGCTATTCGAATAGATTTAAGAAAACTCTGCAGAGGTTGTACACTTTTCCCCACATGATAGACGTAGTCGCCACTAGGGCCAATAGCGCGACAGGCCTAACGAGAACTCGTACCCGATAGGGCGCTACCTTAGATATCCATACACTTCCACTACGGCGCTCGGGGGGTTGGGATATTGGACGAGGAAGCCCACTAGCAGTCCCTTCGCCCAATCGGGACATGGAAGACCACCACATGTCGGTCCATGCCCTCACACAAATCGTGGAAGCCCACTAGCATCCACATTAGAAAGATATAATTCGCGATAGTGCACCCAAGAGTTTTACGTGGAAGATCACTTAGCGTCCACGCCCAACCAGGCCATGGAAGAACACACAATCCATGCCGTCTCCTCGCTCTACCGTTTGCCTACTCCAGCCCCTAAGTGGAAACATACTTCAATCTAACGGGGTGTGAGATCAAGCCTACCCATATAGGCATGTGGCTGTACGGAATATCTCACCAGAATGTAAAGGAGGCTATGAACCGGTCCTTAGGGGTGACTAAAACAGGTATCTCCGACAGGATATTCTTCGCAGACATATCCGCCAAGTAATCTACACCTAGATTACCCCTACCCGTTTCAAGTCATAGCATATATAGTCACTTTATTATCTCATTATCACATTATCATATTATCATGTTATCACTTTATCACATCATCTTATCATAAATATTTATATGATCTTTATCAGAGGGTCGTTATAAAAGTAGGATGGTAGATAGGTGGAAATTAGGACTTGCCTCCGCTCGCTGATGAGTATATCCAAGGGTCTTGATTCCTTCGCTTCTGTCTCCTGTGTCTTGATGTAGCGGTACTTCGTCTTGGTGTAGTAGTAATCCTTCAGAGTCTTGACATCACTATGCTTCAGGGATCCATCGGGTCCTTGTACATCTTCTAGTCTATACGATCTATTGCTTGACAAACAAAAGAGCCAAAACCAAGCAATGCATACACAACAAGCATAATTAAGCAAGCACGATCAACCAAAACGAGAAGGGAGATCCTAACGGGGTCGGTTGTAGGTGATGGAAGGGTTTATTTTAATTCTATCATTACTATGTGAACTTGAAGTAAGAGGTAGGTGAAGGTTATCTATCCAATAAGATGGCTCCTACGGGCTGGGTTAATGTGGTGTGGTTATCTAATGGAAAACCAGACCATATTATTATCTTTCACTATTATGTGAACCTGAAAAGATAAAGCTTGACCAAGTCATCATGGACAGCTTGGCCTACTTCCATAGATCCACTGGGGTTTGGCGGGGTTAGCTAGGCGGGTTTACGTGGAGATAGGGTCTAGGTGGTTAGGTACCGGCATACGTACTTATATACCCGCACATAGGGTTTAGGCTAGCTTTATATGGATAGGTGGTGGCTAAGGTTGGTGGCATGTATGCGTATACATATATGCCTAGGGTTTGGTTAGCGACGCATACACACATGCATATGTATGCGCCTCGGGTTAGGTTAAGATAAAGGGGTGGAGGGTAAGGTTAGCCATACATAAGTATATGCCCGAGTATATATATATATATATATATATATTATACCGGACTTACCATGTATGCGTGTATATACATATATACGGGATTAGTTACTTCTACGGCGAGGGTTATGACTAGGATTAACTATGGCGGTGCGGAGTTAGCCACACAGAGGTGTGTCCGGTTATCGGACATGTCTGTGCGTGTGTTTGTATGAAGGTGTACGTATTTTCAGTGATTGGGTACGGACATGTCGGAGCATATGACATGTCACAAAACCTACTCACCCTAATAGGGATGTGGTTAGCTAACACTACAGGCGACTATTACTACGGTTAGCATTTATATTAATTAAAGCGGGTTGGCACTAATTATAACAGAAAGAGAGCAAACAAATATTACTAGAATTTAAATGGGCACCAAAAATGGGAAGAATAAAGCGGATAGGTAGGGCATGATATTAGGAGAATTTTAGTGGTGGAATTTCTGGAATCGAAGTTGGTATGGAGGAGATATGAATTTCTAAAGTTTACTTGGGATAACGGAATAGGGAAATATACTTTGGAAATTATTTCTGGAAATTAGGTAATGGAAAATGGTATGGAAATTATAGGGTAGGATCTGGGGTGTACCTAGTTCATTTAGAATTTTTCTGGGAATTTTCTGGATAAGGGAAAATGTGTTCTCTCTCCTCCGTGTACACTGCTCGGGTGCGCGTAGCAATTTGTTGATGGCTGACGCGTGGGTCCAGCTGCTGTCAGGGCTGTCCACTACTGTGTGTGTGAGCCGATCTGGTGGACTGTTGGCCTTGTGCCTTGATTCCACGTGAACCGGGCCTAGGAAGTAGAAGGGAAAAGGGTGTGGAGCTGCTGCTTGCTGTGTGGGGCCCATTGAGTGACGTGGCATCTCCCCGGTTGGCCGTGCGGGTGAGTGGAAGGTGTCGACATTGCCTGCTGCTCGGTCACTCCGTCCTCTGCTCGACTTCGTCCTTCACGGCAAAAAGGCACAAAGGGAGAAAAAGAAAGAGCGGGAAGGAGAGAGGAAGGGGAGGAGTGATGGACCAGCACAGACACAAGGGCTCGGCGTCCGGCCATCCATGGCGGCGGGCGGCGGCTCTGCTGGGCGATAGCGGTGGCGGCGGTGATCGGCGGCGTGGCTCTCGGGAGGCAGGGATGGAGACGGAGTGAGCACGGGACAGCGCGGTGTCCCAAGTCGGTGGAGAGAGGAGGGAGGAGAGGGAGTAAGCTAGGGGGGCGGCTCCTTTGGCGCAGCCCAGCCAATGGTCGACGGCGGCTACGGCGTGGCAAGGACATGGCTAGGCGCGGTGTTGCCGCGGCGGTGGGGCACGGCGAGGTCCGAGGCGGCGCCGGGCCGGTGGGTGGTGCTCCCGCCTTCTGGGGACGAGAAAATCCGCCCGAGCTCAGCTTTGCCGCCCTCGTCGGCGCAGCAGAGGGGAGCGAAGTTCTTCTCCACCTTCGAAGCCGCCTCTCTGAGCTTGGCGAGGCGCTGCTGGTCGGCGGCCATGGCCACCTATTTATAGGCGCCGCAAGGCGGTGGGCACAGTAGGGGGGTGCCGCACAAATGAGGCGTTCGCCGGAACCGACAACGCAGAGGCTAAGCGGTTTCATGGAAAATATCTCGCCATGCACGCGAGCGACGCAAAGATACCGCCCTCTACGCGGTATTTTCGCCGAGGGCCGGAGGTAGGGGATGATGTTGACAACCGGGCCCCACATGTAAGTGAGGGAGGGAGGGAGAAGTGTAGAGCTGTGGTGTGTCTTTGCTTTGCTCCTGCCGTGTGGCGGATGGGCCGTTCGGCCTTGGCCGGCCAGTGGGAAGGGAAGCGAGGGAAGGAGAGAGGGGGGGAGGTGGAGTGCAGGTGGGCCGGATGGCTCGGTGGGCTGGCCCAGCGCGGGAGAAGGGGAGAAGGCAGTGGGCCGCGGCGCGGGCCAGACTGAGGGGAGAGGAAGGAATGAGCCCATGATCATTTTCCTTTTATGAAATGTTTTCCAATTCCCCAGAAATCAAACTTGGCACAAATGGGAGGGATTGAATATAAGGGTCATGATGAGGAATTTAGGAGAGGGATCAAGGGTAGTTTTCAACAGGAATAATCAAGGAATTTGTTTGGAAGGAATGGCAAGGAATTTGGGAGGAGATCAAGAGAAAATAATTGGTGCCAAAATAAATTCTAGGACAAACATACAAGCAAACATTTCAAACAAACAAGGCAATCAATCAAACATTCAAGCACACGATTAAAAATGCATATGGTGAATTTTAATGCCACGGTTTTGAAAAAGATTTTTAAATACGGTTTTGCGAGAAAATAATTTAATCAAGTTTTAATTGGTTGTACATTATAAAAAGTTCAAATTTTTAGTGATTTTTAAAATGATGCAAAAACACGGGTGTTACGATAAGAATAAGGGTCATGTGTGTAATGCATGCCAGCAAGGCAAGGCTCATCAGTTGCCTTATGCTAGATCTTTAAATGTTTCAGCCAAACCTTTTGATCTTATTTTTTCGGATGTGTGGGGGCCGGCACCAACTTCTGTTGGACGGCAGAACTATTATGTCAGTTTTATAGATGATCACAGCAAGTTTGTGTGGATTTATCTCTTGCGTAAAAAATCCCAAGTTTTCCAAGTATTTCATGATTTCCAGAATCTTGTTGAAAGGCAGTTTAATAGAAAGATACTTTCAGTCCAGACAGATTGGGGAGGAGAGTATCAGTCGTTGAATTCCTTTTTTCAACGAATTGGGATAACACATCGAGTGTCATGTCCACATGCACATCAACAAAATGGGTTAGCCGAGCGTAAACATAGACATATTGTCGAAGTTGGTCTTACTCTTTTATTGCAAGCATCAATGCCATTAAAATTTTGGGGGGAAGCCTTTCTTCATGCCGTCTATCTTATAAATCGCCTACCCTCAAAAACCATAGATCATGATACACCTTTCCTTCGCTTATTTGGCAAGGATCCTGACTACTCAGACCTTAGAGTCTTTGGATGTGCATGTTGGCCGAATCTTCGACCATTTAATACCAAAAAGCTAGCATTCCGGTCAAAACAATGTGTATTTCTTGGTTTTAGCAATCTACACAAAGGGTATAAATTCCTTGATCCCCATGATGGACGTGTCTATATCTCACGGGACGTTGTCTTTGATGAATCCGTGTACCCCTTCTCCTCCCTTCATCCGAATGCCGGTGCACGACTTCGTGCAGAACTCCTCCTCCTACCCGCACATCTTCGTAACCCTACCATCATCACGGGAGATGCTAATGACTATGATCATGGTTTGATTTCCTCTGATTTGGCTGATCCAGTGTCTAGCTGTGCAGATGGAGGAGCTACAGGAAAAAATTCGAGTCAAAATGATCCAGTTTTCAGGTCGCATGGAACTTTTGGCGTCGTCATCATATGTGCTTCCCGGACGGGAGCAGCGACCGCATCGAGGTGGATTCGGCTGACATCGGCGCTGCGACGGCAGGAGCATCAACCTCGGGATCTGGTCACAGTGCAGCGGGGCGTGCGCCTCATTCACTGTCATTGGGATCTTCTGCGGCGATTTCTACTCCACCTCCTCACAATCCCGCCACAGCCGATCCAGTGGGGGACATGGTGACAGCGACGGTTGGCGCGGCAGACAGCGTTGTCGTCGGCGACACACATGATGCTAATTCGGCTGGATCAGCTGCGGGGGCGTCCGGATCCGGTACGACTCCGCCTCCTGTGAACCAGTCTGCGTCTGAGACTCAAAGACCTGTCACCAGGGCACAAAGAGGTATTGTCAAGCCTAAAATTTATACTGACGGCATGGTTAAATGGGGCATGCTAGCTCGATCTGTTGCAGAGGAACCAGCTACTATTCAAGCAGCGTTGAACGATCCAAATTGGGTTGAAGCAATGAAGTCCGAGCATGAAGCGTTGATCAAGAATCAAACCTGGAAGCTGGTCCCTCGGCCGAAGGGCAAGAACATCATCGGATGTAAATGGGTTTACAAAGTTAAACGCAGGGCTGATGGATCTATAGACAGGTACAAGGCTCGTTTGGTAGCAAAAGGTTTTAAACAAAGGTATGGCATTGGCTATGAAGAAACTTTTAGTCCTGTTGTTAAGGCGGCTACTATTCGGCTTGTTCTGTCAATAGCAGTGTCAAATGGTTGGTCACTGCGGCAATTAGATGTGCAGAATGCTTTCTTGGATGGCGTACTAGATGAAGAAGTCTATATGGATCAGCCCCCAGGTTATGCAGATAAAGCTCATCCAAATTATGTGTGCAAGTTAGAAAAGGCTCTATATGGCTTGAAACAAGCTCCTCAAGCTTGGTATGATCGGTTGTGTGGAAAATTGGTCTCATTAGGATTCAAACCATCAAGGGCAGATACATCTCTATTTTACTACAGTAAGAATGGCCATACTTTGTTTGTCCTGGTCTATGTAGATGATATAATTGTTGCTAGTTCTTCCTCTGCAGCAACAAGGGCATTATTATCAGATTTGCAAGGTGATTTTGCCCTGAAGGATTTGGGAGATCTTCACTATTTCCTAGGGATTGAGGTCAAGAGGAATTCGGATGGACTAGTTCTGTCACAAGGCAAGTATGCTAATGATGTTTTGATTCAGTCTGGGATGGACAAGTGTAAACTGGTTGATACACCTCTTCCTAGTACACAGAAATTGAGTGTCAATGATGGGACCAAGCTCGGTGAAGTCGACTGCACAAGGTACAGGAGTTTAGTTGGTGCTCTTCAGTACCTTACATTGACCAGGCCAGACATCAGCTATGCAGTAAACAAGGTCTGTCAATATTTGCATGCTCCTTCTACAACGCATTTCAGTGCTGCCAAATGAATACTAAGGTATGTTCGTGGAACAACTAATTATGGTCTGCGCATCAGAAAATCAAGGTCTATGATAATTAGCGCCTTCTCAGATGTGGATTGGGTGGGCGATGTTGATGATCGATGATCAACATGAGGTTTTGCTGTGTTCTTTGGAGAAAATCTGATCTCTTGGACAGCACAGAAGTAAGCGACGGTTTCTAGGTCATCAACAAAGGCTGAGTGTAAAGCGTTGGCGAATGCGACTGCTGAGATGATGTGGATTTAGAAATTGTTGACTGAACTTCGTGTTCCTCATCAGAGAGCAGCTCGACTGTGGTGTGATAACCTTGGGGCCAAATATCTCTCTGCTAACCCTGTGTTCCATGCCAGAACAAAACATATTGAAATTGATTTCCATTTTGTTAGAGAGAGGGTTGCTCAAAGACTGCTTGACATTCGGTTCATTGCTTCTAAAGATCAGCTAGCTGATGGGTTTACTAAACCATTGCCGGTGTTGAAACTTAGACAGTTTAGAACCAATCTCGACCTCTTCAGTGGCTGAGATTGAGGGTGGGTGTTAAACGAGTTGTTATCTCGTGGTTAGGATATCTCACCCTGTTGTGATATGTAAGGCTAGCTTCTTGTATAGGAAGTAACTTGTAACTCAAGGTTGTAATCCCTAGATACTTGCTGGTTGTTAGCAAGATCTTTCTTGTTGTACAATGCCACGGTAGAGGCTGTTTCTACCCTATATAACACGGAACCGAGAGCCTCAAAGGGCATCTCGTTAACCCAAACTTCACAAGGTAAACTCGTTGGGTGTTTGGTTTGAGGAATAGGCTAGTCTATCATCTTCTTACTCCTCATATGTTTTTATTAGTTTGTGAAATCAATTGTGTTGACGCGTGCATCATCACCCCTAATAGTTAGTACGCGGAATGAAGTCATTCTTCGAAATTTGAGAAATGGAGTTATAGCATGAGGAATGAAGTCATTTCACCAAATTTATGGAATAAAGTTATGTATGATGCACCGTATCTATCATCTATATAAAATGGTTTGCGTTCATGCATGACAAACTGTTATGCGCTTTTGGGCGACGCTTTATGAACGATCCATGCATGTTGAGAAAGTTCCCACATGCTCCCTAAAACACGGTGGAGAGACCAAAAGGAAATATAACGGGTGCTAAATGCTTCCAACAGAAGGCCCCACAGTTGTGTTTCTTCTCGGCGAACTGGCAAGCTCCATTGTGGTCTTCATCCTTGTCCACTGGGCGGAGGGGGCTATAATAAGTCGAATCTTGCGACAAGAATGTGAGTGCTCGAGGAGGACCTATACATGTCGATGCCTGGGAAGGTGAGGGTGGAGCGGGCGGGATGTGAGACTTCCTTCAAGGCTTGGGCTATGCAAAGCATATAGGTATTCCATGTCTACTGCCATCTCGTGGCTCCATTATTGTTCAAGGAGAAGTCAGGCACTAGGAGGTTTGTCATACGGGTGCATCAGGAAATGGGCCAAAAAGTTAAATTTTAGAAAGAAGGCTCTTAATACCTGTTGAATTAGAAAACCAAGAAGATGCCACTGGATGATGAAGAATGTTTCGGGCAAGATGAACCTGCTGAAGTTAGTTATTGCAAAGGACGACCTTGATTGATGTGTGTGAGAGATTGTGATTGTTCTGTACATGGAAGTGAGCATCCATCAAGATTATTGATGAATGATGACCTTGATTGACGGATTGCTGTTCAACACTTTGGACTAATCAACTGCCATGCCACTGAGGACAAGGTATTCTAAAAGTTGTAGATGAGATAACCATGAGATATCTGTTGAGTAAACCATAGGCATGCCACTAAGGCCGGGGTATTGCAAATTTGAATGGTTAAAAGCAAGATGTATAGGAGAGGTCGAGACACTAGTACACAGAGCATTTGTGTTGATGGTGTGGATCCATTTGTACAAACGGTTTTAGTTGAGACACGCCACTGAAAATCAACATGCGGGCCTTTAGAACCGGCTGTGAAAAACGATCAGCACTGGCAGTTCCTTAAGTGAACCACCAGTGTAAATGGTGCCATTTACACTGGCGGTTCACTTAAGGAACCGCCAGTATTAATGTGCATTTTCACAGGCGGTTTCCTTAGGAAACCGCCTATGAAAATGACACTATCTTCACAGGCGGTTTTCTTAGGTCAACTGCCTGTGCTAAACTTCTCCTATATATACCCCTTGTTTTTCCTCCCCACTAGAACCAACAGAACTGTAGCTCGTGCCTTGCTTTCGTGGGAGTAGATTTGGAGGTCCGTTTGACAAAATATAAGGAGGGAGGTTTTGATCTTGATTTCTTTGAAGGAGGTGGCTAAGAAAGGTTAGTTTATGTGTCTCTTGCCTCTTTTTAACCATTCTTGCTCAATTATAGCCATTTTTTAGATCCGGGGTTTCACCCTTGGTGAGAGAGAAGAGTAGCTAGGTTATTGCTATTTTTTCATTAATTCTAGCCACTTTTTTGATCTAGGGTTTTACTTATTGAATCTAGGGTTTAAGCTTTAGAGTTTTATTAATTATTATTGTTTAATTATTTAATTATATTTAGTTTAATTAAGTATTAGTGATGCTTTCAATTAGGCTTTCATTAATTAATCTTGTTTTTAGTTATTGGAGTTTTTCTACAAATTGATGCTTTAATTAATTACTCTTGTTTAATTATTTAGTTTTGTTTAGATTAATTAAGTAGTGGTGATGCTTTAATTAGGGTTTCATTAATTAGTCTTGCTTTAGTTATTAGGGTTTCATCTACAAATTGATGCTTTAATTAGTTAGTCTTATTGAATTATTTAGTTTTTTAGTTTAATTAAGTATTAGTGATGCTTTAATTAGGGTTTCATTAATTAGTCTTGCTTTAGTTATTAGGGTTTCGTCCATAAATTGATGCTTTAATTAATAAGGATAGGTTTAATTATTTCTAGAAGATTAACTAAGTATTAGTGAGAGGCATATATTTATTTAACTAGTTCTTTTAACTAATTCTAGGGCATTAACTATTTATTTTATCATTAAGATTTAATTAGCTAGTAGGTTTGTTTTTTTTACTTTGTTTGGTTATTTTTTGAATGAGGTTATTTAATGATAGGGTTTCATGCATTCTTATTTATAACAATATTATATGCAATTTAGCCTCGAGGTGTACTAATTAAGAAATATATAAGCGAGGGGTCATTTTCATCTACACTCCTTTGAAGAAGTTTGCTGATCATCAAAAGGTTAGTTAATTAATATCACAAAATATTTATATTTCTTTTTTAGTGATTACACTATATAAATCCATTAAAATTTTGAACAGGTAACGATGGACAGAGCATTCTAAATATATAACTTACCAAGAGTAGATCCATCATATATATCTAAGGTCCATAGGTTATCGATGCTGCCAAAAGCCATGCTTTGAGAACACAGGTGAAGTACATATGTTGTCCTTATATAGACTGTAGAAATCTTGTTATTTTTGAAGACACAAAACCAATCATGTCTCATCTGGTCTGCCGAGGATTTATAAAGGATTACTTGATTTAGACAAAGCATGGAGAGAGTAGCTCTGCGCCATATACAACTGTCAGGAACCCTGTGAACATCAAAGTGAATGGCCCAGATATGCTTGTTGACGACGTATGCCAGTTCGTACATGAGACTAGGCCATTATCCCTAGCAGAGTGAACATGTTGTACCAGATGTTCATGATGATGTAAATGTTGAAGGAACCGATGGCAGCAGAACTCATGTGGTGGATAAAGCGTCGTCATACAGATCCATCAATGTTCTTCATAAAAGGTATGGAGGCCTTGGGGAAGGCAACGATAGAGCCGTTGTACGACGAGACTAAGGGTTGTACCAAAGAGTTCACGACATTACAGTCTGTGCTTAAGTTGTTGATGTTGAAAGCTAGATATTGATGGGCCGATGCCAGCTTCGATGCATTATTGAGTACTCTCAGAGATATGCTTCCAACGGAGAACCAAGTGCCTGTTAACATATACTATGCAAAGAAGCTAATCAGTCTGCTTACTATGCGTGTCCGAAAGATTCACGCGTGCAGAAATCACTGTATCATATATCGAGGTGATTACAAAGACTTGGAGAATTGTCCAAATTGTGATGCAAGTTGGTACAAGACGAAGAAAGACTATCTACAAGAAGAGAATGTAGCTTCTGTTTCTAAAGAGAAGAAGAGAAAGAAGACCCAACAGAAGACCCAATAGAGTTCAAAACCCAGCAACAAAGACAATGAAGAAGTAGACTATTACACACAGAGAAGGTTTCCTGCTATGGTGATGTGGTACCTTATGGTAGTAGGTCGGTTGAGGTGTTTGTTCACAAACCCTGAGGATGCAGAGCTTATGACCTGACATGCTTCTAATAAGCACAAAGTAGATGGAAAGCTTTGACAGCCAGCCGATGGCAAGCAATGGCAAAAATTCAATGATGACCACCCAGAATTTGCTAAGGAGACAAGAATGTTAGGTTCGCACTGTGTATCGATGGAATGAATCCCTTTGCTGAAAGGAGCAGCAAGCACAGCACGTGGCCGGTGATCCTCACCATCTGCAACCTTCCTCCACATTTATTGTAGAAGTGAAATATCTTTTGCTAACTATTCTTATTTCTGGACCTACACAACCTGGTGTTGACATAAATTTATTCTTGGAGCCATTAATGGAGGAAATGAAAATATTGTGGGATACAAGTGTTCACATGTTGGACGAATACCAGAAAGAGTCATTCACACTGAGTCCAATTATTTTTGTTACGATCAACGATTACCCTGCTCTCTTTGTATTGTTAGGACAGTTCAAGGGCAAGGTCGGTTGTGTAGTTTTCCTGGATAAAACCTTTTACGTGTCCCTCAGTGCATCCAACAAGATAGTGTACATGAGGCACATATGTTTCTTATCGAAAGGACATAGGTACCGCTTGCAAAAGATGGATAGGTACTTTGACAATACGGATGAACTAAGGTCCGCTGCTCCATCAGGTAATAGTAAAGGTCACAGAGTGTACGAGATAGTTAAGAACATCAAGTTTGTTTTTGAGAAGAAGACAAAAGATGGAAAAGCAAGAAAGGATGTGAAGCCAACTGCTAGGGCTATATTCAAGAAGATGTCAATTTTCTTCAAGTATTTGTTATATTGGAAAGAGTTTGACGTACGGCACGCGGTCGATGGTATGCATATTCAGAAGAATGTGTTTGAAAGCATAATTGGTACCTTGCTAAACATAAAAGGCAAGACGAAGGAAGGACTGAGTTCACGTCAGGACCTGGTCAATTTGAAGATAAAACCTGAACTTCACCCGGTTCTGCTAGAAAATAGGAAGTACCACCTCCCGACAGCAAGCTACAACTAACCTGAGCACGGATAAGAAACATGCGATATGTGTATGGTTGAAGAAATTGAAAGTTCCAGCTGAATTCTGCTCCAACATTAGGAGCATTGTGTCAGTGAAGGACCTTACACTCACCAACTATAACTCACATGATTGCCATGTGATGCTGACAACTTTTCTCCCTATTGCCATCAGGGCTATAAGTCCGGTGTTCTTAAAGATGGCAATCACACGGTTGTGCTTCTTTTTTAATGAGATATCACAGAAGGTAATTGACCGCGAGGAGTTAGAGTCTCTTCAGGAATTCACAGTGGAGACAGTGTCACAGCTTGAGATGTGTTTCCACCATCATTCTTCGATATAATGGTACACCTTGTCGTGCATTTGGTACCACAAATATAGGCATTGGGTCCCATGTGTTTGCATGATATATGGACATATGAGCGTTTCATGTCAATACTAAATGGGTACGTATCCACTCGTGCTCGTCCTGTGGCATCCATGATAGAGGGATACACTACCATAGAGGCCACTGAGTTTAAAGGTCTATTCTGTAACAATTGTCTAAAAGACCAGATTGTAATAGGTTTGCCTCTGTCTCGATATGAGGGCAGACTATATGGGTGTGGGAGGATAGGCTAGAAATCATTCATCCCGTCAGTCTACAATATTGTCCTTAAGACGCATCATAGTATCCTACATCAGCTCTCGATAATGGAGCCTTTGATCAAACAACACATGCAAGAGCTATGCGATCATAACCTTAGGCAAATAGAGGATTGAGGATTGGGTAATGAAGGAACACAAACGTCGATTCACCACATGGCTAATAGAGCAGAACATTCCAAATAGGGAAACAATTGAGCAACAAACTATCAAGAGGTTGGCAGCTGGACCATCTCGCCAGGTCACATCATGGCACACCTATGACATTAGTGGCTTTACAATTTGTACCACTTCTAGGGAGCAAAAGAGCATGACGCAAAATAGTGGTGTTCGGTGCGAGGCCATAGATGATAATGATGAAACTGCTACATACTTTGGCTTCGTTGAGGACATATGGGAACTATACTATGATTCATTTAAGACGCCTGTGTTTCAATGCCAATGGGTTGATGATAAATGTGGCACAGTGGACAACTATAGGTTGAGAGTTGTTGATCTAAGTAAAGTAGGTTACAAGGATGACCCGTGGATCCTTGCTACCCGTGCTACACAGGTCTTCTTTGCCAAGCAGATCCTTTCTAAGGAAGAGAAGAAAAGCACCGATAAGACTAAGCATGTAGTTCTCCCTAGAAAACAGTAAGCTTTAGGAGTTTATGGTGTAATTGATCTAAAAGACTTCAACCAGTTCGGGTACATGTCTGTCTTTACAGATCATCCGTCCAAGATAAGGAATGTTGAGTAGAATATCCTAAAGAATTCATTGTCATGGGTGCGCCATGATGGAGAAGGAAGAACAGTAGCTGGCTAGCTAGATTCTATTTAAGTTAAATATTAGGTATTGTCATGTGTAACAATTTATCAGTTATTGTCATGTGTAATAATTTATCAACTTGTTTAAGTACTTTTCTTTCTACTTGTTTCATTCCTTAATGTTCTAAACACCAATCTCTAATGATCACTTCTATAAAGCTCTATAATAAACTTGTTTTTTGGGAGATGAGTCCACCAACTTTGATGTTCTAAACTTTTTTGATTTGAGGTCATTTTGATGGCCTAAATCTTGTTGGAAATTGTTTATGCAAAATTTCCAAGAAATTGAACATCTTATGTGTTAAAAAAATCAGTCAAATGAAAATCATGTTTAAAAACTAGTCATATGGTTATTTCAATATCTTTAATTTGAGGTAATTTATCATTTCTAAATGTGGATAGAGCATGATTTAACAAATATTAAGAAAAATAATCATCTCCTTTAGAGTTAGTATGAGGGAGAAATTAAAGACACTTATAAATAATATTTATTGTTTCATATTATAAAAATATATCCTTTATATACAACGTTATGTACAAAGAAATTAACATTTGATGTACAAATTTAAAATAAAAATAGAAAAAAAATTCACAGGCGGTTGGCTATGCCAACCGCCAGTCTAAATGGTATTTTCACTGGCGGTTGGCTATACCAACCGCCTGTGAACATCATTTTCACTGGCGGTTATCGTAGCTAACCGCCTGTGGAAACCGTTTCCACTGGCGGTGGTCTATGTAAACCGCATGTGGAAATGCTATCCTATATATACAACAGTGCGGGACAATTAGAAATTTTAAGTCCGGTGGGTGCGAATCTTGAAGAACGAAGCCATCAGGCTGCCGAATTTGCTCGCCGGAGCGCTGTTGACCACCGCACCTCCCCTCCTCGAAGGCAGCCGTGCCGGCCACCGAGAGGTGCGCGCCGGCATCTTCTTCACCGAGGGCCGCCCCCATCACCATCACCATGCTGCTCTCCCACGCCGCCACGCCTCGTCTGCCGGTGAGTCGCCCTTCCCCGACGTCTTCTTTTACCCAGGTCTTCTTCCCCGTGTCGTTGTGGCGGCGGGCGGTGCTCGGGGACAGCGGATGGGCGTGGGAGTGTGCGGCGCGGTGGCTTGGCTCGGCCGGCGGCGTTGCAGCGGCGCGGCGACATGGGGAGCAACGGCGCCCGAGCGGTGGTGACCCTAGCTAGCGGTGCGCCGGCTGCTTGGCGGCGCCCGAGCGATGGCGACCGTGCCCTAGCGGTAGCGTCTTTGCGGCGGCGCCGTGGAGAGCCATTCTTTGGGCCCATGGAGGGCCCGGCAGTGGCCTTTTTTTAATTTGCAAATATTTAGAAATGAGCCCATTTTTTCTTAACTTGTAAATATTATGCTAGTGTAGTACTTATAGGAAATAAGTATAGTATTTCTCTTAATTAGCCCTTTTTTAATTAAAGACACTTTACTAGTGTTATGAGTGTAGTACTTATCAAAAAAATAAGTATAGTTTTTCTCTTAATTAGCCCTTTTAATTATCATTTAAGTTTCTTATGTAATTAATTCAATTATCTTTTTTCTTTATTTTGTAGAATTTAAGCTGCTTATGTAATTAATTCAATTATCATTTAAGTTTCTTATGTAATTAATTCAATTATCTTTTTTCTTTATTTTGTTGAAATTAAGTTGCTTATGTAATTAATTCAATTATCATTTAAGTTTCCTTATGTATTTCATTCAATTAAGTTGCTTTATGACTATTTGTTACTAAATTACTTAATTATTTATTTTTTGATGATAATAAATTATTATGTACTATTACATTGTAATTGCTTTATTTGTGTATGTTAACATAAAGAAACAAGTGGGCCACTGCTGGGCCCTCGATTTGGCCTGCAGTGGCATTTTTTTGCAAATTTTTATGTATACATTACCAATAATTAAATAGCAAGAGTGTATGCAATAATGTTTTGCTAGAGTGTATGCTGCCTATATGATAATTTATGATAATTTAATTAGCTAAAGTTTTGCTACCTTTTTTTTAATTTAATTAGTTCAAGCTGTTTTATGATGATTTCTTTATTCAAAAATGCTTTATTATTTGTAACAATAATGATGTATTGTATTTTTTTCTTGCTTTATTTTCTTATAAGTACATTATTAACTCATGTTAGCTTATTATATTTTAAATTAGCGAGAAAATGACTTCTCCAAATTTCGAAGAGCGGGCCGATGACCAAAATCCAGAGTCGCCAAATAAGACTCTCACACCTCCAGAACAATGGTTAGAACAATGGTTAGTTTCACACAATTACGAAGCTAGGAAGATTTGTTTTTATAACGAAAAATCCTACCAAATTAACTCACATAGTTATTGCCCCTGCATTTAGAACGATAAATTCTCCGGAAGAAGAAGAAGGTGAGTTGCATGGCGACATGTTAGAAGAAGAGGAAGACGATGGGAACCGAAGTGATCCATGCCCTAGCATAGATAGACAACCTCAACGTAGCGCTGACCTAGATTATGATCCAACACTCGATGAGATAAAGTTACTACATGAAATACAAATGCTTTCATTCGTAGCGTAATATGCTCCGATCTATGATTCGTTGGATGTATCGTACCGGAGCTTTTGTCTTAAATCCGGGATATTCTGGCGGAAGAAGAAGACGTGCCACATGGTGAAGCAACAGAAACATCCGATATAACCACCTCAAAATCAAAGAAAGGGAAACTGAGTGACCAAAAATGAGGTGAAAGAGGAACAAATAAGTGGCTAGAGCAGACCTATATTATTCCTGACATAACCCCAAAAGGAGAGCCTATAGTGTCTGAGGCGGTGGCGGTCAAGTTATGGAATGTGATTGGTTTCTTGGTCAGGGATAAACTTGACATCACAATCCGCAGGTGGAAGGATGTGAGCGCCGATACACGGAAAGTGTTATGAAACAAGTTCATAGAAAGGTTTGTTTTTCCTACGGGGATGGAGAAACTTGTGAAGGAGTATTTTTCAATCAGATTGCAACGTCATTCCAAAACTATAGATAAAAAATGAATACCAAATTTTTAAAGAAAGGGTTGGACCCAACGAGTAAGTATAAGATCACCGCTGGTCAGTGGGTGGTATTTACATAGAAGAGGAAAGATCCAACTTTCAAAGCCAAGAGTGAAGTTGCTTCAGAACTAGCAAAGAGGAACAAGTACCACGACCACCTTGGCACGCGTGGTTCCAAGCTGCAGATTCCAAAATGGAGGGCAGAGGAGGAAGAGCTAAGGAAACAGGGCTAGACTATGCTCTCAGAAGAAGTTGATGAGAGGACGGTGAATTGGCTCAAGGCTAGAGGAACAAAACAAACTCCTACCGGTGTCAACTGTCCCGCAGAAATCACACCGACAGTGGAGAGGATGGTGGAACTGGCCGCTCAGGTCAATGAAGGGAAATTGAAGCCACAAAGGGAGAGGGACATCCTGAGTCTTGGTCTTGGCAGCCCCGAGCATCCTAATTGTGTACGAGACATCTCGTCAAAGAAGGGATGTAAAGAAGGATTCGGTGAGGAGTGGCCGGGACTGTACAAGAAATGAGATCGATACAAGAAAGACTTGAAGGAATTTTTTGAGGAATAGGCTAAGGAACAATTCAAAAATATGATGTCTGATTTCCTATCAAATCCTGATCCTCAGCTAATGCAGAAGTTAGCTTGTGCAATGTCTGTTCAATAGATGAGCACATAACACTACTAGAAATACCCCTATGTAGTGACGCTTTATTTATATGTTAGATACATTTTATTTCATCACTACATGATTGTAGGCACGTTTTTATAAAGCGTGTTAGAAGCGTCTTCGCATGGACCGTGTCAGGATTTGTAGAGACGAGTTCCCTACGCGTAGCAAGGTGATCAAGAGACATTTAGTAGAGACGCTACTTGCATGCCTACACATATTGATACACTTTTATACATACATTTATATAACGTGTCTATTTGTGTAGTTACGTTATCTAGCAACGCTTCGTTGTGTATTAACATGTGTAGAGACGTTCTCATACATACATTAATATTATGTGTGTACTAATATAGTGACATTTTGTAATGACGTGTTATTATGTATTAAGAAGTATAGAGACGTTTAAGTAGTTACATTTATATATTGTGTCTAAGAATATTAGATACATTGTCTAATAATATTATTTTGCATTTTAAGAAAATATAAACAATTTTATACACAATTTTGTATATCGTCATGCCTAATGATGACGTCGATAGTCCATATTGCAACGCTTTTGTTTTTTTGAAAACAATATATGGTCAATACAGTAAAGCATTTAGAGAAAACCATTAATTTAAACAAAAATATAACTTGTTCGAGTGCATCATTAATGAAACCATCCAGTGCCAAACTCGTCTTACACACAGGCTTACAAACAATCATTGCTCAAACACATAGGTACATCCGACAGTCACTTGTCTGCACACAAAACCTAATGAGCTATGTCTACCACTGCAGCAAAGGTTGGCTAAACGTTGACCATCCCATCACTCGTGCGCTTCATTCAAACTCCAGCTCTCTCCTGGAAAAAAAAAAAAATCATTGACATTGATAAATGAATCATTTAACTGAAACTGTAATATTTTGGCAACAACACACTTGAGCATTCAGGTTCATGTTTTTGAGCACTCAACTTGCACAAGAAAATTATTCACTACATATTGTTGGTTTTCTTGACAAAAGAATGAATCTGGCAATAACCTACCCATTCTGGCTACATTATTCATTTGCTGATGATAGAACAGCTTCCAGAAATTTCTTGGAACATTTGATTCTAGAGACGACATAAGCATGTTCATATATTCATTGCCTAATGATAGAACAGCTTCCAGAAATTTTTGGTAACATTTGATTCTAGAGACGACATGAGCATGTTCATATATTCATTGCCTAATGAAAGAACGGCTTCCAAATATTTTGACTTGCTTGAGAGAAAATGAATTGGCTAGGAGATAGAAGAATCATAACTGACCTCAAAGGCTCCTGCTATTCTTTGCACATTTTCATGGGACTGCTTTTCTGTGTTAAATCTGTCGCTAGTGAGCTGCACTAAAATTAGATTCAATTTATTAGATCAGATATTTACTTCAACATGTCATACATATATTTTAAGGCATCAGCATGTGCCACCACAATGTTGGATAATGTAGAGAATTTCAGAGATACAACTTCTAAAAAAAAACACCCCCTATTGCTGCGCAGAACATAGTCGACACCGGACAGGTGACTTCTAAAAATTCATATCTCATAAAACTTAAGGGCTAAAACCATGAAATTTTTTGGCCGTAAGGATATCTGAATTCCCTATAACTTCAAGTTGTAAAGGAAAGACCATTTAATACCTAAATTTATTATCCAAAATTGAATTGCAAACTGAAATGATAGAATGCCCACCTGAGTTGGTGCCTGTAACAGCTAACACACACAAGAATGTAATGACAAAGCATCATTAGTGCATGTATAGAACAGGGATAGTATTATTAGTACAGGCAGTGTATAGAACAGGGAAGTATTATAGAAGTTGGATGTATTTAGTACTATTATTTCTATAATTTATTAGAAAGTAAGAAACGATAGAGTTGAGGATTCAATATGTATAGGACATGGACAGAACTTCCCATATGAACCCTACTGCTGCCAAACTTATCATAGCCACAGGTAAAACTTGACATAAACCAATGTAACAGATCATCAACGAGACCAAGCAGCAGCTACAATGAAAGGACCAAGGCAATATAGATTACTTATAATGAAAGGACCAAGGCAATATAGATTATTTATACTTGTGCATAAACTATGCATGGCGGTTGTCGGCATGGTGGAGCAGTTATGCAAACATAATTATAAGAGAAAAACAGAGATAAGCTAAACAAATGAGATTGTAAGAAACTGAATAACTGATTATTTGGAGAACTCAACACATTCCCCTTAGTTCTTAAAATATGATGAGATCTCAAATGGATTGTTCCCCTTACTTCTTTATGTAAAAATGTATGGTAGGCCTTGTATGGACTTCATGGACATCAGCACAAACTGAGTATTGCTCTTGCTAAACTTAGTCTGCATACACAATGCAAACAAGTTAAAACATCAGAACAGGCCCTGATTTGAAAGAACTACATAAATGAACAGAAGGCTCTCCATTTTGTGGTGTGAAACTAACAACCCAGGCAAGCATCAAAATTCTCCCATCTATACTCCGACATCAACTTGGATAGAAAGTGAGTGCATCTCAAAACTAAGGCCTTGTTCGGTTGGGGAGTGGAATTGCAACTTTTTCCACTCCCCAACCATCACATCAATTTCTAATTGTTTATATAGAGCATTAAATGTTAGTAAAAAAAATAACTAATTACACAGTTTAGTTGTAAATCACGAGACGAATCTTTTGAGCCTAGTTGGGCCACGATTGGACAATATTTACCCCAAAAAAAACGAAGTGCTACAGGAAATTCTAATCTCTCCAACTTTTTCCAACTCTCTCTCCATCACATCAATTTCTATCCATATATATGGAGCATGAAATATAAATAAAAAAATAACTAATTGCATAGTTGGGTTGTAAATCACGAGACGAATCTTTTGAGCCTAGTTGGGCCATGATTGGACAATATTTACCAAATAAAAACGAAGTGCTACAGGAAATTTGCAACTTTTTCCAACCCCTAACCGAACAAGGCGTAAGAGGCATTCCATCAGACACCTTGCCTACGAGATTAAGGCCTTGTTCGGTTCCCCTTTAGAATTCTAACTTTTTCCACTCTCTCTCCATCACATCAATTTCTGCCCATATATATGGACCATTAAATGTTAGTAAAAAAATAACTAATTACACAGTTTAGTTGTAAATCATGAGACGAATCTTTTGAGCCTAGTTGGGCCACGATTGGACAATATTTACCACAAACAAACGAAATGCTACAGGACTTTTCAATCTCTCTCCTCTTACAAATTGTTTGCCGCATGTAAAGAGCATTAAATGTAAATAAAAAAATAACTAATTGCATAGTTGGGTTGTAAATCACGAGACGAATCTTTTGAGCCTAGTTGGGCCACGATTGGACAATATTTACCAAATAAAAACGAAGTGCTACAGGAAAGGGTTGGAAAAATTCCAACCCCAACCGAACATGGCGTAAGATACAATAGGCCATGCTAAATAGGAATCTAGGTCTGCATACAAATAGGAATCCAAGAGTAAATGCGGTCACGTGGAGGTTCATGGAAAGAAAAGGAGACCTGGTCAAGGCGCACCTTCTTCCTCTTCTGCTGCTCGATCCACCTCCATCGGGCCGCTTTGCACCTGGATCCACCACTCCCTCGTTGCAGGCTAATCCGGCTCCTTCGTAGTGGGTTCCACACTCCGTCACGTGCTCCTCCGGCTATGAATCCGCGGTCACAAATACCTCCGGCAGCATATCTTGGGGATTAGGGTTGGGGGCGTCAACGATTTGGTGGTGAGATGGGAGCACCGTGTGAGGCGACGGACGAAAGCTCTCAGATAGCACGCAGGGCGGGCGGCAGCGGCGCCCAGCGCGAGGGAATCCGGCGGGGCGTGGCGGCGCTGGGAAACAGGTCACGGGCGGGGCTCGGCCCAGGAAGTCGGACGTGGGAAGGGGAAGCGGTTGACTGCGTTGGGCTAGGGAGTCGATGGGTTGAGAGGTTTTTTCTTTCCTTTTTTCTTGCTTTTTGCCTTTGTTTCTTTGCCGCCCTCTTTTTTTTTTTCAGGGCATCTTTTAAAGTCCTGTGAGCGGGAGGTGCGGTTTTGGGTTTCTGTTTGGCGCCAATGCTCGGCCCTAAAGGGTAAAGATAATTTGGTGCATTGTTTTTTATTTAATTTTTGTGTGTACTACAAAGTCCATATATATTATATACAAATTTTCACATGCATACATTGTAATTATTTTTTTTGAAAAGTTTTGGTCAATCTTGTTAAAGTTTGATCTTTGAATTGAAAATAATTTTTGACTACTAGATTTAAATCGTGGTTAGTACCCAATGTGTTATAACAGGTTCACACCCAGGTAGGTTAGTACACAACATACTAAATTTGAATTTCGAAATATAAAAAGTCCAAATAGAATTTTAGGACAGTAAATTATCAAAAAATGATTTTTATTGTCATTTTTTCATGCTTTGTTAAATTTGAAAATCAAAACATAAAAATTTCAAATAGTTTTCGAATCTTGGTGGTTGCCCCATTTTTTCTCGTCATTTTTCCACAACATGCTAAATTTGAATTTCAAGATATAAAACATTGAAATAGAATTTTATGATATAATTTATTTCAAATGGATTGAATTTTGGGATAGTAAATTATTTCAAATGGATTTTTCTTGTCATTTTTCTTACGCCTTGTTAAATTTGAAATTCAAAATATGAAAACATTAATTTTGGAATATTAAATGTTTTTAAACGGAAAAGTTGTTAACTACAAGTTTTTAATTCATCCAGATCAACTTTTGTTTCGATTGATTTTTCATTCGAATTTGTTTGAACAATTCAAAATTTGAATTTCAATATGAGAACTTCAAATAGAATTTTGGGACGATAAATGATATTAAATAGAAAAGTCATCGACAAAAAGTTGTGCAAATCATCGAGATCTAGAACTTTGATATTGGGTTATTTCTCCATTAGATTTTATTTGGAAATTCAAAATTTAAATTTCAAAATACAAGAAACTTGAACAAAATTTTGGGACATTAAGTGATTTCAAATGAAAAAGCCATCAACAACTAAGTTGCACAATTCATAGAGATATACATCTTTTGTTTCGGTCATTTCTTCATCCGACTTCGTTTGAACAATTCACAATTTATGTCCTGGTAACTCAAAGTCGTGGTTCCTCTAATAAATAAACTAAAACATTTGATCTTTCACAAACATGCAAATGCTCTAGTGGCAGTGGGTGTTGCTATCCTCTTAGGGAGTAAGATGCAGGTTTGAATCTTGGTAGTTGCACTATTTTTATTTTTCTTATCATTTTCACACACCATGCTAAAGTTAAATATAACAAATAAAATCAAAAACCAAGTATTGCATAAACATACAAATGCTCTAGTGGTATTGGGTTATCAATATCCTCGTAGGGTGAAGGTTCAAATCATCGTGGTGGTCCTATTTTTATTTTTATTTTTCTTGTCATTTTTACATGGTGGTTGACCTATTTTTTTATCATTTTACAACATTTATCCGTGCTACTGATGGATAACATCTAATTTCATTTCACTTTGAAATGGTTTCAATATCATATCAAGAATGTTTACGTCATGTATGATTATTAATAATAAGCTTTGCAACATATATAACTTATACTAACATTATAAAGCGTGTCTAACTTCGTGTTATTTTGAGACGACTTTAGTAATGTATCAAAAAAAAAAAATATTTGTAGTTGTCTTTGGAGCGTTCTATGATACGCTTTGTAACGTGTCTAGAAGCTATTGACGATTAAAAAGCGTGTCTGCCACCGTGTCATTTTGAGATGCTTACAATATCATTATAAAAAGTGTCTTTATATGTCTTTTAATACTAAAAACGTATCTATTAACGTGTCATGTTAAGACGTCCATAAAATCATATTAAAAAGCATCTTTATATGACTATGTAGAGACGCTTTTAGTGTGCGTTACTACAAAAGCATGCCTAGAGCGGCATTTTCTTGTAGTGTAAGGTCCGCAGATGCAGCTCGTCCCAACAAACCCTTGGCTGGTGCTCAGCAATGATTACTTCCATGTCCACACAATCGCCGTAATTTCCAATCGGTGTGGGGTTTATGGGAAACAAGGACCGCTACCTAGTGGATGATATCGAAGCGCCAACACCTTGCAAATTGCTTATACGATATGGTATAAAACATCTTCCTACAAGGGAGGAAGCCATGGGCTTTGCTATCCCTTGACGTGACTACCACGGTGCCATCATACCAAAAGAGTACTACAGGGTAGAAGTGTGTACGGTCATCGGAAGATACGAGGACGATGTGCTAGAAACTCCTGGCCTCGAGGGCGTTGAGACACTCAGATAGGTGAAAGGTCCTTGTTTGGTTTTGGTAATTGAGTGACAACCTAGGTGGACTAATTATGCTTATGTGAGATTTGCAGAGAATTAGTCCACAGGTGATGAAGGAGCTTAATGCATGATACATGACATGGAGTCATGTGGCTAGAGGTGAAGATCGAGACAAGACTTGGCTTGATGGACCGGTCGCGAAGGTGAAGGGCAAGTTGGAGGCTTTGAAGCCGTTGGTACCGAGTGTCAGGAGGCTTGAGCAAAGACTTGGCGCCGAAGGACCGAAGCGATGGTGAAGGGCAAGTGAGGTCAAGATCGATGGACCAAAGGCCATGTGATGATATGAAGTGGATTATATCATTCATGAGGAGTGGTCGGTGCATGTGTTGCATCAGCATTGAGGGAGATGGAGTCGAAAGCGCAAGGCAAAGGTATAACCTAGGGCGTTTCCATTTCAGCGGTCATAGGTGTGTAGAGAAGTTGATGATCGGGTTTAGGATAGATGGCCGTACTATCAAGAGGGGCAAACTTGTTTGCATATCGGTCATCTAGTGCCACTTGAGCGATCTATCTTTGCATCGTGTTGCTAGGATCGAGTGGCGTTGTGAGAAGGAGTGAAAACCCTTTGGAAAATGATTGTGAAAATGCTAACACACTTGCACATGGTGATGTACACTTGGTGGTGTTGGCACATTTGCAAAGGAGATGAAGTTTGCCGGGTAGAGAGGGATTTGGGATCCTCTCTCCCTCCCGCCGAGCTTACGAGGCGGGATTCGGCGTTTTCGTGGAAGTGAAGTGCCCATTTTCCATTGCGCCGGAGGCTGGAAATGGAAGCGAAGTCGTCGGAGTGTTTCTCGCTGAGAAACACTCGACCGGACGCTGGTCCAGGAGGGACCGGACGCGTCCAGTCAAGTGTGCGCGTCCGGGCGTTTTTCGGTGGTGACCGGACGCCATGGGACCGGACGCTCCGGTGCCACGTCCGGTCGGCGTGCAGAGGCGTGGAGCTGACGAGCTGAGGTGGACCGGACGCTGGGGGAGTCCGGTCAGTACTGATCGAACGCGTCCGGTCAGGAAAAACCGTTTTCGGAGCTCTCTGAGTTGTGACCGGACGCTGGGCGTCGCGCGTCCGGTCGGTGGACAGGACGCGTCCGGTCAAGGTGGCGTGGCCACAAGGCGAAGTTAGCCGTTTGGCGCCAACGGCTATATTCGAATAGCGAGGACACGTGGCGGTCTGGGAGTGACCGGACGCGTCCGGTCGTCACTTGGTGCGCGTCCGGTCAGTGCCCGACCAGGTTTCGTGGTAACGGCTCTTTAGCCCTTGGGGCTATAAGTAGTTGCCTTGGCCGGCCTTGGCTGGTGGCTGAGCACATTGGGGACTTTGTGTCCTAGCTTGGTGGTGCTTGAGAGCCCTCTAACTCACTGGAGCTTGTAGTGATTACATCCAAGAGTGAGCTAGTGATTCTAATGCGTTGCATTGAGAGATTGCAAGGTGTGGCACTAGGTGAGAGAGTTGCAAGCCGGTGGTGCTTATTACTCTTGGAGGTTGCCACCTCCTAGACGGCTTGAAGGCTTGTGGGCATCGTTGTAGCACGCTCGGAGATTGAGTGGTGCTCCGATTGCTAGTCACGTGGAGTGACATTGTGAGGGGGATTGTGCTCACCCCGCGGGGATCGCGAAGAGCAACTCTAACAAAAGCGTGTCATTGAGTTACCCTCACTTTGTGTGAGTTCTTGTGGCGCCCGGTGAGGGCTTGGCTTGTGACGCCAATTAGCCACCGAACTACCGAGTGTGTGGTCGACACAACGGGGACTAGCTTGGTGGCAACCAAGTGAACCTCGGTGAAAAATCGGCGTGTCAACTTATCTAATCTTCTCGTCGGTTTGCATTCACTAGCTCGTATTCACTTGTTCATTACTTGTGCTAGTGAGTAGTGTTGCTCTTGTGTAGCTAGTTTGCTTGTGTAGCTTTCTAGTTACCTTCTTAACTTGTGTAGCATAGAAATAGCGATTGCATGGCTAGTTGGCTTGTGTAGCCTTGCTAGTCACTTTGCTTAGTTTGTGTAGCTAAGCAAGTGAGCTCACTAGTTAGGCTTGTGTAGCCGTGCTAGTGAGAACTACTAGTGTGCTTAGGCTTTGTGCGCTTTGCTCACTAGTATGTGTAGGTGCTCTCCGATTTGATTGAGTACTAGTTACTTAGGTTTGTGTGACCTTGCAACCTAGTATTGGATAGGCAAGCACTATCTAGCCTTACACCTTAGTGGTTCAACCTAGGACTATTTTGTAAGGTGCTTGATCATAGATAGAGGGGTGAAGTCTTGATTAGACCGATAGTTTTAATTCCGCATTTTATTCGGTCATCCGCTGCGATTAGATTTTAGAAAGGACTATTTACCCCCTCTAGTCCGCCATCTCGACCCTTCAACAGGCCATTAAGAATTTCATCCTATGGCCTCATTGAGACGTCGAGTTGACCTAGCCACCACCACCGTCGTCTGAAGCCTTGCCAGGAACTCAGGAGTCACAACATGTCGATTGTCTTCCGGATCCAACACCATCACCATGTCCCTAATCTCCTCCTAACATCACCACTAGCCGATCCTATTCAAAGCCCACCGTCATCACCTAAACCCGCAGGATCTTCACCACCAACTATACCATTCAATGATCCTGCTTCTTCTTCCCTACCACCTCAAGATCTCGAACAATTGCCTTGGACACCACCACCGCCATCAAAAAAGATCTAAGGAAAACCTAAGAAGAGGAAATATCCGGTTCCCAAATTGGTCTCCCCCTACGAACCCAAGAAAAAAACTGCTGGCACCGCTAAATTTTTGGAAGGGATTGCGCAGACCACAAGTCACGTATCTTGACTTAGCTGAGCAGGAGAAGTCAGCAAAAGGCCCTGAGATCAGTGCCTTAGAGATCAGAAAGCCAACATGGGATGATTATGAGAACGTCCCTAATAAATACATACTGGACAGGCCTCTCCTTAGTTGGGAAAACTCAAAAAACTTTCAACTGGTATAAAAAGACTTCATGACTGGTATATGAGAGCAGCTTCTGTCGGCCTCGACAAGATCCAAGTAAGGATACCACCATTGGCTTTTAGAAGTGAACGAGATATGGTTTTTGTTGCCTTCGAAGACATATGGTTGATGCTAAACCTCAAGCGGCTCGACGTTCAGCTCGTAACGATGTCTCGATTGTAAGTCTCGCTCGTACTAACATGTACATCGTTTTGTATTATTGAGTTGTATTATTAAGATTGAATTTCTAACATGCACTTGTGCCTTGCAGAATGCAATATGATCAGGACAAGGCGCGTTACGGTCCCGGACCAAACAACAATGAGAACAATATAATTGGGTACCTTAGCCCAAAGAAAATTTATGAGAACGAGCACACCTTCCGGATTGGTCACGACAGCGATGACTTAAAGGTGTTAACAGAAGAAAAAGCTGCACAGAAGAAAGTAGAACTAGAGAAGTGATTTGAGGCTGCATACGCCGCCTACATAGGACATGCATTGCTTCAGTTCCAATACAGGGGAAGTCGAGTTGCCCCATACAACTTTGGGTAAGTCTGAGTTTATATACATACATCAAATTAACAATTTGATTACAAACGCATGACAATTCTGGTCCGATCATGCAGCGACAACTGGATATGCTTTTATATTTATCCTAGGGACAGAATGGTGCTGTCTTGACTCCGCAGATTACAATTCTGAAAGGTATGCAAAATTCACAACCATCTTAGAATGATAAGCTGACAACTTAGCATATATACTTTTATCGATGAGAGTTTGAATATAACTAGCTAATTCTTTTCGAGATCATAGAGTTTATAGGTGCTACAAGTTAAAAGGTGGGGTGTACGACTTGTCCAAAAAGGGGAGAAACTGAGAATATTTCATAAGTGGCCGGTACGTAAGTTTATGAATCCATATCATGTATGTGCAGTACTGTTGACGGTGGATAACGTCAACTTTTATTAGAACTTTAGACATGAAAAGACACATGAATACACACTAGTCTAGGGTTTTAACTGACAAGTTCCACGAGTTTTGCATATTCTATATTTTTCAGGGATTATTCTAGAAAAGCATAAAAGAGGGATTAGAGTGCATAATTATCATGAAACTTATCCGCGTCGGCAAACACCGTCATCAGGCTTAGGTGAAACAACCCACGTTTTCCTCGATGGGAAAAACTCACAGATTTCGTACAACAATGTGATAGCTGCGAAGGACTCATCACCATCATCGACAATCGGTGGTTCAAAGTGCGCATATAGCGGAATTTAAATTTAGAGAGTATAATAGCAGGGTTTAATTAATTTATTACGTCGCCTGGAAGGCGGAAATCACACACTCACACATAGTCCAAAACAGCAAAAGAAAGGTAGCGGCGGATCGACTTGTCTTCTCCTTGCCCGTAGTACGAGACTCCTACTCCTCCTGATCCTCCTCCTCGGTGTCCCACTCGAGGTTCTCCCCTGAACCATAATGTATCAGTACGGTTTGTACTGGCCACTATTCCCCACCCGTTATATGAAGCATTGCTACGTGGAAAGTGGATGCAAGGCTAGGCAAAAGACCTATTGAGGCTCTGGTTTTCCTAGGTATTAACATAATTAAAGTAGTATATGTCAAGTTTTTAACCCGTTCATTACCACACACTTCCCCATCCATCCACCCATACCATCCATCACCACACAACTCACCTCACTCACACACTCTAGTCGGCGAGGAAGACTCCCGCTCCTCCTCGCCTCAACGGCCTAAGCCGGAATCCAACACACCCAGGGGGAGAGAAGAGAAATGGACTCCACTCACTAATCATGAGGGGGTGGAAGCATAGGAATGTCCGTAACCGTGGACACGGCTATACGTATAGATCGATCAACTCTGCAGAGTGTGTACACCTGGAACCACAAGATCACCATCATCGGCGATGCGCCTCGCCTAGGCTGATACCGAGCCGCCGATTAACAGGCCCAATGCCACCCTACCACTCAGCTCTGGGGCACCCCGAAGTCCACCGGCACGCTGAGACTGTGAGGCGCGGTGCCAGATCCCAGGGGGACACCACGTTGTCTCAGGAGGGTGTGGGTCTCGACACCCGTACCTCCCTACACTGTCACCTAACAACCTAGTAGTAATGGCAGGGGGCCAGCTAGCCGTCAAGTCGTTTCCCACCCATCAGGAACGAGTGGTGTGCACGAAAGGTCCTATGAACCGGTTCTCACGACATACCAGTCCTTAGGAGTGACTAGACAAGACATCTTCACATGGGGCTCATCGCCCCGTGCCTCGGCGGCACCTTCCGTTCCGAGGATTTGTACCACAAAGGCTCTCCTCCCCGGAACCTTCTCCCAAAACTATACCCGCCACAGGTACTCACACATGGGGAGTGCCCAGATCACACCCCCCCGGCAAGGCTCGTCCACACGACTTGCCGTAGATCCTGCCCAGTCGACACAACCCTCACCACACACACCTAAAACACACGCCAAGATCACCCCCAATATCCCCGGTTCTCCACATCAACGGCACCACGTGCCATAGCCACTCACAAGCATGAATCATCAGCAGTAGTGATAGTAGTAAGTGAGTAGCATCAAGATAATCATGATAAGCGCGAGTCTAGTCCTAGCAGCGGGTGTGCAGGAGATTGGTTTCGACAAGGCAGGGGCTTAATCAATCAATCTACCATGCACCCTATCAATAGCAACAATCAACAAGTAGTAAAGCGCTAGCATTTCTAGTTGTTGCATGTCTAAATAGGAGCTAAGAGGTTGGATGGGACGTGGCACCTGTGGTCGGGTCGTCTCCCAGGTCCTCGGTGTACTCGTAGTCGTCTCCCTCCTCAGTCGGTGGCTCCTCCGTCTCTGAAAAGCGTGACATAATACCGCGTTTAGCGGCTCCTATAGAGGTACACAAAGAAGCAACAGAAAATCTGAAGGAACCAAAAGCACTCATGGATAAGCCTATGACCTAGAGCTCATTTTTAGAAAAATTTGGACACCAGTTTCACATTTTTCAGAGTTAAAATGGATTTTCTATGAATTTCTGAAGATTAAATCAGTTTCTAAAAAAGGAAAAGTCATTTTATTATTTTTGGAAAACACTGGTGACACGTGGCAGGCTCTGGTCGGCTGGTTCAAACTGAGTCACTGACAGGTGGGACCCAGGTCAACGGTCAACGTTGACTGGTCAGCGGTCAACGTCGACCGGGCTCGGACCGGGCTCGAGCGGGCCGGATCAAGGCCGGGTTGGGCGGCCCGCCCGACACGTGTCGCACGACGGGCGCATCCACGTGGCGTGCTTGGGCCTCTACCGGGCCGCTTTCCACGGGCCGGGTCTACCGTGAACTAAGGGCGTGCACTGTGAACCGCAGGCCGGTCCACGGTGGACTGCGCCCACCTTCTCCCCCTTCTCCCCAGCTCACCACGGACCGAGTCCACGGACTCGCGGGGCTTCCCTTCCCCTCTCCTTTCTTCAGCCGAGCAGAGCTGCCGGCGGCGAAGCTTCGCTTCCGCGCTGCTCTAGGGTCTCTTCGGTTCGGCGGGTGGCTGCAGCGGCTTCCTGGGATGGTGGCGATCCTGGCAAGGGGCTACGTGCGTGGTCTTGGCTCTCATAGCGCCTAGTAGAGGCAAAGTGTGGTGGCTCCCGGAGTGCGGCAGCGAGTGTCCCTTTGCCGGCGTCTTGGCGCGGTGCCAAGCAGGGTGCTCTAGGGGTCTCAGTGTTCGGGAAGCTCGGCGTCCGGTGCATTAGCCGACGGTGGGGACTCCACCGTGGTTGGCCTCGACGGCGGCGCCGGCAGGTCCGCAACGGATGGCGATGATGCCGTGCTGGCTACAATTGGGGCAAAAAGGCTCCCGTTCCATGCAATTGGGGTCGGACGCCGTGGGAGGCGGCGCCGACGACCATTGGGCACGGCGGAGTCCGTACCATGCGTGGGCGCGGGCGGAGTTCGCGAGCTACGGTGGTTGCGGGGTGAGGTTCAAAAGCTAGGCTTTTTGGCTAGGCGGCTAGGCAGTCAGGTGCGCGGTGGCGAGGCAAAGCTCGCCAGCCCATCGGTTGCTCTCGAGGTGGCCGGGGTGCGGTGGAATGGCCTCGCCACGGCCGTGTTCTGCCCATGGCGTGCGCGCTCGGGGGCGGCGGCGCAGGCGTTATTCCTTCTGGTGGCCTCGCGTGACCACGGTGGGCAGCGTTTCGCCTTGAGGTGCGCCAAGGCGCGGCCTTGAGCCACCCAGCGGGGCTTGGGCGGCGACCTTGACCGTGAACGGCACGACGGCGCAGGGAAGGCGGGGCTCACCATGGGTGTTGTGGGAGATTGGATAGCGGTGCGGGGGAGAGGTGACGCCGTGACGAAGTCGAGGCACGTGCCATGCCGAGCCGCTACGGTGGTGTAGCCGTTCAGGGCGGCGTCGTCCTCGGCTCCGGTGTGGCGGCGGTGGACGGCTCCGGCATGGCGGCGAACTGCTTCGGTGGAACGGCTCCCTCCTCCTCTTCTCCTTCACGGCCCTCCTCTCAGGATGGATGTGGTTGGGGTATGGAATGCCACCAGGTGGCGGCGGAGCGGATGGAACGCTAGGGCACCGAGGGGTTCCCCTTTTATTGGAGAGCGGCGGCCATGGCACGCGGTTGACGGCGGTGAGGTGCTGTGGGGGTACGTGGAGGCGATCCACGGGCGTAGGGCTAGGTTTAGGGTTCGGTGCGGTGTGGGGCGCGTCCGGGTGCTCCCAATTTTGAACGGCGCCGTGGGGAAAAAGGGAGAGCGAGGCGGCCCGCGATGGCGCTACCGCTGGGCGGGTCCATGCCAGGCGGCTCGCCTTTGTCGCTAAGCCTGCGCCTCGGCGTCGGAAGGGTGGACGTGGCGGCCATCCGGCTTCCCCCTCGCGCCAATGAATCGGACGCGACGGCTGCGGGAGCAAGGCGGGGGGCTGCTCCTCCGCTTTTGCGGAAAAGCGTAGAGGCGTCGGGAGGTGGGGGATGACAGGTGGGACCACCGGGGTCCGCCTGTCATCGGCTCGCGGAGAGGAGCGGGGCGCGGTGTGTGCGCGCTGTTGGACCGCGGGCGGATGCTTGGGCTGCTGCGTGCGTGCGTCTGAGAAGGGGAAGGGGTCGGCCGGCGGGCTTTGCCGGGCCGCGATGCCGGGCTCCCGCCGGCAAAGGGAAAAGGAGGGAAGGGGTGTAGGGCTGGTTCGAGCTGGGCCTTGGCAGGCCGGCTGGCTTGCTGGACTCCGTTTCTCCCTTCTCCAAAACCTATTTTCTTTTCCTGTTTTTCTATTTTGGCTAGCTACTAGGTTTACACATATATACATATACATATACCTTGCTAGTGGGGTCCACCTAAGGTAGCCTAGGGTTTGGTCAAGGGTGGGCCCACTTGGTTGCACACATGTCACCAACAACTTTTATTAAGTGGAAGTTGAGCATCACATGAAATCCCAAATGAAATCCAAATCACATGGTATAATTTAGAGAAAGGTAAAATGCATATGCCACTAATGGTGCATAGGAGCTAATGCTACTTACTAAGGAGGGTTTCCTACATGCCACTCACCATGCATAGGTTAGCTTTTGAAAAAGTTTTTGAAAGCTGTGATTTTTGGGTATTGGGTTCTAACAGGGTTGTTACATCAGGAAGGATCTAGAAGACACCCGAAGAAGCGGGACCCACAGGGGAGACCAGGTGGGGCTGGCTGGCCCCACCCTGGCGCCAGTCGGCGCCCTAGGTCAACATCTGGCCGCCGCCTTCTGGAGTCTTCCTCCCACTCTTCCTTGGCACCCAAGCAAAGCATTCCTATGTCGATTTAAGGCCGGTTTGATCCGACGGTGCACACAACATGAAGATGCGGATCGATGACATGGTGGTTCCTTGCCCTCTACTCCACCTCGGCCTATATAATGACGCCCCAAGGCCCCTCCTAGAGGCATTCTACACCCCGGTGCTTCATATTCTCTACATAATTAGGGTTAGCGTCCCTCTAGTTGATCTAGTTCTAGTTCATCTAGTTCTAGTTCATCTAGATGTAGCAATTAGGAGAGACTAGTTCTTCTTGATCTAGTCTTGTTTAGAGATTAGAGAGATAGAGTAGAGGAGTAGAGATTCTGGAGGAGTTTCGGCCTGTCGGTGCTTCTTCGTGGCTGTATTCGTCTGAATTCAGCTCCCTCACCCAGAGCTGCGTTCTGAGGTACTTTTGTATTCGCCATTCTGATTCAAGTAAGCAATCGTTCTTATTCGTTCCTAAGTTTGCAACTCATATTATATTGAGTACTTTGATTTGGGTAGCTCCTAGGTCGAAGTAGTGATTCGTAGCATAGACGTGGTGTCTGGGCTATGGTTGCTTGTAGATGTCCCCTGATTAGCCGGATAGTGGTAGCTCGCGAAGGTGACTTTATAGCTTCGTTGAATCCTCTGTAGTCCACTTCCCGTTGATAGGACTGATAGGCTTATAAGTGCTTGGTAGGAGATTACTCTGTTTCTTCTCCTATTCGGGTTACTTGCCCAGTTAGACGGTATTATACAAAGCTTACCGGTTGTCGGAACTAGAGTTCAATAGCTATTTCCTCTTTCTTGATATTATCTAGCCTAATTGTAGGGTTAAGTCTATATACTTTGTCATCATCACAACTGTTCCCTGTGGATATGATATTTAAAACCTCCGGGTAAAATGTGACACTGGTATGATATCTGTGCGCTTGCGGATAATCCTACTTAAAACTTATTTAATGGAGTGCAGTTAATTTATACCAACAAGCATTTTTGGCGCCATTGCCGGGGAATGGTTTGCTGATTTTGACTTAGTCTAGCTTAATCTTGTATTATACTTTTATCTTTTATTATTTTATCCCATTCTCTTCATTATTTTTGTGTTCATCCTTATGGATGCTTTTAATTCCATTCCTATCTGTCTTTATGACATGCGCAAAAGCTTCGGGCTACCAAAATCTAATGGACCTATCATAACACCTGGCTATAAGCTGCGCCCATGTTTAATTAATATGATTCGGGATAAACCCTGCTCGGAAGTAGATAATGATACTAAGCTCCTCGATGAAGCGAAGGGCTTATCACCCGAACTAGACACGGAAGTCTTGGTAGCTAAAACACAATCATTTCATTCCCAAGATTTAGCTATCGATCCTAAAACTTTGAAATTCCACTTTGATGATTTAGACTTCCAGTTAGCTAAGATGCTCGTAAATCAATATACATCAAATCTTCTCAGAAGAGCATCTTGGAAAAAGTGTCGTCAACTTCCTTTCCCTTCTGAAAGACACTGGAAAGAGTTCAAGGATGGCATGTCGAGTGATGCCATAGAAGGAGAGCCAAGCCACTCAGGAATAAATTCTATCTTCTCCCCTTCTATGCCCACAAAGAAATGTCTTTAAACCCATCCTTGCCCCCATTGAATCTTTTTATGCTCTTTCTACTAAACTTCATAATAATCCTAGAAATCCATCAAGACATCTCAATAATAAGAGTCATGAAGATTATAGGAATGCACAAAGAGAGCAACGACAATGGCAGGAATGCGTAAAATATACTAGAAATACATATGCTATTGTAAAAGAATGGATGGAAGAGGATGAAGTCTTAGTACTAGCATCTAAACTTGGTCTAAATTCAAATGGTGAGCTTAAATCAATTTTTTTAATAAACAGAACTCACCCAAGTTTAGATGAAGCTTTAGAAGAGACCAACCTTAGAGACATCAATTTATGGGAAATCCTAGAAAATAAAACATCCAATAAATATCATAGACATGAAATAACAGAGACAAACTTGTTGCCTATAGACATCCATACAGAAACACCCGTGGGATTTAAAAAGAGAGATCATATCGACGAGCATGGCGCTTATTTCATTAACATCCTATCAGATCCATGGTCATATGAGAAATCTTCTGGATCAATTAGTCTCTATAACATTACCACACACGAGATCTTCAACCCCTTATTTTACCTGTTCATAAAATTATTACAAGGATGGTTGTAGATGCATATGTTTAAATATTGTAGATCTCGTTGTAATCTTGATATAGGTGCACAAAGGCTAAAGTTCTAAAGGAAACCCCTTCACTAACTGGATAATCAGAAGGTTTTCTAAGAACAACTTTGTGTCCCAAAATAACCACTCTTAAAAATGAATTGAGCTTGCACCTTTAGCATAAAAATATAAATGTCAAAATATTTCTTTGGATATTTTTGTCACTAACAATTTTAGGTTTGAAGTGAGAAAATAATTAATGGCAGTGCCAGGTATGACCAACCGATCATAATACACATTAATCCATCCAAACTTAATTTTGTTTTGCAAAATTCCAGCTTGGGGGAATGGTCTTATTTAGAAAATTCAACATTGCTAATATTGGTTGTCTCTACCTTTATTCAATTTGGTAATCATGCTCTTTCATCTCCGTTTGAATAACACTCTATAAACTTTTATGTTACCTTTGTTTGCTATAGTATGCTTAACGTTTAGAGAAATTTCATACAGCTTTTGAATTAGGCATGGTGCTTAGTTTAAGGTGTGTTGATTTTACTTTCAAAGGTTTTTAAATTAAGCGTGGTGCTTAGGTTAAAATGCCTTCCTAAGTCAAATTAGACGTGGCGTCTAGGTTGATTTTTGAACTGATAATATACTATAGTAGACATTGGATATTTTGTAGACTAACCCCTGCAGAAAAACTTTCAACTTAATTGGGTAAGTCATGAGATAAATTTAAATCAGAGATGAAGTAGGGTGCATGACGGGCTTCAATAACTTTGTAGAAGAAGACACAGCTCATTCATCGTGGATGGAAGAACTGCGAGTATTAATGGATCATTCACTTTATCTTCTACTACAAGTTACTTTGCCTCAAGCCATGTATGTATAAAACATGATCTATGCTAAAATAATATCAATATTATCTTTTTATTAGCATAGACAGAAACAAAATAAAATACTAGACAAGCAACCTGTGTTCAAAATTTGTATATTCTTTCAGGTATGTGTTGTCCACTAATCTATTGCAGGCATAATAATGACTGGAGTGAAAAGAGTCAAAAGATCAAAGAAGCAAAAGATGAGTGTAACAAAGGAGACAAGATGTCCATGAGCAACTCAAGATGCAAGAGGAAGGACCACCAGTCATTTATCCTTCATCACTTAGTGCCATCACGCTCTAATAATGAAGGTTATATTTTAAAATAAGTGGTCACTGCTCTTCTCTTGATCTTTGGTGTACACATAAGTAAAAACATAAACATGTTAGAGTTATAATTTTAATTGATTAAACCAAATTAACTCAACATGCTTAGCTCTTTAAAATTGTTCGTGGCACCGTTCTCTTAATCTCAGTCTTAACCAAATAAGCTAAAACATTATATTCGATCTTGGGAAGATAATAGTCACACTCATATAAAAATTTATAGAGATAGATAATCCTTCCATTGGTCAAGCAATTTCATTCTTTTTGCCATGTAAACTTAAATGCAACATTCAATGCCTAAGCTTTTGATCTTACCACTCATGTCATAAATAAACAATTCATGTAACACCAACTTTATCTTGTTTAATGTGTCTAAGGATGGAGAAAAAAAATAAATAAAGAAATATATTTGGTTCTGTTGGTGTTTTTCCACCGGCAGAGCCCATGCACTTGATCTCTGCCTTGGTTTTGTAAATAGGACAACACGTCGAGTAAAGTTTATTAATTCTACAAGTGAAAGTTCTGTGAACATGCACACTGAGTAAGATGTTGCCAGCTACTATTAAAGCTTTACTTCAACCAGTTGGCCAAATCAAAGAACAAAAGTGACATTACCATCACTAGAGGTATGCAACCATCACGACCTCCATCTCTCAAGATGCAGAGATACATAAGAGTGGAAAAAGAAATCCTGTCGATAAACTTTAAATTTTATATCCTTGCCATAAGGTAATATGTTAGTTATCTAATTAATTAGTATTCCTATCTACATTAATGATTTCACTTTAACATATTCATCTTCATAAATATTAAAAAGAAAATAAAATAAAAAATAATAATATAATATATATATATATAATAATACAACTATATATCATGCACACATATTTTATTTCTACATAATTAAACTAGAAAATTTCAAAAAAAGAGAATCCTGCTAGAACTTGTCAATTTAAAATCAACTCATAAGAATAATCAATTACTTATTGGCTGATCGCTAACCTCTTATTAAATTCGAGCCTCGAGTTTTGGTTTTCTTGTTGGAGTGTAATTATGCAGGAACAATATTATGACAAGGAGAGAGTCTATTAGTGGTACCCACCAGAGAGCCGGTTGACCCACTCTAAAGATCATCAACACCAAGTATTGCAAACATCTAGCTTGGGGGAGGAGCATCCCCTAGTTATCAGGTAACTATACCTAGGCGATTATCGAGTCTAATTTATATAGTCATAAAATACTAAAAATATGTGAGCACATGAAGGTTCACAATAGTATCATAGGAAAATATAAAAATACCAAAAATATATGGGCACATAAAGGTCCATATCTTTAGAGTCTTGTGAGTCCAATAGAAATAAAAAAATAAATAACAAAATACTTATCTATGTATTAAGGTGTGATCATAGAGTGTGTCTAGTTAGTAAGAGTCAAATAAAAACCAGAGAACATTAGAATTTTGTCTTGGAGATGATGAATAGTTGCTCTACTGCAATTCCTTTCAAGTGCCTAGTTTTCAACCATGAATTCTTCTGAGTTTTGGACATGACTACTTTGATGTAAGAATTTACTCTGAACCTGAAATTTGTGGAGACATATGTTTGAGCTAAGTCTAGGTAATTGATTGATATGATACATGAAGGTCTAAGCTGCTATTTATCTTATTCCTAGCATTACTAAGTTCTGGAGATTTATTCTAAAACCCAAAATCTTACATGATGAGCTCTTGTATGATAAAGTTTGAATTTCTACCAAAGCCATATAATACAGTCAGAGTTAGGAAAACCTTTACGCATTCATGCTGCTTGCTTTACATTGAGTTTAGTCAACCTTTGGTCTATACCTTATGAGAGCCTTATCATGCTTTTAAAATCAAGATCACTTACACACTCCACCCACATATGCATTACTCCTATTCTGGGATGTAAGCGCAATCATTTCTACTTTTATCTAGATCCACCTTAAAAAATTTTTTCTTCTACACTGGGAGTAAACACCTAAAAATATACCTTATAGGATAGCCCCTATTTAATTGCTCTAAGTTCCTATCATTATCTCTCCAATTATTTATATTCAAAGGATGTATGTGGCTATGCAAAAGTATTGAAAAAAAAGAGAGAAGAAGAAAAAGGGGAGTAAAAGTTGGACAAGTGTCCCAACAATTAAAACAATGGGTACATAGATGCCCGCCTCCCAGATTAATAAAAAAAGAAAAAAAAGAGAAAGAAAGAGAGAATAAAGATAGCCCATGTTTTCCCGTGAAAAGTTCTAACAAGGGAGTTATTTTCAAAGAGCAAAAGTAGAATTAGGATTAGCCACTAAATACCATATATACACCTATCCACCATATTCTATACACATGCACATCTTGATTTGATTGTATGCCTCGATTCTTTGTGGATCCATTGTTTGACTTTACAATATATGAATTGCAAGTATGTTCATCCTTGTTATTGCCACTCCTACGAGCTCCACTATAAATGCTTAGTTGTAGAAAGGTATGATATAATTAATGCTTCAATGAGATCCATAAATATTATATATTAAGAGACTTGAGGGTGTCATACAATCATGCTCTGAGTTTTATTTCGAAAACTTACAAAACTCCAGAATATTGGTACTGTGAAGAATTTGAGACATAGTGCTTGACTTGATTGTTCTATCTTTTGATTGCTCAAGACTTATGCAAAAGCTGTAAAACTCCATAGTTAAAGGTAAAATGGATAAGTTTGAAAGTTAGAGCAGTTTTGTCTAAACCGAAGGAAAATTTATGTTTAAAAGCAAGTGTGCTTAAAAGAAATAAAAGTATTGCAGCAACTCCTGATCCAAAAATTTTAATAATTAGACTTAGGTTGTTTGCCAAGGGACTGGCAAAAGGTAAGCTTGGGGTTTTAACTTTTATTAGAACTTTAGACATGAAAAGGCACATGAATACACACTAGTCTAGGGTTTTAACTGACAAGTTCCACAAGTTGCATATTCTATATTTTTCAGGGATTATTCTAGAAAAGCATAAAAGAGAGATTAGAGTGCATAATTATCACGAAACTTATCCGCGTCGGCAAACTCCGTCATCAGGCTCAGGAAAGATCTAGAAGACATCCGAAGAAGCGAGACCCACAGGGGAGACCAGGTGGAGCCGGCCGGCCCCACCCTGGTGCCGGTCGGCGCCCTAGGTCAACATCTGGCCGCCGCCTTCTGGAGTCTGCCTCCCACGCTTCCTTGGCACCCAAGCAAAGCATTCCTACGTCGATCTAAGGTCGGTTTGATCCGATGGTGCACACAACATGAAGACGCGGATCGATGACGTGGCGGTTCCTTGCCCTCTACTCCACCTCGGCCTATATAATGACGCCCCAAGGCCCCACCTAGAGGCATTCTACACCCCGGTGCTTCATATTCTCTACATAATTAGGGTTAGGGTCCCTCTAGTTGATCTAGTTCTAGTTCATCTAGTTCTAGTTCATCTAGATATAGCAATTAGGAGAGACTAGTTCTTCTCGATCTAGTCTTGTTTAGAGATTAGAGAGATAGAGTAGAGGAGTAGAGATTCTGGAGGAGTTCCGGCCTGTCGGTGCTTCTTCGTGGCTGTATTCGTCTGGATTCAGCTCCCTCGCCCGGAGCTGCGTTCTGAGGTACTTTTGTATTCGCCATTCTGATTCAAGTAAGCAATTGTTCTTATTCGTTCTTAAGTTTGCAACTCATATTATATTGAGTACTTTGATTTGGGTAGCTCCTAGGTCGAAGTAGTGATTCGTAGCATAGACGTGGTGTCTGGGCTATGGTTGCTTGTAGATGTCCCCTGATTAGCCGGATAGTGGTAGCTTGCGAAGGTGACTTTATAGCTTCATTGAATCCTCTGTAGTCCACTTCCCATTGATAGGACTGATAGGCTTATAGGTCCTTGGTAGGAGATTACTCTGTTTCTTCTCCTATTCGGGTTACTTGCCCAGTTAGACGGTATTATACAAAGCTTACCGGTTGTCGGCACTAGAGTTCAATAGCTATTTCCTCTTTCTTGATATTATCTAGCCTAATTGTAGGGTTAAGTCTATATACTTTGTAATCATCATAACTGTTCCCTGTAGATACGATATTTAAAACCTCCAGGTAAAATGTGACACTGGTATGATATCTGTGCGCTTACGGATAATCCTACTTAAAACTTATTTAATGGAGTACAGTTAATTTATACCAACAAGTACTTAAGACAATGTTGCAAGTAAATAACCACTTCTCCTTTATGTAGTGCCACAAGCAACCACCTGGCACGGTGCACTGTGGATTCTACGTGTGCGAGTTCATGAAATAAGATGGACGGTACATCAAGAACCCTTATAAGGTATAACTAATAGTCATGTCTATATTTATGTCGTTATAGATGCAAATATATTGTTGCCAATCGCAAATATATGATGTTTATAAACTTCCTTTCCAGGTGGATGCAGAAAAATCCAACCCCAAACACCTAACTGACGCATATCTATATGAACTAGTTGAGGACCTATGCTCCTTCATCCTGAGAGAAATCATTCCCAGCGAGAAAAATATCGCGAACCAGATAGCATTTTAGGGAAGCCGGAGTTCAGAACGCTATGGGACATTAGCGCTCAGAAACTAAGTCGAGATGATTATTAGAATCATCATATGCAATGAAAAACTTTATTATCGTGGCCGCAAAACAACTGTGATGTATATAAATGTATGATGTAATTAAATTGTTAATGGTGTATATATGTATATAATTGTATTGGTGTATTTTTTTTTTCATAATTAAATAGCCTTTTTGTATTCATATCATAGTATAATAGAGAGAGAAAGAGAGGGAGGGAGAGAGGGAGAGGGAGGGAGAGAGGGAGAGAGGGAGAGGGAAGGAGGGATGGCATTTCACATTTAAAAATTTAAACTTAAAATTGGCGGGAAAGAACTAACAGACGCGGTTCACCTAAATCAACCTCCAGTGGAAATCCATTTCCACAGCCTGTGAAAACCTCATTTCCACGGGTGGTTCATTAAGTCAACCGCCTGTGGAAATGGATTTCCACTGGTGGTTCTCAGCAGGTAACAGCCCAGTGTAAATGCTCCATTTCCACTGGCCTCTTGCACTAGCGGCACCCCAAAAACGTCTGTGCAGGTTGGTCATCAACCGCCTGTGGAAATGCTCGTGCACTAGTGAGATACTCCAATTTTATTAAGGTTGTGCTGCAGAAATGATTTATAAATCAAAAGATGTAACAAACCACTGAATAATAATTATTGAACTATTGAATGTTGAAGGTTTTATGAATATAAATGTTGACTGTAGCCGTGAATATATTGATTAATTTATTGATTGTATTTGGACATAAAAAATATTCTTCAAGAGCCTATTCATGTATTAGAGTATTTGTGCTTCTAAAAGGCCTTATAAAATTTTATTAAGTTAAATATTTCTATATGGATAAACATTAAGAATCTTTATGTTCGTCTATGAAAACCGCTGAATGAAATAGGTTCCACTTCATGCACATATCTGTTATAGTTTTTTTGGTTTTAAGAGAAGATTCATCAGTAAATATCTTAGCCTACTATTGAAAACATCATCATCACTTCTGATATTTAAGGAGTTCGGAATCATAAGCCCCATGAAAATGACTGACAACACAGGTAGCCAATCTAAGGTAGCTGGAGCCGTAGAGGGCCTTCTCTTCAAGGAGTATATAATGTGCTCCCACGCATTGCTCTCCCAACAATATAGCAAGAGGAGCAACACAAATATATATATATATATATATATATATATATATATATATATATATATATATATAACTACTACTCTATAGCTGGCTATAGAATAACTTATTCTGTAGCCACTTTGAGTTACGATAATTACAATGCTAATTTATGAGAATTATAGTAACTCCTTACTATGTGTTATAGTAACTCAACTAATGCCAATTTACGAGAATTATAGTAACTCCTTACTATGTGTTATAGTAACTCAACTAATACCAATTTACGAGAACTATAGTAACTCCTTACTATGTGCTATAGTAACTTGATTATTATAACGATTATAGTAATTGAGTTACTATAATTCTTATAAATTAGTATAGTAATTATCGTAACTTAAAGTGGCTACAGAATAAGTTATTTTGTAGCCGGCTACTGAATAGCCTCACCCTATATATATATATATATATATATATATATATATATATATATATGATAAGATCGAACGCACCATCAAGCATGACACTAGCACCTAGCCATGCCCATGCTGTCGCTTTGTTTACAATACTTTGCACCTTTCTTGGCCTTGCTTTATTTCTCTACCGAGCCAAAGCAACGTCGCTCAAGAAAACCGAGCTGCACCAATTGCCGCCAGGGCCGGCTGGGTTGCCTATCCTAGGCAGCATGCACTGTCTGGTTTCAAAAAGGCCGGTATTTCGATGGATTCATCGCCTTGCCAACGACATGAACACTAATGTCCTCTGCCTCCGCTTTGGAGCCATTCATGTCGTAATAGTTGCCTGCCCAGAGATAGCACGTGAGGTTCTTAGAAAGAACGACGCAGTTTTCGCGTCTCGCCCCTTGACGTATGCCTCCGGACTGTTCAGCTTTGGATACAAGTGCTCGAGCCTGTCGCCGTACGGGGAGCAATGGAAGAAGATGAGGCGGGTTCTCACCTCTGAGATCCTGTCTGCGTCAATGGAGCTGCGACTGCAGCGCCGACGAGCGGAGGAGGCCGACCACCTCATCAGGTTCGTGTACAACCAATGCAACACATCTAATAAGACTAACAGCGGCATCATTGATGTACGCCATGTAGCCCGACATTTCTGTGGTGACATGGTACGGGGACTCATGTTCGGCAAGAGACACTTCATCACTGCAGCTGCTGGTAACAATGGCAGCAGCCCCGGTCCTGAGGAGGTGGCGCACTTAGATGCTCTCTTCACACTGCTCAATTACGTGTACAGTTTCTCTATCTCAGATTACATCCCTGCAGCTGCAGCTGCATGGCTTGCTGGCCTCGACCTTGATGGTCATAAGAAGGTTGCCAAGAGCGTAATGAAGGCTCTAAACAGGTTGCATGATCCCATCATAGAAGAGAGGATCCATGAGTGGCATATTCTTCGCACAAGGAGGGACAAGAGAGAGCCCAGGGATTTTCTTGATGCCCTAGTTTCTCTTGAGGACTCAGAAGGGCGACCCCTTTTATCGTTAGATGAAATAAAAGCACAGACAGCGGTAAGATATTAGTAATATTTACTATGTTGCATTCCCAATAGAGTTATTTCTATTCAGTAAATTCTTGACTTCTGGTTGTGTAAGAGTATTATTTCAAATGGCATGCATGTGTGAGACTCTCCCCCTCTCTCTCTGTATATATATGTGTGTGCGCGTGCGTACCCATATGTCTCTATTTATGTTTGTAAGAATAACTAGTGTAGGGGTGTTCCTTTTTTTCTTTGTGGTCATATGTTGTGTCAGCTGATTCCTCCTCCTTAACATATTGTGTCATGTTCAGGAGATAATGTTTGCATCTATTGACAATCCATCAAACGTGGTTGAGTGGGCATTCGCGGAGATGATCAATAAACCAGAGGTGATGCACAAAGCAGTACATGAAGTAGACAGTGTGGTTGGCAAAGACAGGCTCGTCCAAGAATCTGATATCCCTCACCTCAACTATCTGAAAGCCTGCATACGGGAGGCGTTCCGCTTGCACCCTTACCATGCTTTCAACCTACCCCATGTCGCCATGGAAGACACCATAGTTTCTGGCTATCTCATTCCAAAGGGCAGCCATGTTCTTCTAAGCCGGGTGGGGCTTGGCCAGAACTCCGATATCTGGGATGCTCCTCTCCAGTTCCAGCCAGAGCGTCATCTGATGACCAACAAGTCCCAGCATGTGCATGTGGTCCTCACGGAGTCAGACCTTAGGTTCATCTCATTTAGCACAGGCAGGAGGGGATGTCCAGCGGTGTCACTTGGCAGCTTCATTACAATGATGCTCTTCGCAAGGCTTCTGCATGGGTTTACATGGACCAAGCTTCCCAACATTCATTCAATCGAGCTCAAGGAATGCACTACGAGTCTTGCATTAGCTGAGCCACTCTTGTTACAAGCTCAGCCTCGTTTGCCGATGCATCTTTATGCGTCTGTTTAGTCACATGCTCTGGTCTTTATTGGAGCAGCTTTATATATTATATTTCGGTACAAGCCATGAAGATATATTTATGCAATCATGCATGTATATCATGTGAAAATATTGGTGAAGTTTGTCAGTGTAAATATGATCTTGCATTGTGTGCTATATACATATATATAGTTTATTTACTAGTTTTGGGTGAGTCTGCTCTTACCCTCTCCCATGTAAAAATGCCCAAGGCCCAAGCGGTCCAAGGACCACCATGTAATTTGTAAACAAAAAAGGGGTTAGGGAGAAAGATTACTTGCTCCAACCTCGCCTAGGAAATGGAGGTTTTTTCTCCCGCCATTAGTTTTGTGTGGGACTAGTTACCCGAGCTAACCTTCACCCTTCATGAAGTTATATGTGAAGGTCTACAACCAGCAACTAATTTTTCATGTTTCTTGGCCGTATGGTCACCAATTTATAGTCGTTACCATGTATGTTCCATAAAATAAATGGTTAAAGATTGCTAGCTGTATTAATAATCTTTTGTGCAAGATCACTATTTGCACGACAATACTGCAGGGTCAGGAACTTGGCAATCGAACTTCCTGTTTGAGTTCTTTGGCAAAAAAAGAATGAAAAAAATATCACTCCAATAACTTGGTAAAACACCTCCTTAAAAATAAGGAGCTGCTAAATCTTACCTCCAACACTTATCTTTTCGCAACCCATAGAAACTCAATTGGGAACACAAAGTGGATATGTGCCCTTATGGTTTGGAGGGTGCCCGCCTTGGTTAATCTATTTTGTAAGGCGGTAAATGACTGCCTCGGCCTCGGAGAGTGTTTTCAAAATGTTGCGGCAAATCTTTTTTGTTGTACTCGGCAAAGTGAGGCTCTTGCCGAGTCTCTAACTGTGACACTCGGCAAAGCGTCCTCTGTTACCAAAGCCGTTACTCCTTTGCTGAGTGTGACCCCTAGACACTCGGCAAACAGGGCACCATACTAAGTGTCCTGCGCTGACACTCGGTAAAGAGAGGTTTTGCCAAACGACGACACTTGACAAACTTTTTTTTATTTTGCCCTCCAAGCTTTTTCTATAAGCCTACAACAGTACCGCCACTCCATGTTCAAATTTGGTACATTTCTAGGATTTTTTGCTATATTTCTTTAATTTATTTCATTTAATTGAATTTACCAAGTGCTAGGCCTAGGGCACTTGGCAAAGCCATTGTCACGGTCTCATCTGTCATCACGGCTACTTTTGTTTGTCAAGTGTCAAACCAGTGCTCGGCAAAGTCTTTGTCGAGTGCTCGACAAATGACACTCGGCAAAGACGACTTTGCTGATAATTTTTTTTTACCGATCACCCTTTGCTGAATGTGGCACCCGGTAAATTCTCTGAGTGCAATATGGGCTCACTCGGCAAAGCGCCTGTTCTAGTAGTGACACATTCCAGTAAACAAAGAGGACGTGGGATGAGATAAATTCATGGCTAATCCTTCAACTTGGCAAGAGGTGTCATCGAGGTCCCTCTACTGTTAAGATGATTACCACATCTCCGTCCCTAAACTTAGTTTTGAGTCTCATCTAGGTTAAAAAATGGCGATTTAAAAATTTTGTACCAAAAAAATAATTCATAACTTTTTCATATGAAATCGAATGAAGATAAACTTTATACGGAAGCCCTTGACACGATCTACGGCTCTGTAGTTGAAAAAGTTTTGAATTCAGACTATTTAAATCAATATCAAGATTGTTTGATAATTTTAAAATTTAAATTTTAAAATATGTAAGCATATAATAATATTTTGGGACAAAAAACAGTCTTAATTTGGAAAATTTTTAACTATAAAGTTATAGATCATGTTGAGAACTATAATTTTCATATAGACCATGTTAATATCTAAAATTGTTTGTTCATTTTTAATTTTAAATTTCAAACTTTGTAAAAATATAATACTTTGAGACCTTAAAATAATCTTAATTCAAAAACTTTTCAACTACAAAGTTATATACCGTGTCAAGGACTTATTTTTGATATAAAATTTATCTTCGTTCGAGTTCATATGAAAAGGTTATAAATTATTATTTGATATAAATTTCAAAAATCACCCTGTTTTGACGCAGATAAGACTCAAAACCAAGTTTAGAGACTAGGATAACACCAGCGACTAAGCTTAGGGACTAGCAGTGATCATCTTACAAGTTCAGAGGTCTTGAATGACACCCATAGCCTAGTTCAAGGACCCTAGATAGTATTTGTAGAGTACGAGATGACACTTGTTGCAAAGTTTTGAAGGACCGACCATGTATTTTTCTCTTGCATCGTTGGAGGAATGATCTCAACTTTGGAGTTCAACCATCCGTTGGAAATTGGAGAAGGCTATTCATTCAAGAGGTGCTTCTATTGTCACATAGAGCAAAAAGAAAATCCATCGCTCATCTTAGAGCATGGATAGTCTTTTTGTTACTTCTTTCATTTTCTTTCTTCCTTTCTTTCTCTCTTGAACTTCCTTTATACTTTCTTTAATTAATTATATATTAACCTGTAGGGGCTCCTTGTACTAGCTGGGTGCCAGAGAAATGAATGTGAGAGAGGTTGAGACGTCTCAAATTCTTCAGTGACCAAGAACTCGATCGGCGCCTCGGGGAAATTGACACTAAGGTCAATGCAAGGTACACCAAATACTGGGGAGAGAAAGCAATGAAGGACTTATCTGCGGCAGTGGAGATCAAGATCAACCTTGATGACATGAGTGGTACCTGTTGAGTTGCAGCAATCATTCATGTCCTAGACGCCGCCATGGCCCATGAGTCGAGGTCGAGGTGGCCCAATGAGTCGTCGTGTTGCTTCAAGGCCAGCTGGGCGTCCCACTCACGCAAATAGTGCAGCTCGCCATTTCCTGATATTATGGTCATTCTGTTTGAGTTGATCCTGTCGTGGATGGCTTGGGTGACGAGGAGGAACCTGGAAGTGGCCGCGATGACAACCAGAGACCTGGAATCCAAGTGACGCAGAAGGTTATTCATTCAAGATGTGTGCGCTTCTATTGCTATTACATAGGGCTAAAAGAATATCTCTCCGGCTTCTCAGAGCATGCATGGACAAAGAACCTTTTTGTAACTTGTTTGATTTTTTATTTATTTCTTTGTCTCTTTAACTTCCTTGATACTCCGTTTATGATGAGTGCCGCCAGTATTGGATTTCTATTAATGACATGACATGATCACCATGGATGATACAAGTGAATGAGTGACAACCGTGGTCATCCTGTTTGAGCTTCTGTCTTTTGCAAGGAAGATATTTCTTCATACAGTAGTTGCGTCCACGCTGCCCGGACGATGTCTGTGTCCAGCGACTACGGGCCCTGTCTGTGTCAGGGCTTGTTCTCTTTCACTTATTTTCGCAAATTTTTTCACTCTTTCTCCATCACATTATTTTATACCCGCATGCATGGAGCATTAAATGTAAGTAAACAAAATAACTAATTATATAGTTTAGTTATAAATTACGAGACGAATCTTTTGACTCTAGTTGGACCAAGATTAGATAATATTTATCAAATAACGAAAGTGCTACAGTGCTTTGGGTTGCAAAAAGTTGCAAAAGAGAACAAGGCCAAGTGTCGATCGCACCCCAGGACCAGGAGACGCTAGCACGGCTCACACCTCCGAGGCCGCAGGCCCAGCTTGCCTGTGTTCGGTCGTTCGGGCTGGAGTGGGTTGGAGCCCTCTAGTGTTCTCGTGCTGCTGCTTACACCTGGAGTAGTACTTAATATAGGAGCCCACTTAGCGTTCCGTAAACTCCTATCACAATCTCTGGAATTCATTCATCACCAACCTTCCCCATTTCTTCCTTTTCACGCAATACTTCTCCTGCTACTCTCCTGCTTACACCCTGCCTCACTTGAACGCAAAGTGACGTGCTTTGAACTACCTGCGAATTTAAGCATACAAACTTCTGTATCAATGTTTAATGACAAATAACTGAGAAACCGATGATGACAAACCAAACCATTGTCCAATAATGTATCGACAAGTACAAACTGCCTGTATATTTACAACAAAGAAAGTACTGCCTCAGCCCTCATGCAAACATATATTTCTTCTTCTGTAATTATTACTGCCCATGTCTATTGTAGTTTGTACTAGCCACATACACAAACTATACCCAAATGATAACATAAGATGCTACATGCTTCTTCACCTTCATTTTTTCTTTCAACTCGCATGTATGTAGTACCCGCATTGTAAGTCTTTTGCCACCAAGCACAGTACTTAGCCTGCCACAGGTCACAACCACTAACACATACCCCTTGTTGTAAGCTCTGTCGAAGAAGTGAAAATAGGCAATTCTCCATGTTTTCTTGAATAGCATAGCACAGAATACAACCCATAGACCAACCATGAAACCTGAACCAAGGCCAACGTAAAAGAACCAAAGCTCAGAGTTTTCTTCGCTTCTCACCTGACTGCCCGAACAGTTCCTCTGAAGAGGAGGACCACAAAGGCCACAGTTACCGTCATACATGGATGGGATCTGTAGGTACAGAGTGTCAAGTTGACGTCCCTGAGGAATTCGTCCTGTAAGATTATTATATGATAGGTCCAAATAGCTTAGATATGTTAAATCTGACAAGCTTGGTGGAATTTCGCCCGAAAAGTTGTTCCTTGAGAGGTCAAGTGATTCCATTGCATTCATGGATCCAATCTTCTCTGGAATTTGCCCAACCAAGTGATTCCATGACAAATTTAAGTTCAGAAGTCCATTTAGAAAAGTGATTTCATCTGGTATTCCACCAGTTAATTGGTTGAGTGAGAGGTCAATGCTGACAATTTTGAAAATTCCTGCACCATACTTCAGTACCTGCCGCTTCAACACCACGGACAGGATATCATGAAATTTCCCCGGTACGTTGGAGTACCAGACATACATGTCAATGACAGGTCTCTTGGGATGTTTCTGTGTCATTGCTGTTATGCTCAGTAAAGAAGTCAGTATGGATCCTGACATAGTATTGCTTGCCAAATTCAGATGCTGCAGACGTTTAAGATTTGTGATGGTCATTGGAATATCACCATAGAACATGTTGTGACTTAACTGAAGAAATTGTAAGTACACAAGATCTCCAATCCACACCGGTAGAGTTCCTGAGAAATTGTTCCACGAGAGATCCAAGAATGCCATTTGCGAGTAGTTTTGGAGGGATGGTGGGAAATTACCAGATAAAGCATTATTACTTAAGAGCAAGAAAACTATATTTGACATTCCAAAACACCGGGGATATTCTCCGTCAATAGAATTGTTGGACAAATAAAGGACAAGTAGATATTCCAATTCACAAAAACATTTAGGAATACGGCCAGTGATGTTATTGGAATACATAATCAATTCCTTTATAAACTGTGCTCCGAAATATGATGGCAGAGGCCCAGATAAAGAGTTCTGGGAAATATCCAATTTGTGGAGTCCTGTCGGCAATACTGTGTTAACAGCAGGGGTAAAGGAAGAAGGAGGAATTGGAGTTCGAGGAAGAGGAAGCTGAGCAGAGGCAGGGGAACGGACGAAGTCTGCTTAGGAAGTAAAACGCAGTTTGATTACAAGTTCTTTCATGCCCCTTCCGCAAGAAGGTATTGGAATATAAAGGCTATTCTACTTTGCCAACGCAGTGGCTTGTTAACACATTTCGCCGTGCCGGGCCGTAGTAGCGTGGGTTTGGAACTCTGGGCCTGACGAAGCCTGGGCCTTGCGGCCTGTCAACAGCATCAGCATCGGGCGACGCCTCGGAGGAGCCTGACGCAGCGTCTCCCTCTTCACTGAGTTCAGCATCGTCGGGCCGGTGCTGACATTCCCCCCCCTTGCGCGCCTTGTTGGTCCCAGACATTGGCGCGGGGAAACTGTTGCTGCAAGAAGTCGAGGTCTTCCCAAGTGGCCAAAGACACAGGCATGTTAGACCACTGAACGAGACCCTGCCGAACGAGATGCTTATCCTTAGCAACCTGTCGACGTTGGAGAATGCGTTCGGGACACTCCGCATGGCGTAGGTGGCGGTAGAGATGAAGTGACCGACCGATGATCTTCGGTCGCCTTCTTGAGTTGAGATACATGGAAGACAAGATGCACAGCAGACCCAGGTGGCAACTCCAACTTGTAAGCGACCTTGCCGACGCGATCCAAGACGCGAAATGGCCTGAAGAACTTGAATGCCGCCTTCTGTTTGCTTCGCTCGCCACCGATGACCGGACATATGGGCTGTAACTTGAGAAAAAAACCCAGTCACCAACCTGAAACTGCCGCTCAGACCTATTGCTATCCGCATGCCGCTTCATTCGCTCCTTAGCGCGTGTAAGATGCTTGATGAATCAGGCGAGACATGAACTCGCGCTCCCGGAGCCACTCGTAGATGTCTGTGGATCGATGATCAGCCAGTTGAAGGAATGCCAAACTGAGTGGGAGCATAACCATATAAGACCTCAAAGGGAGAATGTCCCAAAGCTGAATGCAAGCTGGTATTGTACCAAACCTCCGCCCGAGATTGAGCCATTGATACCACTTTGCCGGACATGCATGAACAAAGCATCGGAGGAATGTCTTAAGACACCGATTCACACGCTCGCCCGACCATCGATTGCGGGTGGTACACGGTACTCATGTGCAGCTCAACCTTAGCCAACTTGAATGCAGTTCACGCCACAAGGTACTTGTGAAAATCTGGTCAGGACTCACGATCTGAAATAAGAGCACTGGGCATTCCATGGAATTTATAAACAGAGGAGAAAAAAGGCCTTAGCGATGCTTGGGCGGCAGAAATGGATGACGCAAAGCCACGAAGTGGGCATATTTGGAAAAGAGATCCACCACCACCAAAATGCAGTTATGACTTGCTGAAAGTGGCAGCCCTTCAATAAAATCGAGTGAAACCACCTTCCAAGCGCGGTCAGGAACCGGCAAGGGCTACAGAAGGCCCGGCGGCTTAGCCCCCCCGTCCGGTTTTGCTTGTTGACAAGTTTGGCATGCCGAAACCAGAGCATGAACATCAGCCTTCATGCCCTTCCAAGCAAATGTTTGCTTCATGCGGCGATAAGTTACCGGGTACCCCCGCATGACCGCCCACACCGTTGAATGCATAGCAAGAATCAACTTTGTACGAAGGGCTGCTATCGTAGAGCCCACCCACGCATCGACCATCATAGCATAGCGGCCCTTCTTGCAGAGTGAAGCAAGGGACGGCAGCTGGATTACCTTGAAGTTTGGTGATAAGATCCTGTGCATGAGAATGCGTCTGATACGAGACGAACCTCCTCAATCCATTGCGGTTGACACACTCGAAACCGCCATACGGTGATCTAACGGGAGTCGTGAGAGTGCATCCGTGTTGGTATTTTTAACCGCACTCCATTAAATAAGTTTTAAGTAGGATTATCCGCAAGCGCACGATATCATACCAAGTGTCACATTTTACCCGGAGGTTTTAAATATCGTATCCACAGGGGAACAGTTGTGATGATGACAACGTCTATAAACTTAACCCTACAATTAGGCTAGATCATATCAAGAAAAAGGAAATAGCTAATGTACTCTAGTTCTGACTTCGGTAAACTTTGTATAATATCGTCTTATCGGACAAGTGACCTGAATAGGAGAAGAAACAGAGTAATCTTCCTACCGCACACCTATAAGCCTATCAGTCCTATCAACGGGAAGTGGACTACGAGGATTCAACGTAGCTATAAAGTCACCTACGCGAGCTACCACTATCCTCCTGATCAGGGGACATTCACAAGTAAATCTAGCCTAGGCACCACGCCTACACTATGAAATACTACTTCAACCAAGTAATGACCAAGATCAAAGCCCTCAATATGAGATGTGAACTAAAGAACGAATAAGAACAAGTTGCTTACTTAAATCGGAATGGTAAATACAAAAGTACCTCAGAACGCAGCTCCGGGCGAGGGAGCTGAATCCAGAAGAATACAGCCACGAAGAAGCACCGACATGCCGAAACTCCTCCATAATCTCTACTCCTCTACTCAATCTCTCTAATCTCTAAACAAGACTAGATCTAGAAGAACTAGTCTCTCCTAATTGCTACATCTAGATGAACTAGATCTAGATGAACTAGAACTAGATCAACTAGAGGGACCCTAACCCTAATTATGTAGAGAATATGAAGCACCGGGGTGTAGAATGCCTCTTGGAGGGGCCTTGGGGCGTCATTATATAGGCTGAGGTGGAGTAGGGGGCAAGGAAACGCCCACGTCGGCGATCCGCGTCTTCATCTCATGTGCACCGTCGGATCAAACCGACCTAAAATCAACGTAGGGATGCTTTGATTGGCTTCCAAGGAACCGTGGGAGGAAGACTCCAGAAGGCGGCGGCGATCGGGCGAATTAGGGCGCCGACCGGCCTGGGGGCCGGCCGGCCCCCACCTGGCTCCTCTCGGGGCCCCCCGCCGGGTGTCTTCTAGACCCTTCCTGAGTCCGATGATGATGTTGTTCCAACGTGGATCAATTTCGTGATAATTATGCACTATAATCCCTCTTTTTTAGCTTTTCTGAAAATTACCCTGGAAAATACAGAATATGCAAAACTCATGGAATTTGTCAGATAAAGCCCTAGACTAGTGTGTTTTCTTGTTTTCCTTCAGGTAAAAAGCCCTAGTAAAAGTTGACGCTAAGGAGTGTCAACAATACCCCCAAGCTTACCTTTTGCCAGTCCCTTGGCAAATAATCTAGATCTAGTTATTAATAATCTTGGATCAGGAGTTGCTGCAATACTTTTATTTCTTTTAAGCTCACTTGCTTTTAAACATAAATTTTTCTTCGGCTTAGACAAAACTGCTCTAACTTCCAAACTTACCTATTTTATCTTGAATCATGGAGCTTTACAGCTTTTGCATAAGTGTTGAGCAATCGAAAGATAGAACAATCAAGCCAAGCACTATGTCTCAAATTCTTCACAGTACCAATATTCCGGAGTTTTGTAAGTTTTCGAAATAAAACTCAGAGCTTAATTGTATGACATCCTCAAGTCTCTTATTATATAGTATTTATGGATCTCACTGAGGCATTAATAAGGTCATGCCTTCCTACAACTAAGTATTTATAGTGGAGCTCATAGGAGTGGCAATAACAAGGATGAACATACTTGCAATTCATATATTGTAAAGTCAAACAATGGATCCATAGAGAATCGAGGCATACAATCAAATCAAGATGTGCATGTGTATGAAATATGTGGATAGGTGTATATATGGTATTTAGTGGCTAATCCTAATTCTATTTTTGCTCTTTAAAAATAACTTCCTCCTTAAAGCTTTTCGCAGGAAAGCATGGGCTATCTTTATTCTCTCTCTCTCTTTTTTTTCTTTTTTTTTTAATTTGGGAAGCGAGCATCTATGTACCCATTGTTTTAATGCTGGGACACTTGTCCATCTTTTACTCCCATTTTTTCACTCTTCTCTTTTTTTTTTCAATACTTTTGCATAGCCACATGCATCCTTTGAATATAAATAATTGGAGAGATAATGATAAGAACACGGGGGTTGTCCTATAGGGTACATTTTTAGGTGTTTACTCCTAATGTAGGAGAAAAATATTTTTAAGGTGGATCTAGATGGAAGTGGAAATGACTGCGCTTACATCCTAGAGTAGGAGTAATGCATATGTGGGTGGAGTGCGTAAGTTATCTTGATTTTAAAAGCATGACAAGGCTCTCATAAGGTATACTCCAAAGGTTGACTAAACTCAATGTAAAGCAAGCAGCATGAATGTGTAAAAGTTTTCCTAATTCTAAATGTATCATATATGGCTTTGGTAGGAATTTAGATTTTGTCATACAAGAGCTCATCATGTAAGATTTTAGGTTTTTAAAATAAATCTCCAGAACTTAGTAATGCTAGGAATAAGATAAATAGCAGCTTAGACCTTTATGTATCATATCAATTAATTACCTAGACTTTAGCTCAAGCATATGCCTCCACAAATTTCAGGTTCAGGGTAAATTCTTATATCAAAGTAGTCATGTCCAAAACTTAGGAAAATCCATGGTTAAAAACTAGGCACTTGAAAGGAATTATAGTAGAGTAACTGTTCATCATTTCCACTTTAAAAGATTAGAGAGAGAGAGTTCTTCAAACATTCTTTAATTATTAAATCACACACTATAGCTTACTAAAATAAAACTAATAGTAAAGACATACCTTAATCACGATGATAACGGAGGTGCATCTCCCCCAAGCTAATCCCTTCGATCGCGTCGAGCCTTCATGTGCCCGAATATTTTTGTGTTTTTCTTAATTAAGGGTGAGTCTTCATGTGCTCACATATTTTTGGCATTTTTAAATTTTCCTATGATACTATTGTGAACCTTCATGTGCTCACATATTTTTTTTGGTATTTTATGACTATATAAAGTAGACTCGATAATCGCCTAGGTATAGTTACCCGATAACTAGGGGATGCTCCTCCCCAAGCTAGATGTTTGCAATACTTGGTGTTGATGATCTTTAGAGTGAGCTAACCAGCAGCAGTTCTGGTGGGTGCCACTGAGAGACTCTCTCCTTATCATAATGTTGTTCCTACATAATTATACTCCAACAAGAAAACCAAAACTCGAGGCTCGAATTTAATAAGAGGTTAGTGATCACCAATAAGTAATTGATTATTCTTTGAGTTGATTTGAAATGAAAGATTCTAGCAGGATTCTCTTTTTAGAATTTTCTAGTTTAATTATACAGAAATTAAATATATATGCGCATGATAGATATAATTGTATTTTTATGCCTCCACAGAAAATATTTATTCTTATGGGGCTTTGGTTTTTTTTTAAAATGCAAGAAAGTAAACACGAAACTATTATTATTATCATTTATGCCACCACAGTAAATATTCCTGTAGGGTTACTATAAGTTTATTCACGTGGAGCTTTTAATATTTTATGATGCAAGAAATAAAGCAATAAAGATTTTTATTTTCTTTTTAATATTTATGAAGATGAATATATTAAAGTAAAATTATTAATATAGATAGGAATACTTAATTAATTAGATAACTACCATATTACCTTATGGCAAAGGTACAAAATTTAAAGTTTACCGATAGGTCTTCTTCTTTCACTCTTGTGTATCTCTCCATCTTGAGAGATGGAGGTCTTAATAGTTGCATACCTCTAGTGATGATGATGTCACCTTTGTTCTTTGATTTGGCCAATAGGTTGAAGTAGAGCTTTAATAGTAGCTGGCAACATCTTGCTCAGTGTGCATATTCATAGAACTTCTCTTGTAGAGTTAATAAACTTTGCTCGATGTGTTGTCCCTGTTTGCAAATTTAAGGTAGAGATCAAGTGCATGGGCTCTGCTGGTGGTAAAACACCAACAGAACCAAATCTATTTCTTTATTTATTTTTCTCTATCCTTAGGCACATTGAACAAGATAAAGCTGATGTTACATGATTTATTTATTTACAAGTGGTAAGATCAAAAGATTAAACATTTAATATTGCATTTAAGTTTACATGGCAGAAAAGAACGAAATTGCTTAACCAATGGAAGGAATGTCTATCTATAAATTTTTCACATGAGTATGACTATCGTCTTTCCAAGATTGAATATAATGTTTTAACTTGTTTGGTTAAGACTGAGATTAAGAGAACAAAGCCATGAACAATCTTAAAAGACAAACCATGTTGAGTGTAATTAGGTTAATCAATTTAAATTATAACTCAACATGTTTGTGTTTTAATTTATATGTACATCAAGATCAAGAGAAGAGCAAAGACCACTTATCTTATTAGAGCATGATAGCACTAAGTGATAAAGGGTAAATGACTGGTGGTCCTTTCTCTTGAATCTTGAGTTGCTCATGGACATCTTGTCTCCTCTGTTGCATCTATTCTTTTACCATCTTTTGTTTCTTTGATCTTTTGACTCTTTTCACTCCAGTTATTATTATGCCTGTAATAGATTAGTGGACAACACATACCCGAAGGAGTATATAGATTTTGAACACAGGTTGCTTGTCCAAAGATTTTATTTTATTTTATCTATGCTAATAAAAAGATAATATTAATATTGTTTAGCATAAATCATATTTTATACGGACATAGCCTGAGGCAAAGTAACTTGTAGCAGAAGATAAAGTGAATGAATCATTAATGCTCACAGTTCTTTTATTCATGATGAATGCGCTGTGTCTTCCTCTACAAAGTTATTAAAGTTCAGCATGTACTACTGTCTCATCTCTAATTCGAATTCCTCTCATGATTTACCCAAATTAATTTTGAGAGTTTCCTGCAGGGGTTAGTCTGACAAAATATCCAATGTCTACACAAGCTACTTTTAGATCAATAGACAAACCAAACTCCATGTCTAATCTGACTAAGGTAGACTATTTAACCTAAGCACCACGCTTAATTTAAAAAGCCTATGAAAATACCCAATTGTCGTACTTTCAAACCAAAACATACTAGCATAGACAAAGATAACATGAAAGCATTGTAGAGATTTATTCAAAAAGAGATAAAAGAGCATGATTAACAAATTGAATAAAGGTAGAGACAACCAATATTAGCAACATAGGATTTTCTAAATAAGACCATCCCCCAAGCTGGAATTTTGCAAAGCAAAAATAATGTTGCATTATGATAGGTTAGTCATACCTGGTGCTGCCATTAGTTATTTTCTTACTTCAAACCTGAAATGGTTAGTGACAAAAATACCCAAGGGAATATTTTAATAATTATAACTCTATGCTCAATTCATAAAGGTATTACAGCCTAAGGTGCAAGCTCTAATTAATTTTTTTTTTGGAGTGGTTATTTTGGAACACAAAGTTGTTTTTAGGAAATCTTCTAATTATTGTACTTCAAGTTGGTGAGGTGGTTTCCTCTAGAACATTAGCCTTTGTGCACCTATATCCAAATTACAACGAGATCTATAATATTTATGGTAAACATATGCATCTACAACCACCCTCTTAATGATTTTAAGAATAGGTAGAATAAGGGGGTTGAAGATCTCATATGTGGTAATACTAGAGAGACCAAAAGATTCAGGAGATTTCTCATATGAGCATGGATTTGATAAAGTGTTAATGAGATAATTCCCATGCTCATCGATGTAATCTCCCTTTTTAAATTCCAAGGGTGTCTCTTCATGGTTGTCTATAGGCAACAAGTTTGTCTCTATTATTTCAGGCCTATGACATTTATTGGATGTTTTATTTTCTAGGATTTCCCATGAATTGATATCTCTAAGGTTGGTCTCGTCTAAAAAGCCTCCTCTAAACTTGGATGAGTTATGTTCATTAAAGAAAGATCTAAGCTCACCATTTGAATTTACACCAAGTTTAGATGCTAAAGCTTCATCTTCTTCCATCCATTCTTTCACAATGGCATATGTATTTTCTATCATTGTTGTTGTTCTTCTTGGGTATTCCTATAATCGTCATGACTTCTATTCTTAGGATGTCTTGATAGATTTCTAGGGTTATTATGAAATTTAGTAGAAAGAGCATGAAAAGATTCATTGGGGTCAAGGATGGGTTTAGAGATATTTAATGTGGCATAGAAGGGGAGAAGATAGAGTTTATTTCTAAGTGGCTTAGCTCTCCTTCTATGGCATCACTTGGCATGCCATCCTTGAATTCTCTCCAATATCTTTTCAGGAGGGAAAGGAAGTAGATGATGCTTTTCCTAAGATGCTCTTCTGAGAAGATGTATATTAATTTACGAGCATCTTAGCTAACCGGAAGTCTAAATCATCAAAGTAGAATTTCAAAGGTTTAGGATCGATAGCTAAATCTTAGGAAATGAAATGATTGTGTTTTAGCTACCAAGACTTCCGTATCTAGTTCGGGTGATGAGTTATCCTGAATCATATTAATTAGACATGGGCGTAGCTCATAGCCAGGTGTTATGATAGGTTCTATAGATTTTGGTGGCCCAAAGCTTTTGCGCATGTCATAAAGATAAATAGGAACAGAATTAAAAACATCCATAAGGATGAACACAAAAATAATGAAGAGAATGGGATAAAACAGGATTGGAAGCATCCATAAGGATGAACACAAAAATAATGAAGAGACTGGGATAAAACAGGAAAAGATAAAAGTATGATACAAGATTAAGCTAGACTAAGTCAAAATCAGCAAACCGTTCCCCGGCAACGGCGCCAAAAATGCTTTTTGGTATTTTTAACTGCACTCCATTAAATAAGTTTTAAGTAGGATTATCCGCAAGCGCACAGATATCATACCAGTGTCACATTTAACCCGGAGGTTTTAAATATCGTATCCACAGGGAACAGTTGTGATGATGACAACGTCTATAAACTTAACCCTACAATTAGGCTAGATCATATCAAGAAAAAGGAAATAGCTAATGTACTCTAGTTCTGACTTCGGTAAACTTTGTATAATATCGTCTTATCGGACAAGTGACCTGAATAGGAGAAGAAACAGAGTAATCTTCCTACCAGACACCTATAAGCCTATCAGTCCTATCAACGGGAAGTGGACTACAGAGGATTCAACGTAGCTATAAAGTCACCTACGCGAGCTACCACTATATCCGGGCCGATCGGGGGACATTCACAAGTAAATCTAGCCTAGGCACCACGCCTACACTATGAAATACTACTTCAACTAAGTAATGACCAAGATCAAAGCCCTCAATATGAGATGTGAACTAAAGAACGAATAAGAACAAGTTGCTTACTTAAATCGGAATGGTAAATACAAAAGTACCTCGAACGCAACTCCCAGGGCGAGGGAGTGAATCCGAAAGAATACAACCACGAAGAAGCACCGACATACCGGAACTCCTCCGCAATCTCTACTCCTCTACTCAATCTCTCTAATCTCTAAACAAGACTAGATCTAGAAGAACTAGTCTCTCCTAATTGCTACATCTAGATGAACTAGATCTAGATGAACTAGAACTAGATCAACTAGAGGGACCCTAACCCTAATTATGTAGAGAATATGAAGCACCGGGGTGTAGAATGCCTCTTGGAGGGGCCTTGGGGCGTCATTATATAGGCCGAGGTGGAGTAGGGGCAAGGAACCGCCACGTCAGCGATCCGCGTCTTCATCTCATGTGCACCGTCGGATCAAACCGACCTAAAATCAACGTAGGGATGCTTTGATTGGCTTCCAAGGAACCGTGGGAGGAAGACTCCAGAAGGCGGCGGCGATCGGCGAATTAGGGCGCCGACCGGCCCCAGGGTGGGGCCGGTCGGCCCCACCTGGGCTCCTCTGCGGGCCCCGCTGCTTCGGGTGTCTTCTAGACCCTTCCTGAGTCCGATGATGATGTTGTTCCAGCGTGGATCAATTTCGTGATAATTATGCACTATAATCCCTCTTTTTTAGCTTTTCTGAAAATTACCCTGGAAAATACAGAATATGCAAAACTCGTGGAATTTGTCAGATAAAGCCCTAGACTAGTGTGTTTTCTTGTTTTCCTTCAGGTAAAAAGCCCTAGTAAAAGTTGACGCTAAGGAGTGTCAACAATCCGCTGCTCCATTTTCAGTACCTTTGCGATAGATGACCCGGTACTGTAACCCCAGCAAACGTGTAAAAACCTTCTGCTACCATGGCGTGTGTAGCCGTTGCTCACACATCTAGGCCAAGCTCTTATGGTCGGTCAGAATGTGGAATTCGGCGTGCTGCAGATAACTACGCCATTGATCGACTGCCATCAAGATAGCAAGATACACTTTCTCATACGTTGATAATCCTTGCAACTTAGGACTGAGTGATTTGCTCATGAATGCTATAGGGTGCCCACCTTGCATGAGAACCGCACCCACACCAGATCCACTAGCATCAGTTTCCAATACGAACGGCTTGCTGAAATCGGGCAGAACGAGGACAGGCGCCGAGGTGATGGCGAGTTTGATTGCCTCGAACGACTATTGGTGGTTGTCAGTCCATACGAATACTGAACCTTTCCTGAGAAGATCAGTAAGAGGCTTCAAAATCAGCCCGAAATGCCTGACAAAGCGCCGGTAATATCCTGCCAAACCCAAGAAACTGTGAAGCTCTTTTATCGACATGGGAGCTGGCCAATTCAACACTGCCTGCACCTTAGTTGGGTCAGCGGCTATGCCTTGCTCTGATATGACATGCCCAAGATAACGAAGTTGCGTCTGTGCAAAGACACACTTGCTCAATTTCACTTGCCACTGGTTCTGCAGCAGTAACTGAAGGACTTGCTCCAGATGCTGTAGATGTTCCTGATATGTTCGACTGAATATGAGGATATCGTCAAAGAAAACGAGAACACATTTACGCAGTAGTGGTGCCAAGGTTGTGTTCATGGCTTTTTGAAACGTAGCCGGAGCTCCAGACAACCCAAAAGCCATTACCCGAAATTCATATTGCCCTGAATGCGTCTGGAATGCAGTCTTTGGTTCTTCTCCAGAACCAGGCGGATTTGGTGGTAACCTACGGTGAGGTCGTGGCAAGAAAACCACGAGGCAGCATGAAGTTCATCCAATAACTCCTCCATCATGGGAACAGGGTACTTGGACTTGACCATGATCGCGTTCAGATGTCGAAAATCAACACAGAACCGGAATGTCCCGTCTTTCTTCTTGACCAGCAGCACAGATAAAGAAAATGGGCTCATGCTATGTTGTATAATTTCTGTGGCCAACATATCCTCAATCTGACGTTCAATCTCGTCTTTGATTGCCGGCGGATAGCGATAAGGACGAACACGCACCGGCGCGGACCCCGGTAGCAAAGGAATGTAATGTGCATAATCGCGGCTCGGAGGGTACCCTGTTGGTGGCTCAAACACGGGCTGAAATGTTTGGAGCAGGGCTGCGACCTCTGGAGGTACTGCTGATGTATCCCCCAAATCTGGTGAAGCAAGAACTGCCTGAACCTGAATCATGGAGCCTGTTGGAAGCTCATGAAGATCTCCCTGTAACAATTGGGTAGAGTTCTGATACGGAATCACAAGCCATTTGTTCTGCCAATCGACTTGCATCGGACTGAACTGAGACAACCAATCCATACCAATGATGAGATCAAACTGCCCCAAAGAAATCACCTTAGCTACTGACTGAAACTGACAGTCTTGTATGGACCAGGAAAGCTGACAAAATTCAGATGTGCACTCCAGAAACTTGCCATCAGCTATTTTGACCTGAAGATCCTTGTCCAAAGGTGTCTGGCCCTGTAATGAAGCAGCAAAGTCCCGATTGAGAAAGGTATGGGAACTTCCGGAGTCCAACAGAATGCGAGCTGGTAACCCCTGAATCACACCCTGAAACTGCATAGCATTGACAGTAGACTGCCCTTTCAAAGCTGAGACTGACAGAGCCAAATGTAACTGAGATGTGGCATCCTCTGAATCAGATGAAGGCTGATCAGGCTATTCCCCGGCATGACAGATATCCCAAAACTCCTGCAGAGCATGCAACTGTATATTATCAGCAGAACGATGGTATCTGGACCACTTTTCTCCACAACCGACGCACAAGCCCCTCATGCGACGATAGTCACGAAGCTTCTTGAGCTTGTCATCCACGCCACGCGGCCGGCGATCCTCCAAGGACGGCTGAGCACTCGGTTGGTGCTCAATCCTGTCCCCTCTTAGCGGAACTGGTAGAGGAAGGGAGCCCCTGAAACCCTATCTGCTGGATGCAAACGGTTCAGGATGCTTGACTTCACGGCGTCGCGTCGGGTCTTGCAGTTGCTCCTGCAACAATGCCAACACACAGGCAGTATCGAAGGTTTGGGGTCGCTGCATATGAACTAAACTACGAATATCATCTCGCAGGCCATCAATGAAACGTATGGCAAAGAAAACTGGATCAGAATTTCGGCCATAAGCTATGACCTGATCAATAAGACCGAAAAAACGATCAATGTACTCCTGCACGGAAGATGTTTGGCGTATATGGAACATTTGGCGCACTAGAGTCTCGTACTGATCTTTACCAAACCTATCCAAGACCAATTGACAAAAATCCTGCCAGGGCAGCTGTTTGACACGCGGGTGCAGCGACTGAAACCAATGAGCGGCTGCAGCAGTAAAGCTCGTGGATGATACTTTGATCCAAACTGATGGATCGACAGCAAATAACTCAAAATAATCCTCAATCTGAGATATCCACAGCTTGGGGTTCTCGCCATCAAAACTAGGAAAATTGAGCTTGGGTAACTTGCTATTGGCATGGGACGACTCCCAAGGTGGGCGCGGTTCATGGAACGTTGTTCCACCAACAGCACCCCCAGCTCTCAGACTCGATCCCCCCGGTAATAGATCCAACCACGAATGAGAACGATGCATCTTAGGAGGAGGGTTAAGGAGGGGAAACTGGGGCGTACCCTTGACCGGGGATTGAGTTTGGAACTCAAAACCCCGGTGACTTGGTTCGACACGGCGCCCAAATGGGCTGTTGAGCAGAGCGCTGCCCTGTGGCAGCCGACGCGGCGGCCGTCGGAGGCGGCAGGATGCCGACCGACGAAGAGGGAACCGCGTCGAGGACGACCCGGCCGACGGACTTGCGCAGAGTAGTCATCTCGGCGCGGATGGCCTCCACCGAGGCGTCGGTGGCGCGGAACGCGCTCACATCCGCGCGCAGCTTGTCCATGGACACGTTGACCTGGGGCTTCCAACTGTCGAACACCTTGACGGCGCCTTCTAGGTGATCGAACCGGGAAGCGATGGACACCTCCACCTTGTCGATCTGAGACGTCAGCTTGCTGTCGATGGAGGTGAGTGTGGACTGGACTGCTCGAATCTCTTCGAGGAGCATCTTGATACTCGGATCCATGGCGCCGTGTTGCTTGCGAAACCGAGTGAAATGGTCGTGGTCGATCTCGTGGGGTTCCAGTGTGAGCAGTTCTCGTCAATCGTCGTTGATCACACCAACCTCGGCTCGGACCAAACAGGACCTCCGATCAATCACAAAAGTGACGACAGAGATCAACCTGCCGACGGGGATCACGGTGCCAGATCGAAATAGCGATTGGAAGAACTGGCCAAGGATTCGCTGTCTCTGATACCACTTTGTTAACAGCAGGGGTAAAGGAAGAAGGAGGAATTGGAGTTCGAGGAAGAGGAAGCAGAGCAGAGGCAGGGGAACGGACGAAGTCTGCTTAGGAAGTAAAACGCAGTTTGATTACAAGTTCTTTCATGCCCCTTGCGCAAGAAGGTATTGGAATATAAAGGCTATTCTACTTTGCCAATGCAGTGGCTTGTTCACACATTTCGCCATGCCGGGCCGTAGCAGCGTGGGTTTGGAACTCTGGGCCTGACGAAGCCTGGGCCTTGCGGCCTGTCAACAGCATCAGCATCAGGCGACGCCTTAGAGGAGCCTGACGCAGCGTCTCCCTCTTCACTGAGTTCAGCATCATCAGCGGCGCTGACATACTGGCATTTGACCACTGAGTTGGTTTGAATTCATATAAAGTTTATGCAGGTACACCATGGCTGTTAAATTAGAAGGCATTGCTCCATTAATTCGGTAGTTGGAGAAGTCCAAATATATGGATTCCCTGAAAGTACGGAACACCCAATCTGGAAGCTCATCAACTATACCTGTGCTTGAAATATCAAGTACCCAAATGCCTACTTGCAATTTCAGCCAGGTTGGAAAAAGTGGACCCATCTGGCAAGATGCAAAATTTGCTTCGCGAAGTCTAAATGGTGGTAGCCACTCTGTACTCACCAATATCTTCAATGAATTATGACTCAGATCAATGTCCCTTAATCCCTCTAGACTGGATAAGTGTTCCTCTTTGATGAAACCGTCCAGGTTGTTGTGGCTCAAGTCCAAACTGTACAGATTGTGGCACATCGAGATTGTAGAAGGAACATGTCCACTAAGATAATTGTCTGACAAGTCTAGGGAACACAAATTTGATAAACTGCCTATTCTTGGTGGTATAGATCCTGTAATACTATTGCCTGACAGGTTCCACGACCTATCTGCTAGAGATCCTGTCATATTGTTGTCCAAATTTGAGAAATTCCCTATTCCTGGTGGTATAGATCCTGTAATATTATTGTCTGACAGGTCAAGATAGTCTAAGCTGGTAGGTGCCAGAATCTATCTGGTAGAAATCCTGTCAAATTGTTGCCCATCATGTACAAATCATGCAATTTGTTGGAAGAGCATCGTGGCAGCTTTTCCATGAAATCTGTTATGTTCCCGGAAGAGAGACTACTTTCAAGGTTTAGGCTATGCAAAGCACATAGGTTTTCCAAGTCCACTGCCATCGTGGCTCCATTATTATTCCAAGAGAAGTCAAGCACTTGGAGGTTTGTCATATGCCCTAGTGCATCAGGAAATGGACCAAAAAGATTGTTTTCAGATAGATAAAGGCGTTCAATACTTATTGAGTTCCAAAACCAAATAGATGCCACTGGTTGGTGAAGATAGTTATTGGAGAGATCAATTTCCTGAAGTTTAGTGAGGTTGAGATGTGTGAGTGATTGTTCTGTACTTGGAAGTGAGCATCCAAAAAGATTGACGACCTTGATTGATGTAATGTTGTTCAGCACATGGGACCAATCAACTGCCATGCTTAGATTCATGAACCTCATATCGAGATAGTCTAAAAGTTGTAGATGAGATAACCATGAGATATCTCTTGAGTAAACCATAGGCAAGTCACTGAGACCAAGGTATTGCAGATTCGAAAGGTTGCCGAGCTGAGGTGGCACTGTGCCGGAGAAATCATTGTCAGAGAGGTCGAGATACTCCAACTTTGTGAGGTTGGAGAGCAGAGGTGGCACTGTGCCGGAGAAATGAATGTAAGAGAGGTCGAGATGTCTCAAATTCTTCATAGAGACCAAGAACTCTGGGAAAGTCTTGTGAGGCCCCTCGAGAAAATTCAAACTGAGGTCAAAGGTACTCCAAATACTCGAGAGAAAGCAATGAAGGACACTTATCTGGCCGGCCAAAGGTTGTGTAGCATAGTAGCCATTAATCAAGGTGCCATTATGCGAGTAGGAACCGAGATCAAGCATGGTGACATGACCACTTTGTCTGCTACAAGTGGCGCCAGTTGCAGCAATCGTGGCCTAGCCGCCATGAGTCGAGGAGTTTGCAATCGTCCTTGGTGATGTTTTGCTTAAAGTCCAGCAGGGCGTCCCGCTCAAGGGGACTGCAGCTACTCTCCGACCTGATATTGTGGTCATGAGGCTTGAGCTCATGTCGTGCATGGGTGACGAGCAGGAAGCTGCAGGTGGCGCGGCGATGAGAAGAACGAACTTGGCAGCCGAGCGATGCATGATAGTTTTGAGCAGGTCGTCCCGCTATGTGTTTGTGTGTGCAGCTCCAGTGTTGTTTGTCCTCTTAAAAAGCCTTAGATTGGCTGGAAGAATAGGTACGCAGCCGTGTGAGGTCAGTGTCTCAGTGAGAAGCAGCAGTGTTCATGGTGGCCGTGCATGTGTGCCTGGATTGATCAATAATGTTGAACCTGCACCACTAGATGGATGCCTGGCTGTGTTCGTTCGACGCGCCCGTTCCCCGTTCAGCACGCTGCAAATTTTTATGTTGTTTAGATTGAGAGTGAGATGCCGTGAGCTTTGGTGCATCATCTGACAGGCGCGGTAGTCAAGAAAGTGAAATGCCGTGAGCTTTGGTGTGGCAGTCACGGAAGGCAACCACACCTGGCCGGCCGTATCCACCGGGCATTGACTTCCAGGGTGGATTAGAACAAGGTGTAATGTCCCATTAGGAATTTAACACATCATCGTTTTGGCACTTTCTTATTTGTGCAACTCCCATAATCCGTTAGTGGTGATTGGTTGGCCAGTGAAGTGAGCAGAGCAGCCATGTCCATCACACCCAAGCTGCAGCAATCCACACACGAGATGAAGCTCCGTCGCTTCCTCGCTTTGCTTGCGCTGATCACCGCAAACTCCCAGATACTGGCAACACCGGAGCACGCCAGCACCGTCCTGCATGCCACGCGAGCGGGCTGCTCTGCTCGACTTCAAACGCGGCGTCTCCAGGGACACCACCAACATCCTGTCCTCGTGGCAAGACGATGGCCATCAGGAGCTGCCGGTGGAGGGGCGTCCGGTGCAGCAACCGGTGGAGCTCAACCTTCGCAACGTCGTGGAGCTCAACCTTCGCAACGTCGCCGGCAGCTTCTACCCAGTGGACGATGGTCCGGTTGGCCACATAAGCTCATCGCTGCTGTCGCTTCCTCGCCTGCGCCGCCTTGGTCTCAGCTGGATGTCTGGAACACCCTGGAGGGACCAACCGGTGGCCGTGTTCCGGAGTTCCTGGGCTCCCTCAAGAACCTGAGGTACCTTGACCTCTCCTACATGTCATTCTCAGGCTCCCTGCCATCTCATCTTGGTAACCTATCAAAGTTGGAGTATCTCGACCTGTCCTACTATGGCATATTTGTGGAGGAAAACACAAACTCACCGTCGGACGTTTCGTGGTTGACACACCTGCCGATGCTACGGCACCTCAACCTCGGATATGTAAACCTAAGTGCCACGACCAACTGGGATCAGGTGATGAACATGATGCCTTCTTTGAGGTTCCTCAGTCTATCTCAATGCTCGCTTTCAAGTGCAAACAAGTCCCTCACACACCTTAACCTCACAAAGCTAGAGACACTCGATCTTTCCTACAACTCCTTTGACCACTCAGTGGCTTCTTGCTGGTTTTGGAATTTGACGGGCCTTCGACACCTCAACCTCGGAGGAACTCATTTACATGGCCAGTTTCAGGGAAAACTAGGACGTATGACGTCACTTCAAACCCTTGACTTATCACACAATATAACCTTGACGTAGTGGCATCGAAGGTGCAAAATCTATGCAATCTAGAGATCCTAAACCTTGAAGAGTGTGGCTCGTATATGAACATTGTAGAGTTATTGGAGTGGCTGCCACAGTGTGCAGCCACAAGATTTAAAGAACTGCATCTTCAGAGCAACAACCTAACTGGATCTTTACCATCATCTGTAGAGAAATTTACAAGTTTGAACACACTTGAGCTCTACGATAACCAACTCAGAGGACCCGTTCCATCTGATATTGGCGTTCTCAGTAATTTGGTGAGACTCGATCTATCCCACAATAGACTTCAAGGTGTAATTACAGAACAACACTTTGCTAATCTGAATAACTTAGTGTACATAGACTTATCTCATAATTCCATCAAGATCGACATGGATCCTAATTGGATAACTCCCTTTAGATTAGAAAGAGCATACTTTGGATCATGCCGTATGGGTCCTCTATTTCCAGTGTGGCTGCAGTGGCAGTATGATGTCCAAATTGTTGATATCTCAAGTGCAGGCATAAATGACAAGCTTCCAGATTGGTTTTGTACTACTTTTGCAAAGGCTGTCAGTCTCGACATCTCTGACAACAGAATCATCGGTATATTGCCAAAATGCATGGATGTTATGTCAGTGGAATTCCTCGATCTCAGTTCAAATGAACTCACCGGTCAAATACCGCGGCTGCCGAGAAATCTCACCTCTTTGTATATTTACAACAACTCTTTGTCAGGGCCCCTGCCCACAAATTTTGGCACTCCCAATATAGAATTCTTGGTTTTGTTCTCCAACTACATCACTGGTCAGTTTCCTGGATCAATCTGTGATTCACAAAGCTTGATTATCTTAGATTTTGACAATAATCTTCTCAGTGGAGAATTTCCAAAATGCAATGGGATGAGAAGCATGACGTCCTTACAGCTGCAAAACAATAGCTTCTCCGGGCAGTTTCCTTCATTCCTACGAAGCTGCACTGGTCTGATCCTTCTTGATCTATCTCAGAACAAGTTCTCAGGGCGACTGCCAATGTGGCTGGGTGAACTAGTGGAGTTACAGTTTCTACGACTTAGCCACAACATGTTCTCTGGGAATATACCTATCAACATTTCAAGTCTCAAATACCTTCAGTATTTGAATCTGGCAAACAACAGTATGTCAGGTTCCCTACCTTATCATCTATCAAATTTAACAGCTATGAAGAAAACCAACAGATTCAGACATAATTGGCGACTTTTTAGTGAACACAAAGGGGCAAGCACTGAAATATCATGCTGTAATGATTCTGGAAGTGGTAACCCTTGATTTGTCATTTAATGGCTTGACTGGCGAAATCCCACCAGAGATAGCTTCACTTGATGCTGTACTAAATTTGAATCTTTCATGGAACCACTTGAGTGGAGAAGTTCCAGAAATGATTGGGGAAATGCAATCCTTGGAATCACTTGATCTCTCAAGGAACATTCTATCTGGTCAAATCCCTTCAAGCTTGTCAAACTTGACAGCTTTAAGCTACATGGATTTATCTTATAACAATCTTGCAGGAACAATACCACAAGGAAGTCAACTTGACACCCTGTACTCTGAGAATCCATCTATGTACGATGGAAACATTGGTCTTTGTGGGCTTCCTCTTCTTAAGAATTGTTCAAGAAACGACACATCTCATTCGCATGATCAGGGAAGTGATGAAACTGGTTTTAAGACAGTGTCCTTTTTTTATGGACTTGGCATAGGTTTCCTGCTAGGCCATTGGGCCGTGTTCTTCGTTCTGCTGTTCAAGAGATCATGGAGGTTTACCTATTTTCGCCTCTTTTTTTTTTCTCGAACACGACTTCACGTGTCATTGCATTAAGAAGAAGGGGTGCCAAAAGTACGGCAAGTACAACACGACACGGACAACGCCACAAAGATAGTGACGGCACAAACACAAACACAAAACGACACAAAGAACAAAGAAGGAGCCCGACACCACACCCAACACTGGATTAGAATTCAAGCTTCACGGGCACAGCGGACCGGCAGGGGCAGGGCTCGGTGTCTCATGGGAGCTTCGAGGGTGCATAAACGGAACCTTCAAGAAGGAGATGACGCCCTCGGGCGCCAATTCCGTTGACGGTGCGCCCTAGGGAGCTTACGCTCCCGAAGCCACTACAAGAAATCGGTGGTTTTTTGACGTAAAATCCATTTGTGACGGTGGTTTTTTACATTAATTATGACATAGTTATGTGAATTATGACATTAGTTATGTGAATTATGACATCGGTTATATGTATTATGACAAAAGTGCAATGTCAAAAGAAGATTGCATATATTTTATGACATAATTCATGTTTTATGACATAAACTCATGTCATAACTAATGTATTATGACATAAACTATAGCATAATTAATGTCAGAAAACCACCGTCACAAATGGATTTTACGTCAAAAACCACCGATTTCTTGTAGTGAGCGGCTCCCCCCAGCAGCGGTCGGCGAGCGGACGACGACGCCTTCAAGAAGGTAATGACGCTATCACGCCACCATCGTCAGACCCAGCCGCGAGGGCCGGGCAAGGGTTTTCACCCATGCTGCTAATGACCGCGAGCAGGTGGGGGGCGTCCATCCCTTCGCCATGGTGGAGCCAGCCCGCGGCTACGACGCCAGAGCGGGAGCGATGGACATGATGCCCTCGGAGACGCCGTTGGATGTCTTCGTGTTGCCCTCCGACGAAGCCGAGCTGAACCAGGTTCCGGAGGGGGGGGTAATACCGCCCGGGAGGCCCGGATCAAACCCGTCAACCCGCCGCTCACGGGAGCGGGTGGTGGGGGCGGGGCGCCGGCAAACGCTGTCGCCGCCGCTGTCTTGCCACCCCGGCAAGACGGGCCTGTGCTAGCCGCAGGGAGTGGCGTGGTAAGCGAGGGCAGGCGCGCGCGAGGACCGTCCCGCCGCCAAGAACTGCCCTGATGCGCCAGAGTTCAGGTTGGGGGCATCCCCGCCGCAGCGACCCCGGCCGAGCCCTCGCCGAGGCTAGGGGTGCGGCGGCGGGGCGCACTGCAGGCAGGTGGCGTCGGAACAGGCCAAACACACACCATCCCCCCTCCCTACCGAGGATGGACGCTGCGGGGGAAGGGAGGAAGGGCACAGGCCACAGGACCCACCCTGGCCGAGGCGCCCCGCGCCTCCAGACCAGGTCGGCCCGCCACCTCAACCCGTCGAAGGATGGACGCCGGGTCGAGGGAGGTGGCCAGGGCGCGACAAGCGACGATGGCAGCGCGGGCGAGCACCGGCCGCGCCGGTAGCCCCCGGCAGCAGCACCCCGGGCGGCAGCCAGGCCGGACGGGCAGCGCGCCCACACCGCCGCGGGCCGGGGATGGCCCCTCACGGCGTTGGCCGAGGAGGAGCCCCCCTGCGGCGGCGGCCGGGTGCCCGGGGCGGGGGCCGGAGGCCACGCGCGCCTCAGCGGGGCGGCGGCTGCGGCGGGCGGCCGGCGGACCGCCCCGACGCCGGATCTGGCCGTCGGGGTGGCCAGATCTGGCCGCGGAGGGCCGAGCGGGCCGCCGCGCCACCGGGCCGGGCGCCGGCGCCATAGAGGGAGGGGGGGGGGAGGGGGGAGGGAGGGGGGAAAGCGCAAGGAGACACCTTGTTGGGCGCCCCTTTGCTGGCCGCCGCCGCGGGCAAGGAGGTGTGGTGGCGGCCCGACCGGCGAGGGGGGGAGGAGGGCGCTGGAGGTGGCGGGGGTCGCCCCTCGGTCGCCTCAGGGAGACGACGCGAGGGCCCGAAAGGAGAGCCTCTATTTTCGCCTCTTCGACAAGTTATATGATGAAATGTATGTGTTTTTGGTTGTTACATGGAGAGACATGCAAACAAGGTTTTGCAAAGGAACAGAAGTTGAAACTTGAACAAGGAGTTGAGAAGAAGTAAGGCTAATGAAGGAACTGAAGAAACATGTTGCAGTATCACAATATAAGCAATATAATCTTATCTTATTCTACTTGTTGTATGGTGAATCAAGTCCTACTTGTATCGCAATATAATCTTCTACCCTAGCAGCTAGCAGTCTTGGCTACCCTCCAGCCTCCAGGCGTTCAGCAGGGTCCCTGGTGAGGCCTCTCCTTTTTTTTTTTTTTTTTTTTTTTTTTTGGATAAAAGCTATGCCTCTCCTTGAAGGCCAGCAGGGCGTGGTCTGCAGGTGAGACGCTGGTCAGAGAGAGGTACAGTGCTTCGACAGTGATAGGAGCAGGACGAAAGGAGCATACATGACGATGGTAATGCTAAGCAGGCATTTAGCTGGTAGTTAGCCTTCACAGGACATTTATGTGTATCATTGTATGTTTTCTTCCGGTCGGGCCGGGGCGGCTACGATTAGAGTCTGCGTACTCTATCCCGGCCGTTCGTCAACATCCCGTCCCACACTCCCACACGCACCGGCACCGTCAAGTCTTCACCGCCAAGAGGGACGAAAAGCTTGCGTATGGTGCAGGACGAGAAGAACTGGGCAAGCACGGACGCCCAGTGCTGTGCATCCGAGACGGATATACACCACCAGCCAGCACGGATGATGTACAATACGGCGACGTCGACGGGCTTGCCCCAAAAGCACGGCTGCCACTAGATCAGGACCCGTAATCAATGCTGATGGACAATCGACGGTGTTGACCTTGTGATTTCAACCGTCGGTCCACCTCTTCACTAAACAGTGGTACGTATTTTTCACAAAATAAATAAAGAAAGAACACTGCCGCCTTGAGATTTGTAGGCATTACTATCCCAAAGAAGAAATTCTGGATCTTTTTTTATTTCATATCTTCAGGACAAATCGATATCCAATACCGTGTGTCTGATGGAGTTTTGAATCTTTTTTTAAATTTGTATTTGTCTGCTTGAGCTTCACGAGATGAGATTTTCATATATGATTCTCGGAGCTGAGTCGGGCTAGTTACATATATCACAATAAAATATATAATTGGTTTGAAGAACGTCTTGAGATTTAGACAATTGCAGATGATATAACTAGTAAATATGTTCCTCCTCATGTCAATATTTTTTATTGTTTAGGACAAATTCCACTTGCTTGTTTTCTAGTACAAGGCGCAACCGGTTTTGCTACGACTTTTTACTACCGATCAACCATTACAAAGGCATTTTCCAACATTCAATATATAACGATGGAGGCCAATTTTGGTGCTCACTCTCACCGACCAGCGGCTACCGCCAAGCTTGCTTGCCCCATCGCTAGATTTGAGGCAATAGAATTTGAAAGATGATAGAGAGACTACTATCAAGGGGGCAAAGAATGCGAGAGAGAGAGAGAGAGAGAGAGAGAGAGAGAGAGAGAGAGCACCACATCCAGAGGGAGGAGCTATCGGCTGAGGCCACACCCTCGCTGGGGCCAGCCTCATGCCTGGTACCGCGCGCCCGTGCCTAAGGGGAAGAGAGCATAGGGGAGGCCGGAGGGAGGAGATAGGATCTACATAGGGGATAGGGCTAATACTAGCTGAGAGAAAGAGGGGTTAGAGAATAAGGACACAAACATGATGGGGGATGGACAATCGTATTAAAAAATTTGTCCAAGATCCAGGATCCAGGATAGTTGTTACACTATGCTAGTGGATCAGTGTCAGGTCGGAACCCTAGAATTCATGTCTGCAGAGGACAAACAGTAGTGATGGGGCGACCTATAACTGCTAGTTTGGCGACCCGGCAGTGACAGTACTCTATCACTGTTGGATCAAAGATTTATCCGTCAGTGGTATTCATGGCTACCAGTGTTACATTGGCGCATAAACCAGCAATAATATATATAGAGTTTCCCCATTGGGCTGACACATGAACCAACAGTGATATAATGAGTGAAACGTAAGATATAACTGCCCTGAGTTCTGGTAACTGGTAAGTAAAACATAAATGTAATGTTTCAGCAAACTTAGTAATCATAACTGTATGGCAGCATGCATAAGTTATGAAATAACATAGAACCGGGATGTTTACTCAGTAACAACCAGCCATATTTTGTACCTCTTGGTGAGTAATAATACAAACAGGTGAGACACATCCTTTGTACTACAAACACATGCCCACATCTTACTTTCACTTGAAACAAAAATGAAACACAAGAAGGGGACACAGCTACACATGTCCTGATACCATGCAAGGCGGAGACAATGAATGTTCAGCTTTGTTACTTCAGCAATGTAATTTACGGATATATATCTTTCTTGTCAATCTTGCCCAAGTAGTAACCACAATCACATATGATTTATTAGCTTTACGACTTATCGAAGAGGTGGAAGCAAGCAATTATCCAGCTTTTCTTGAATAACAGGGAGCAAAAAACCATCCAAATACCCACTATGAAGCCACATCCAAGCCCGAGGTAGAAAAAGTCCGAACATTCTTCAGTTCCTGTCAGACTTTGCATTGATGTGTCATTGTTGGAACAGATCGTTATGAGAGGAGGTCCACAGAGACCCATGTTGCCAGTATACATATATGGACTTGATGCATAGAGGCTGTCAAGCTGTGATCCAGATGGTATTCTTCCTGTGAGATTGTTGTATGACAAGTCCAGGTAGCTCAGGAAGGCCATATTTGACACACTCGCTGGTATTTCCCCAGAAAGGCTGTTCCTCGATAGGTCAAGTGATTCTAGTGATTTCATCTCTCCGAACTCATAAGGAATATTTCTGCTGAAATGGTTATGCGAGAGGTTCAAATTCAGCAGTGCATCAAGAGTGATTATTTCTTCTGGAATTTCACCTGATAAATTGTTTGAAGATAAGTCGATGTTCCTCATTTTTAGATACAAAATATGTCTACTGGAACCATAATCAAGGTCTTGCCCCTTTATAACTGTGGACAAACTAACGCTCTGATATTCTTTTGGTATGCTGTAGAAGCTACAAAATACTGGCCGTATAGGGTACCTTTTTGTTGAATATTTCCCTCTCATCGCAGTTAAATTTGACATATGTCTAGGTAAAGAACCAGAAATACCATTTTCGGCCATATCCAAATATTGGAGGCATCCAAGGTTTGTCAGACTCGATGGAATCTTCCCAGAGAACTTGTTGTGCCTTAACCTTAGAAATTGTAAACCCACAAGGTTTCCTATCCATAGTGGCAGTATTCCAGAGAACTTATTCCATGCTAAATCAAGGAATTGCAAGTTTATGGAGTTCTGCAAAAAAGAAGGGAATTCGCCAGACAAACTATTGTTACTTAACTCTAAAGTCATAATGTTTGTCATCCCAAAGCATGGTGGAAGCTTTCCTTCAAACATGTTGTTGGCTAAGTCCAATACCATCAATTGCTTAAATCTGCATATATATTTTGGAATACGACCTGTGATGCGGTTGCCAAATAGTGACAGCTCTGTTAGGTTTGGAGCAACAAAACTTTGAGGCAGAGGTCCGAACAGAGAGTTCATGGAGATATCCAAGAGGGTTAGGCTTTGTGGCAATGGAGGTATTCGACCAGTTAAATTGTTGGAATTTAGATAGAGCCTTTCCACAAGCATGATTTCCAAATTTCTTGGCAGATCTCCAGTGAGTTGATTTTTGGCTAGGTTCAAATATGAACAATTTGAGAAGGTGTTGGAAAACCAATGTGGAATCTGGTCATTTATACCCGTGCTGGAAATATCTAGAAAATATATGTCCACCATCCATCGCAGCCAGGAAGGGAATAAAGGACCCATTTGGCAAGTTGCAAAATCAGCAGAGAGTAGTCTAAAGGGCGGCTGCCAGTCTGAACTGACCTCAATCTTCAAGGAATTATATGATAAATATAGGTACTGCAAGCTCTTTAGACCACCAAAGTGTTTCTCTGTGATCACACCGTCAAAACCATTGTACCGTAGATCTAAGCTGGTCAAATTTGTGAGAGCACCAATCTCATATGGTAGGCCTCCGGTAAAATTGTTACCAGTGAGTTCCAGCGTCTTTAAGGAGGTGAAATTTTCCAAAAATGTTGGGAGCAGTCCTGTAATGTTGTTCCAGCTGAGATCAAGAATGACTAAGCTGGTCAAATGATCCATAAAATTTGGTAGAACCCCTGTTAGTTGGTTTGACTGCAGATTCAACTCCTCTAACTTGTTCTGTGAACATCGTGGCAACCTTTCAATTAATTCTTCTATACTTCCATATGAGAAGCTTGATTCAAGGTGTATGATTCTCAAACTACATAGGTTCTTCAAATTTACTATGGGCATGATGATTTTATTGGACGATAAATCTATGTACTGTAATGATATCATGCTGCCCAATGCCTCAGGAAGTCGACCATACGTGCCGGTGAATGCAAGGTTAAGGTACTCAAGGCTTCTTAGGTTCCAGAACCAGCACGATGAAATTCGGTGGTGGAAGTAGTTTCCAGAGAGATCTAGCCATTCAAGATTAGTATGGTTAAGGTGCGGAAGTGACTGATTTGCACTTGCAAGCATGCTGTCAGAAAGATCGACGAATATCAGAGAAGGAATCATGTTCACTACATGAGGCCAATCAGCTACTGTGCTGAGGTTTACTGTCTTGAGGTTAAGACACTGTAGAAACTGTAAACTTGTTAGCCACGACATGTCTACAGAGAATGTAGCAGCACCAGAAATGTCAAGATACTGCAACTTCGACAAGTTGCCAAGGTGAGGAGGCACTCTGCCAGAAAATGGTATCCCAGAGAGATTTAGGTACTTCAGGTTCTTCAAAGAGCCTAAAAACTCTGGAATTTGTCCAGTGGAGCCCTCTAAGTTGTTCATGCTGAGATCTAGGTACTCTAGATGCTCCAAGCAAAGCAAAGAAGGACTTATCTGCCCGGCCAAGGCATGACCATCATAGAGGTTGGAGCTGCGAAGTTGAAGCTTGACGACACGGCCAGTAGTCCGGTTGCTGCACCGGACGCCTGCCCAGTGACAGCAATCATCATCCTGTCCATGCAGCCCTCCTTGTCTCCAAGAGGCAAGAACGCCTGCTGGGTCGCTTGTGATGCCTTGCTTGAACTGCAGCAGAGCTTCCATCTCGTGAGCCATCAAGGTTACGCCATTACTAGCGTGAGAAACTGCTGATTGGGGCTGCTGCAGTGCTTGTGTGATCACGAGGATGTAGCTGATGGTGGCAGCTGCCACGAGGAGCACGAATGCGCCTGCCGAGCCGGCCATGGTCGAGATATAGTACATCTCCGGTGGTGGGAATGTGGAAGCTTTTCGGCTTGTTCTATCGAGGAGTCGAGGTAAGGTACCCAAGTGGTACCACCAACGTTTTAAATAACGGACTAAGCCTCTTAGGGTTGCCTTTTCCAACAGGCAAGAATAGAAATAGCAGCTGGCAAGTGGTTGAAGTCATGTAGCGTGATTAATTGTCTGCCATTAGTCCGTCGTTGTTGAATGGACTGCCAGCTGCATGGTTGAAACTGTCAGCGACTAAGTACACTACTAGAATCAACAAGTTTCCATAGGGTAAAATTTTTCCCTGCCGTTTTATGGGTGTCCTAGGAAAAGATTTGTGTCCCTAGGGTTATTTAGCAAAACCGTAGGGAAACCTGACTTTTCCTAGGGAACTTGTGGTTTTGTTGGGAGGAGTCCAAGGAACACACACAGGCCAAGCCACGACGACGCCTCTGTGACTAGGGAAAGACTAAACCTAAACCCTATTCCCAGAAATTCCCCACTCCCAGTTTCGTTCGCGCCGCCACTTCCCGCCGCTCTCGTCTCCTTTTGCGCCGCCAGCATCTCCTGCCACTCTACGCCGCGCGCCAAGCCTCCCTCCGTGCGCGCCGCAGCTGCTCTCTCCGTGTGCGCCGCCGCCGCTCCCTCCGTCGTGTGTGGCGCGCGCTGCATTCCACGCAGCTCCGTCCAGCCCACAGCCACAGAGACGCAGCACGCCTCCACTCCGAAGCCGAGGCGAGGATGACGCACACTCTGCCTCACAGCCGCAGCGCCGTCTCCTCGCGTGCTAGGCTTCTCCTTCTTCACTCCAAGGGATCGATCTGGTGAGTGCTGTGGCCTGCTCATATGGGTTTTGGTGTAGGGTTTCTGACCTTAGTTAGGTTTCGTCGGGTACTGATATTGATATTATAGATCCGGGTCAATTTTGTGGGTACCAAAAACTTGTGGCCTCGTATGGGTCAAATTTGTGGATTTCTTCCTGCGGTTATATGGTCAGGAGTGGTGATGTGAGGTTAGAAGTGCTAGAACTCTCACTCAAAAGTAGTCACATGGCTGAAGGCTTGCTGCTGCTGCTGCAATATCTTATTCATTTACTCTGCATATGCATACAAAGTATTGGTCGATTTGTCAATGAACTGACCTAGTGCAAGTTGACTGTTGTACTGCAATCAACAGCTACCACTACTGACATAGTTGCAGGATAAGCCGCCTGAAATACTAACTTGCTACTATCGAACATTAGAAATCTACCAAAAGGATAATGTGAAGGCAGAGTTCACTGTTTTGGATCAGGCAATTACTAATTTTGGGGCTGATTTTTGCATAGACCACATGGCCTTGCTTCAAATAACTAATACACTTTGCATTTCTGATATGCAGACTTCAGATTCAAGTGTGGATAGAAAATCTGAGTTTTGCAAGGAAGACTCGAGGGGCATTAAAAAGGCAGGGATTTTGCATTTGTGCTGTGTTCTGCAAGCAAAGATTAACGGTGAGAAGGAAATTTATCATTTCATCTCTTCCGTACATTGTTCTGTTTGTAGTAGCACAGTGTTATAAACTTTGCATTTTTGACATGCACATTTCAGATTAAAGAGTGGAGAGAAGGTCTTGACTTTTGCAAGGAAGACTTGAGGGGTTTTAAAAAGGGCAGGGTCTGCATTTGTGCTGTTGTGCAAGCAAAGCTTGCTTGAAGGTGAGAATGAAATTTACCTTGTCTCATATCTTTCGTACATTGTGCCCTTAGTAGTATCACATTGTTATCTTTGTGTTTGCTAAGGGTTTTAGATATTGAACAGGGGATTGTTGTTGTCATAGTAACTAGACATGTCAGTAGAAGACCGTTCGCCGGCATATTCCTCGAGATTTCATCGTCGTCCCCTTCACTCGGCAGGAGAACTTGGAGACAGTCGGTACTCCGTCGGCGAGACAACTCGGGTCAGGGCCGATGACGAAGGCCCATGGTTTCTCCTGCAGTCCAGCGTGTGAGTCTGATGGGCCTCTGACTGCGGCTCAGGATGGCCTGGCCTGGCTTTGTTGTCATTGGCCTGGCCCGAAATAGCCCGCACCTGTGTCCCAGCGAGGTGATGCCCCCTGTTCCGTGTCCAGCAACGAGGGACTACTATTGTGCAGGCTTCAGATTCAGAGCAGAAGCTTAAGGTTTCATTCCTCTCTGAACGCTCCTTTACAGAAGGGCGTGCTTTTGTCTACTCCTAGGAAGAGGACGAGCAAGCCAATAGACGGTGATTTGACCCCCCGAAGAAGTGGATGCCCTAGCCTCCAGAAGCTGCAGGTCACGGGCATCGAACCCGCAGCTGCAGGCGCGCATAGTATTGCTGAAAAAAACATGGGCTCGAACAGACAGTGGTCGCAATTCATAATGCCTCTTTCGAAGATTTCTAGTGTACGGTTCATGGAGCCTCTCTAGGCCCTGTTCGCTTCCACGGAATTGAAGCTCAGAAATAATTTCTAACCGAATTCGTTAACTTAATTTGTATAACAACCGGAATAATTCCGGCTAAGAATGGCTAGTTCCGGAGAAAGCGAATGGGGCCTTAGCCTTTCTCCGGCGAAGCGTGTGTGAAGTTATAAATTTACTCTTCAATGGGGGATGTGCAGGCTGTGCCGTCGAACAGAGCCAGCATAAAGCGCTGGTTATTCATCGCTGTCTGTGTTTCCTATGGAACAGGCAAACATGCTGGTCTGTAATGTTCCCGGCTTAAATAGTCCTGCTCGTCGAAGTGTCGTCCGTGAGTTCCTGCTTCAGAGCAGAAGACTAAGCTTGATGTACTTTAGAAATATACAGCATCTTTTGAGATAAATATTTCTGTGCAATAAAATTCACCCTAGCTCTTAAATGTTTATGGCTCCACGACTAGCTTCACTCACATGAGCCACCCAAATGAAAAATTATTGGGCATGGCAAAATTTTTTGCCCTGTCCCATCGAATCTTGTCACACATGAATAGAGTATTAAATATAGTCTAAAAAATAACTAATTGCACAGATTGTGATAACTTTGTGAGACGAATATTTTAAGCCTAATTAGTTCATGATTTGACAATGTGCTGCTACATTAAATATTTTCTAATGACGGATTAATTATACTTAAAAAAATTTGTCTCGTGGTTTCCTGACGAGTTCTGTAATTTATTTTTTTATTAGTATTCGAAATCCCCTCTCGACATCCCTTCGACATTCCAATGTGACATGGGCAAAACTTTTTCCACATCATCCAAACACCCCCTTAACACTGTTAGATGAGGTGTGCCTTCGTGAGGACGAACCCAATTACCGATCATCTAGTTAGATGACTGTTGGACTATCAGTGGGCCGGACCACACAATACACGGGCACCCTTAACGGCAAGAGCTTGCCAAAAGTAACTGTAGTGTCTCAGAAAAGAAAAAGAAAAAGAAAAAAAGCATTGCTTAACATTTATTCGTTTGCCTTCGATCAGTTCATTGTTGTAGGGTGCTACTGGTAGCTGAGTTACAGTCTGATGCTTTGCACTAGCTAGTACCTAGTCTGAATCTGTAGTGGCTTTTCTAGCTAACTTGGCCCAGGCCAAAATGACAAAAACATACACTTCATCACACACGCTGTCAAAGAGATGGAAATAGCCGATTCTCCATGTCCTTTTGAATAGTACAAGGCAGAACACAACCCACAGACCAGCCATGAACCCGGACCCAAGTCCAACGTATAAGAAACTCACATCAGAATGTTCTTTGCCTATCTTCTGATTACCATTCTCCGGCAGTTTGCTGCTAGAACACTTCCTTTCAAGAGGGGGACCACAGAGCCCATTGTTTCCATCATAGATGGAGGGGTCCTCTGTGTAGAGGGTGTCAAGTTGGCGTCCCTGTGGAATTCTCCCGCTAAGATTGTTATGAGACAAATCCAAGTTGCTCAAATATGTTAGATCTACTAAATTTGGAGGAATTTCACCGGAAAGGTTGTTCCATGAGAGGTCCAGTGATTCCAATGACTTTATAACACCAATATTCTCTGGAATGTTTCCGCTCAATTGATTCCATGATAAATTTAAAGTTAACAATATGTTAAGAGAAGTGATCTCATCCGGAATTTCACCAGTTAGATGGTTGAGTGACAAGTCAAATGCCAACCACCCTATAAACGCTATCACCGTAATTTCGTTCTTGCCCCTTCATCACCACGGAGAAAATCCCTCTAAATGGATATAATCTTAGAAACTTTGGATGCTTTTCTGTCATAGCTATTAACTTTGATAGGGATCCTGGTATAGCCCCTGAAATATTGTTGCCTGCTAAATCTAAATACTGAAGGCTTGTAAGATTTGTGATGCTGAGTGGAATATGCCCATAAAACATGTTGTGACCAAGCCGTAAAAAAACCAAAATCACCATCTCTCCAATCCAAAGTGGTAACGTTCCATAGAAGCTGTTTGACGATAGATCCATGTATACCAAATTTGTGCTACAGAGAAATGAAGGGAGGGTACCAGAGAAGTTGTTGTGGTTTAAGAGGAGGATGGACATCATTGGCATCTTATGACACTGGGGAAATGCTCCATCCAGAAAATTATCTGATAAATCGAAGACAATCATATATTCTAATTCACAAATAGACTGCAGAATTTGACCAGTGATATATGATTGGAGGATAGAATTAGTGCTTGAAGACCCCCGAGTTGCAAAGACAGCAGACCAGAAAAATGATTCATGGAAAGGTCCAACCAGTCCGTATTTCTTGGTAATATTCGTATCTAGCCACTTAGTTGGTTGGAGTGGAGGCTGAGATCAGATAAGGCACTACAGTTCCTTATTGCTTGGGGAATAGCACCCGTGAGATTGTTAACAGATAGATCAAGGATCCCCAATCCTGGGATAATACTTGGAACACTCGGTGGAATAGTTCCAGTAAGATGGTTGTTAGAAAGATCAAGATAATACAAACTACTGTTTGTCGTTGCTTGCATATCTCTTGTGCTACCTCGTGGCAACCTATGTATCAAATCATTTATGTTCCCACCAGATAGGCTCCCACGGAGATGTAGGTATTGCAAAGCGGAAAGATCTTTCAAGTCCACTAGCATGGTGGCTTTATTACCATTATCATCGAAACCAAGGGATTGGAGTGACGTCAGACTTCCTAGCGCAGAAGGAAACGGACCAAAAAGGTGTGTTTCAGAGAGCTCGAGGGACATGAGACTTGTGACATTCCAAAACCAAAACGACGAGACTGGACAGTCTAAATAGTTGGATGAGAGATCTAGCTCCACGATATGTGTAAGGTTTAGGTGTGCGAGTAGTACTGTTTGGTTTGCTTGAGGAAGATCGCAATTCTTGAGATTAAGAACCTTCAGAGATGGAATCGAGTTTAGAACATGGGGCCAATCCGTAGACATGCTTAGATTCATGTAACTCAAGGCAAGATACTCCAGCAGATGCAGATGGCTTAGCCATGAGATATCTGTTGAGTACAGATCTTGCATGTTTCCAAGGTTAAGGTATCGCAAATTTGTAAGGTTACTCAGCTCACGGGGTACCTTGCCATAGAAGCATGCCCCAGAGAGGTCAAGGTATTCCAATTTGGAAAGATTGGAGAGCCGAGGTGGTATAGTACCGTCGTAAAGTAACCCACCAGAGAGATCGAGATGTCTCAAGTTCTTCATAGAACCCAAGAACTCGGGGTCAGGGCTACTGCTATTAGGTCCCGAGTTTACTGACGGGTTGAAGGCACTGAGATCCAGGTATTCTAGATGCTCAAGGGAAAGCAAAAGGACTTATCTGCTGGCCTTCCAAAAATCCTTCAAGCAAAGTATCAGAAAGATCAAGCCGTAGGACACTGCCTGTTTGGTGGCAGCACGTGACGCCTACCCAGCGGCAGCAATCTTGCCCGTCTTGCCACGAGACGAGCAAGTTGTCCGTATCGTTGATGCCGTGCTTGAAGTCCAGCGGCGCGTCCCTCTTTGGATATGCAGCTTGCGGTAACATTGCTATGGGACGCCGGTCGGGCCAGCGGTGGCCGCGCGTGAACGGCGAGGAAGAAGCAGCAGATGGCCATGACCAGCAAGAAACTGGCAGACGACCGACACATTATGGGAGTAGTCATGGGCGATGTCGATGTGCACCTAAGCAATGGCCGCTGAACTAATCTGCGGATTGTCCCCCATATATAGAAAGGAATGCCGTTCCCGGCCAGCTAGTACTAATAATAAACTATGCGTTGATAAGTTATTTTAGTGCCAGATAAGACTGACGAGCCCTTTAGTGCTCGATTACCATCCGCATTAGAGTGGCCGAGTGGGAGACCGGGAACTGAGCGCACGTCCAGTGTTCACGCTAGAATGACTACCCAACCACAACCAGTGGCGGGCCCAGGCGGATTATCAGGTCGGGTATTCAAAACGTAACAAGGTGTGAAAAATATTAACAATCAAAAGCCTAATATCAAGCATTTCTAAAGGACAACATTTGTAATTGCACAACATATTTCAGTAACACCTTATTGAGCACAATCTCATATATTCGTAGGATTTTAGAATAATTCAAAATTGTTTAACATAAAAAAGTATGGTAGTTCAATATAACAAAGTGGCTACATATTATGCATATACTAGTCCATCAACCCGTGCTCTCGCACGGGTTATAATTTTAGGGGTAAATATTTGTCTCTTAAGCATATTTGTTCTTAAGGCCTGTTTGGGACTGCTCTGCTCTGGTTTTTCTGCTCTACTCATCAACTTCACTGTGGAGCAGCTCTACTCTAGACTTGGTGGAGCAGTTAAGCCTGTTTGGCAGGTTATATGACTCCAGCTCTAAGAATGACGATTTTTTTTAGAGAAGGCCTATTAAGCCCCTGATCGAAATATGGTGTAAATAAAAATGTTATAAATACAAATCTGAAGAGCAAATCAAAAAACACGTACTGTGCTAAAAACATTGAAAGGAAAACACAGGCCAGAAACTCTTTACTTTCTTTACAGAAAACATGATCTGCCACTACTAATCTGAAGAACAAATCGAAGAACACGTAGTAGTAGTATTGACTACCGCCACTACTCATTGCAAAAACTCCACCTTTTTTTATGGAGCCGAGTTTCTAGAGCTGGACCTTTTTGGCAAAAAAGGTTGGGAGTGGAGCTAGAAAAGCTGAAGCAGAGCAGTTCCAAACAGGCCCTTAGAGACTGCTCACAAACTATGTTATTAAGTTTATTATATTTTTTATAATAGAAAAATTATCCTAATCATAAGAAAGAATGCAAATTAATAGCATTGTACAAACCTCTTTAAATAAAATATTTATGATGAGCATGATTAAGGGATAACAAAGATGATGTATGAATAGTCTTACAAAATTTAAAGGAACAACTAACTGAAATAGTATTTGATCTAGCTGCTAAATTTACACAAGACGTGAAGATTTTGAAGCAATATAAGGATGCACACCTTTGGGTGCTTACTGTCATAATGAATCGAGGGAGACAAGCGAGTTTTGTTGCAATTTAATCTTCTTCCTCATAGCAGCAACCTTGAGGCCGCCCTTAGTCTAGCAGCACTACTGGAATCAAGGGCTTTGCCGAGTGCCCGAGGGTTTGCCAAGAGCTATTTGTCGGGCGCTCGGCAAAGCCCAAGTTTGCCGAGTGTTGCGCTCGGTAAACATGGGCGCTCGGCGAAGCAGTGTTTGCCGAGAGCTAGGCCCTCGGCACAGAAGGACACTCGGCAAACCACCGCTTTGCCGAGTACCGAGCCCCTCGGCAAAGGAGCACACTCGACAAATAAGCGGCCTAGGTAACGGCTCATGCCTGCCATTAGACTTTGCCGAGAGCCACGAGTTAGGCTCTCGGCAAACCTGAGTCGTTGCCGAGTGCCCGACTATAGCACTCGGCAAACATGCCTCTTTGCCGAGTGTGTCGAACCTAGCCCTCGGCAAATTATTAATTTTTTTCGAGTTTTGTCTCCAAATTTTTTCTAGAGCCTTTGTACTATAACTTATACTCAATTTTTAAATTTGGCGCAATTTTCGTATAATTTGCTATATTTCTTTAATTTATTCCATTTCATTGATTTTTGTTTTAAAATGCAAGTTTGAACTAAGGGTACCTTGAATAATTGATTTTTGAGATTTCAAAAATGATATTCATGTTATTTAGGATATTATGAGTGAGTATTCGTAATTGGACCCAAAATTTTGAACACCTTGGTCACGAAACATGATGACCCACCTGCGGACACAATGTTTTTAATTCTAAAAAAAGCATATGAATTCAGAAAATCATGAAATTTCTTACCGTGTCATCATTTTATGCGTCGAGGCTGTGATAAAAAATTGAGAACGTTTCATGCAAGTTGTCACGTATGTTGCGTTCAAATCTAACAATCTCCAAAGAAGTTTCATAAACTTCTAAAGTAACTGGGATGAATCGAGTTCAAGCATTTCTCACGGTCGATTTTGATGTTAAAACTTTTTTCATGAGTATAAGACATTATAAAAGGGATCTTGTAAAAACTTGGTAATTTTTTGAAATCGTTTGCTATTTTTTAATTTTTTTGAATATATTTGCCGAGTGCCCTAGGGTTAGCTCTTGGCAAAATTTGTTTGCGAAAGTGCCCTGGGTGGGCTCTCGGCAAATGAGTTTTTGAAATTTTATGTGCCGCTTTGCCGAGTGCACTTGGCCGCGGCACTTGGCAAAGGAGATTTTATTTTAATATGTAAACTGCATTTTTTTTTCATTGTCTTTGGCCAGAATAGGCTCTTTGCCGAAGCGCCCGTCACGTCGGCACTCGTCAAAGTGGGTACATTTTCAAAAAAAAAAAATATTTTCTTTGCCGAGTGCCGGATCGGCGGCACTCGGCAAAGCCTGCGCACCAGCCGGCACTTAGCCATTCCCCGGCTCACTCACACGCACACACGCAACACACGCACACACGCACACGGCCGCCCGCCGCCCCGCCGTCGCCGCCGCCCGCCACGCCCGCCGTCGGCACGCCCGCCCCACACCACGCCGCCCCTCCCGCGCCACCCCAAGCTACCCCCCGTCATGCTGCCCGCCCAGCGCCGGCGTCCCGCAGCGCCCGCCCGCCCCGCCGGTGGCCCAGCAGCAAGATCTGCCAGAACTGGCCCGGCCGCAAGGGAGCAGGAGAGAGAAGGGAGGAGCAGGGGAAGGAGAAGGGAGGAGCAGGGAGGAGGGAGGGAGAAAGAAGGAAAAGGGAGAAGGAGGAGGGAGGAGGGAGGAGGAAGGAGGAAGGAGGAAGGAGAGGCATCGCCGTCCCGCTGCTGGCGCGCCCACCAACCCCGTACCTGTCACCGTCGTGGTCCGCGGCGCTCGCCGTCCACGTACGTGTCCCCGACACCGTCCCCGGCCCCGGCAAGGCCGCGACCGATCCGTTCCCACTGCCAGGGCACCGCCGTGGCCATCTCCGAGCCGAGCCGAGTCGCTCCCGCTGTCCGAAGGTATTGAGCCGAGTCGCTCGCCTGCAGTATATGTGGTTGTCGGCTATCGAGCCGTCCGATGTGATTATCCGGCCATCGTGCCGTTATATGTGCCTTGTTGCAGGTGTGGATATTGTCACCGTGCAGGGGAGGTGCTGTCCAAATTTTGAATTAACAATATATGTTTACCTTTATTTTGCAGAGAAGACCCCATCGGTGCTGAGCTCTAGTAGACCCCGATCGTGTTCATCGCGATTGCAGGTCTGCCTACACCGCGTCGCCTCGCCAATGCACCGAATCGCCACGGTCCCACTAGCCTGACTGCACCGCCACCTAAGGTATAACCCCTCTTTCCGTATCAGGGTCGTAGGTCACGTCACCTAGTTTGGCATCTCCCGTTCGAAAGAGATACGGCTGGAGGTATGCAGATCTTTGCATATTGAAAACCGTATCTGTTTCAGATTGTCCACGTTACTTGAACAGCACACGTATGCGTGTTGGGGTTAGTTTCCATGGTCTGCTTCGATCGGAGACTGAGTTTCGGCATCACCTCTTTGTTGTTCTCCGAACACATGATCTCCGTGTCGGAGCATGTACCTGGAGAACAGCGGGGAGGTGCTACCAAAATTCCGTCTCCGACCGGAGTAGACCATGGAAACTAACCCCAACAATGCATCCACGGGTGGGATTAGGACCTATCCTCACCTATTAGAGAGTAGGAGGCCAATGTAGGTAAACTTGATTTTTACGTTTAATGTATATGTTAGAAGATGGATGATCGTGACTGGATGTACACGGGCCACCCAAGTGATAGTGATTACACAAATGAATGGATTGGCAAGACCCATTCCTTTTTGGAGCAAGCATTCGGCGTGGCTGCTAAAGGAGCGCGTCGGGTTATGTGTCCCTGCAGCAGATGAGCTAATAGCAAAAGGCAATGCAAGGATACCATGGGTAAACACCTCGTGAAGTATGGGTTTACCTTGGACTATACCCGATGGGTCTACCATGGTGAAGCCCATCGAATGAGAGAGGAGGTGGTGAGAGCACGCGTCGAGAAATTTGATGCTGATGTCGGGGTAGCAGACATGTTAGATGACTTTCATCAAGCACAGTTCGGTGATGGACATACGGATGAGGAGGAGGAGCCAAAGGCCACCACAAAGGTGTTCTACGATATGTTTTCTTCTGCACAGCAACCCCTTTACGGCCACACAAAGGTCTCTCAGTTAGATGGCATTGGCCATCTAATGGCATTAAAGTCTCAGCTTAGCTTGAGTCGAGATGCCTTTGATAGTATGCTGATAGTTATTGGCAGCTTGCTTCCAGAGGGTCACATTCTGTCGAAGAGCACGTACGAGTCACAGAAACTGCTTCGTGCCCTTAAGATGCTGTATGAGCAGATACATGCATGTCCGAAAGGATGCGTTCTATTCAAGAAAGAACACACGGAAGCAAAGTATTGCCCGATGTGCGAATCCTCTAGGTATCTGTAGGTAGACTCTGCCGATGGCCAGAAGAGGCAGCTTGACATCCCCGTGTCAATCGTACGGCACCTCCCTTTCATACCGAGGATCCAACGGCAATACATGATCGAGGAATCCGCGAAACAGATGACATGGCCCAAATATGGCAAACGATACAATTCTGACAAGATGGTGCATGCATCCGATAGTGAAGCGTGGACCCACTTTGATGGCATTCATCATGAGAAAGCTAAAGAGGCCCGTAATGTCCGTGTTGCGCTTGTGACAGATGGGTTCAATCCTTATGGCATGATGGCTGCGTCCTACTCATGTTGGCCTGTATTTGTGATCCCCCTCAATCTCCCCCCCAATGTGTGCATGCAATGACAGAACATGCTATTAACGTTGATCATTCTCGGACACCCAGGGAATCATATGGGTGTGTTCATGGAGCCCGTCATTGATAAATTGATCATTGCGTGGAATCTAGGGGTATGGACATACGACCGTGCTACAAAGAGAAACTTCAGGATGTATGTTTGGTACCATTACTCCTTGCAAGACTTCCTAGCGTACGGCATGTTCTGAACTTGGTGTGTTAACGGGAATTTCCCCTGTCCAGTATGCAAGGAAGCTCTGAGGTTCATTTAGTTGAAAAAGGGTGGCAAGTATTCGGCGTTCGACCTGCACCGATACCACCTAACCATCCATTCAGACGAGACATCAAGAACTTCACGAAAGGGCTCATGGTGATGGACCCTACACCCCAGATGTTGACTGGTGTCGAGGTTCATGAAAAGATAGATGCTCTTGAGCTTAACAAAGAATGTGATGGGTTTGTGGGGTATGGTCTGCAACATATGTGGACTCATAAGGCGGCCTTGACTCGGCTTCCCTATTTTGATGACCTTCTCTTTCTGCACAACATTGATGTAGTGCACACTGAAAAGAATATCACCGAAGCACTCTGGGGAACGATCATGGACATTCCTGATAAGACAAAGAACAACGTTAAGGCTAGAATGGATCTGGCAATGTTATGCGATAGACCAAAGCAAGAGATGAAGCCTCCTAGGCACGGCAAGACATGGACAAGGCCTCCGGCCGAGTTTGTGTTGAAAAGGCCACAAAGGAGGAAAAGTTCTAGAATGGATCTAGACTATAATGTTCCCTAACGGATACGCAGCTAATCTAAGGAGAGGAGTGAACTTAAATACTATGCGAGTCTTAGGGATGAAGAGTCATGACTACCACATTTGGATTGAGCGTCTTCTCCCAGCGATGGTTCAAGGCTATTTCCCTGAGCATGTTTGGCTAGTTCTGGCAGAGTTGAGCTATTTCTTCCACCAGCTATGTGCCAAGGAGTTATCTTGGACCGTGATTGCAGACCTGGAAAAAATGGCACCCGTTTTGCTCTGTAAGCTAGAGAAGATATTTCCACCGGGCTTCTTCAATCTGATGCAGTATCTAATTTTGCACCTCCCGTGTACGAGGCACGAATGGGAGGGCCGTGCAGTTCCGTTGGTGCTATCCAGTCGAGAGAGGTCTAAAGTTTCTTCGAAAGAAATGTAGAAACAAAAGCAAAATCGACGCTTCCATTGCAGAGGCATACATCCTCGAGGAGGTGTCCAACTTCACAATGACATATTATAGTGACAACCTCCCTAGCGTGCATAATCCTCAGCCACGTTACAACGATGGTGGAAATGAGTCGAACCTCAGCCTTTTCCGAGGGCAACTCGGAAGTGCAAGTGGATCGACAAACAAGATCTTGCAATATGAAGAGTGCCACACTATCATGTTTTATGTGTTGACCAACCTCGACGAAGTGGAGCCATACATCACGTAAGTTGTGAACAAACTTGTTCCATATGTCGTCAGTATTTCTTGCATCTAACTCCTATATTCTCATTGGTATAGGGAATTTCTTCATGATTATTGGCTGCAATCAAGCAAATCCTAGCCCGCAGGAAGCGGATGCCCTTCTTAGAAACAATGCTGGAAATGGAAAACCTGAATTCATTTCATGGTTCAAGAAGAAGGTACTGTCCAATTTAGCGCATATTTAGTTTCATATTTCGAGTTGCATGTCAACCTTTTGTACGTGGCTTTGGCTTACAGGCCCAAATTGATACGACTATGACTCTCGAGTTGAGACAGGTTGCCGATGGCTTTGGCTTTAGGGTCAAGTCATTTAATGGTTATGATATGAATGGATATCGCTTCCACACAATAGGCTACGAGCAGCTTCATCCGAATCAAAGAACAACAAGTTCTAGAGTTTTTATGCCAGGCCAAGAAGGGGTCGAGTATTATGGAAGAGTTGAAGATATATACGAACTCACTTTTCATGGTTCTAGGCCACTTAATCCCGTCATATTCAAAAGCCACTGGTTTGATCCTGTAGTAACGAGACGGACCCATTCTACACTTGGTCTAGTCGAAATTCGACGGGATACCACCCCACCCGGAGACGATGTCTATATTGCGGCCCAACAGGCGACGCAAGTGAATTATCTCCCTTATGCGTGCCAAAGCAAAGAGCATCTGAAGGGTTGGGATATTATGCATAAGGTATCGCCACACGGCAAATTACCTGTCCCAAACGATGAAGATTATAACTTTAACCCAAACACATACGAGGGAGAGTTCTTTCAGGATGAAGGGCTAGAAGGGAGGTTCAAGATAGACTTGACCGAAGTGATAGGAATGGAGGTTGACCCAGAAATGGTTGATGACGAGGACGATGGAGATGAGGTTAAAAATGTGCGAGACTTACAAATGCTTGAGTGACTTCGTTTAGGCAACGACGATGAAGACAACATTCCTCCATTGGACGGGGTTGATTATTTTGACATGGTTGATAGTGACGATGAGACTTATGATCCAGCTAATCCTGATCATGAAGATTATATTTAATACATGTAATGCTATGTATTATATTTTGTTCATGTTGTAATTCTGTTTTCTAATACTATTGCATATTATTTTCTAATCATGTTTTGTTTGTTTAGCCTCCCTTTCTAATTATGTCTTGTTTGTTCTTGTCAAGTGCAAGTGCTTCATCGAAGATGGTGGGCAGCCGGTCGATGAACCTGGCCTCGTTGTACAGCCGGACACGAGCTACAGTGTTGGCTGCTGCTCAGGGGACATCTAGCCGGAGGAGGGGGAGGAGGAGCAGGCGCACGAGGGAGCCGTCTCCTCCCACGCCGCGTGAGGAGGAGGACGAGCAGGAGCAGGCCGGGGACGAGGAGGAGGAGGAGGTGATAGCTCCCCAGACGGACGAGGAGGAGGAGGTGATAGCTCCCCAGACGGACGTCGGGTGTGTACTTGCGAGGTCCCGCGAGTCTCCCTCCAGTACCGCACCCGGCCCAGTGGCCGGTGATTCACCCCGAGGGGCAAAAGTAAGTAGCTTTCATGGTATTACTATTTCATATGATATATTGAATGTTGAATTACAAACTAATGCTATTGATTAACCACTTTTCTTGATGTTGTGGCCCAGGGTGCTGGTTACGCGCGCTCGCCGAATGGCATCCTAGGTCTTCTTTGTAAGCAGCACTACCCTGGCCTGGTGACGTACGCCGGGAAGGAGGAGCCTGCCTGGACCTTCGACCACTATGCCATTGCCACGGATCCGGATGCCAGCACCAAGGCGACGTGTGTCTTGCTGGAGTTCTGGGTAAGTCTTTCATGCAGTACTAGTAAGCTCAATGCATCACATTCATTGCACTTATCTTCAGACAATAAATGGATCCATCATTTATGTGTGTAGACTTATTTCAAATGCGAGGAGGGATACGAGGCGAGGGCCTAGGCCGTGGCTACCAGGTCTTGCAAGAAGCGCATCGTGGACTTGCACTACGAGGCGCGCCTCCAAGCCATCATCACTTACTACGGCCTCATCCTTGGGCAGAAGGTCAACAAAACACAAGCGAGGACGATGACGCTGACCTGGGACCAGTACATCGTGGTATATAAAGAACATTACCTTTCAGTTTACATATGTCTACTTTGATCTACTTATATGTTAAATTGTGACGTGCAGACTTGCCCCTGGTGGTGCTCCGCCCACCGCAACTGCTGGGAGCAGATCATGGACAGGTGGTGTGGCCCCGAGTGGGAGGAGGCCCACAATGCTAAACAGGAGTGCCGTTTGATGATGCCTGGCATAGCGCACCATCAAGGTGGCTGCAGCTCACCGGATACGCACATGCTTGGGTAAGCGAAATCGTTGATCTGTTCTAACTCGTGATTCTTCCTACCCTAACTCTGTTTCTTGCAGCCTCAGGTACATCGTGGCGCACCTTGCCCCACGTTCAAGGCATATGCTATGGCGTATAAGGGCAAGGCGACGTCCGACGTCTCGTACGACCTAGAGGACCCGCCTGAGGCGTACACCAACGCGAGCGTGCACAGCCATCTTAGTGAGTACACGTCCACGGCGAGGACGGTACACGGCGAAGACCACGATCCGAGCTCTCAAGACCTTGACCCAGAGATCGTCATGAGGGTGAGTGGAGGAAGAAGCATGGGCGGTACTGCATGGGCGACAGCGTCATTGACACGGCCTGGACTCCCACTCTCTCCCAGCTGCAAGCACGGAGCATGGGTGCAAGTGTGCCCATATGCCCATGGCCACCGGCTGGATAGCTCGCTTACGCCACACTCGAGGTTATTCCTGTTGTTGTAAGCTTTAGTTGATTATATTTTGATTATTCTAACTTCTTCTTTGCTTTACTGGAAGCCAAGATGGAAGAAGAAAGGAGGGCGGCGTTAGAGCGGCACCAGGAGGTGCAGGCCCAGCTCGAAGCCAAGAGGGTCCAGCGGGAGCTCGCAGAGAAGAGGATGGCGGATCTCATCGCGTTCGTCTCCCAGATGGGAGCACGTTCGGGGATGGAGATCCTAGAAACGCTACTCACTCCAGCACTAGTGCCTCAGCCTCCTATTTTTGGGACTCCTGTAAGTATAAATGTGTATTGCTTTCGCTCGATCTTTGGTCATCACATGCACTAACCCGGTCTCTTTTGTGCAACCTTAGTTGGCGGGTTCGAACAACACGGCTTGGCCTACGACGCAGTCACCACAGCCTTCACCACAGACGGGGTGGCCAGATTGGCAGGGGGGATAGTGAGTTGGCCGTCTATTTGTCTTTTCAATAATGCACTTGTCACGTTACCCTGCACTTGACACTTGAGATTTGCGGACTTGTGATGCACTTGAGACATTTCGTATGACATTGTGATCAAATTTGTGATATATTGTGACCGATGTGTGTGACATATGCAATCGATGTGGTCTGTGTGCTATATGTGCAGTGGATGTGATATATGTGCTGTGACTGTAATATATATATGCTGTGGATGTGATATATGTGTGTATATTTGTCATATGTGTGATATATATTGTATTTGTTGTGATGAAATGCAAAAACAAATTGAAAAAAATTTATGGTCGCTTTGCCGAGGGTAACACTCGGCAAAGGAGGTTTTTGCCGAGTGCAATAACCATAATACTCGGCAAAGCTAGGCACCAGAGAGTAATATTCCCAGCTTTGCCGAGTGCAATGGCCAAAGCACTCGGCAAAGAGACCATTTTTGCCGAATGCAATGATCAAAGTACTCGGCAAAGATTTTTTTTAAAAAAGAATTAAATTCTTTGCCGAGTGCCATATGTGCTAGCACTCGGCAAAGGTTTTTAAAAGAAAAGAATTAAATTCTTTGCTGAGTGCCAGATGAGCTAGCACTCGGCAAAGTTTTTTCAAAAAAAATTAAAAATTCTTTGCCGAGTGCCTGTTGTCGGGCACTCGGCAAAGCCGCCGTCAAGATGAGCTGGCCGTTAATGGCCACTTTTGTTTGCCAAGTACTGTTGTGGGCGCTCGGCAAAGCCTTTGCCGAGTGCCCGAGAAAAAGCCCTCGGCAAAGGCGGCTTTGCCGATACTTAGGATGCCGACGGGTCTTTGCCGAGTGCTACACTCGGCAAACCCTTTGCTGAGTGTTTTTGCCCCTTTGTCGAGTGCTTTAGGCACTCGGCAAAGCACCTGATTCCTGTAGTGCAGTCCGCTGCAGCAACCTGCAGCGACATTTCGTCATGCACCTTGCCAGCATGCCACTCATCTGCTATGATAATTGACATTATAGAGCTTATCTAGATGCAATATCAGCCGCCGGATCTCCTGCTGACGTCTGATGCATCTCCTCTTCCATCTCGAGCCGATGCAAGTAGCACACAGGAACGAGCAGAGAGGAAGGTGGGTATCTGCCATGCGCGCTTATGTGCCAGCAACTTTGAGGTGGCCAAGCGCCCAAGCCCGCGACCATATTATAGCATGGTTCTTCGGCAATGTGCTCTGCTCTGGCCTTGGACGCCGTTGTGGCGCTGTGAGAGGGAAGAGCTCGGGCATCTGAAAGCAAGCACGGACGCCGCTGCCAGCTCCGGGACGTCCGAGACCGGAGCTGCGCCGCCAGGGTCGTAGGGGCTGCTAGTAATTCTTGTGCAGGGTTAGTTGCATATAGATAAGCATGCATGGGCACGTTTCCTTTTTTAGTTTTGCATGTGCCGAGCACCAGCTTGTGGTTTGCCGTGCACTTCGAAGGCCGTGGTGCTGGATTAGCTCGCCCACGAGGCTGGGTTCTCGGTCGAGCACGACATCGTGGGCGTGGGGATGGACGCACCTAGCGCGATGTGCGGACTGCCACCGAAGGCTCTGCTCTCTGTATTTTCTGTTTCAATAAAGGAAAGAAAGAATGCCCAGAAAAGCTGCGGTTCCAGAGCAGCACCAAATACACTCGTGTTCCAAGTGTTCGTGTGAGTTTGTGTTGTGTTCATCTACTTGTTCTCACTGGCTGTCAAGAACACCGGTTGGGAAACTAACAAGTGGCATCAGAGCCGAGTTGATCGACCTCCGCGGTGGCCATGACTTCACCGCCGCTGAAGGACAAGAAGGAGAAGGATGACGGCTCTGGCAACAAGACGCCGCCGCGCTCGTGCTCCCCTCGACGCCGATCTCGCCGTGGTGACCGCGGCCACTCGAACACCCGCGACGCACGCCATCCGCGGGGAGTCGTCGTCGAGCGCATCATCCGTGAAGGCAGCAGCTCCAGCAACTAGCCGCAGCTCACGCGGACCAACTACCATGAGTGGTCCCTGCGCATGAAGCTGAAGCTCCAAGCCTGTCATCTCTGGGACGCAGTCGAGCTCGACGACGACGGCAGCACCCTCGACGTGACTTGTAGCGCCGTTCCCGGGGAGATGGTGCCTGCGCTCGCCACCAAGGAGACCGCCAAGGAGGCTTGGGAGGCCATCAAGACTCTCCGCATCGGCGACGATCGAGTGCGGGCAGCCACGGCGCAGACCCTCCGTGCCGAGTACGAGAATATCATGTTCCGTGAAGGCAAGGCCATCGAGGACTTCTCCCTGCGCCTGACCGGGATCGTTCAGCACCTGGCGATGCTCATAGACCCTGAGCCCGAGGCGAAAGTGGTGGCCAAGTACCTCCGCGTCGTGCTCACGCTACAAGCAGCTGGTATTCTCGATCGAGACTCTCCTTGACATTTCATAGTTGTCAATTGAGGAATTTACGGGGAGGCTCAAGGCGGCCAATGACGTCGAGCCGGCGTCGGCGCACACCATGACCGGCAAGCTGCTCCTCACAGAGGAGCAGTGGATCGAGAAGTACAAGAAGAAGGGGCAAGAGTCCTCTCGCGGCGGCTTCAGCTCCGGCGGCTGTGGAAACGGCCATGGCAGAGGACGTGGGCGCAGCTCCGGCGGCAAGTCCCGTGGCGGCGCAGGGTCTAGCCGTCCGCCCCCGGACGAACCGTGCCCGCGCTGCGGCAAGAAAAGCCACTGGGCCAATGATTGTCGTAGCAAGAAGAAGGAAGAACCGGCCTAGCAGGCCCATGTGGCCCAAGACGATGAGCCCAGTCTCATGTTGGCTATCGCTGAATTATGGGAGCAGCAGGATCGTACGTTCTTCTTCAAGCCGCCGCCGCCCGCACTTTCTTCGTCACCAGCACAAGCGCTCCCTTCCACACCGCCTCCGGGCACCTGCGCATCGACAACATCAGCCCCGACTGCGCCACTCCCAGCACCGGCGATTCGCCATGGCACACTCCACCTCGTCGAGAGCAAGGTCCTCACCGCGTTCGACGCCCCTGGTGACCGGGACATGAAGCGATGGGTGCTGGACACCGGCGCGTCCAATCACATGTCAGGTGCGCGCTCCGCCTTCGCCGACCTCGATACCGGAGTCACCGGGACAGTGCGCTTCGGGGATGGGTCTGTCGCCCAGATCGAGGGGAGCGGCACTGTGCTATTCTCGTGCAAGAACACCAAGCACTGCGCCCTCTCCAATGTCTACTACCTACCGCGACTCACCGCCAACATCATCAGCGTCGGGCAACTCGATGAGGGCGGCTTCCAAGTGCTGGTGATGGGGTGATGAGCATCCGCGATGAGGAGCATCACCTGCTGGCCAAGATCCACCGCAGTCCGGGCCGGCTGTACGTGCTTGACGTCACCATCGCACGGCCGGTCTGCCTGCCTGCCCGCGTCGACGATGACGCCTAGGTCTGGCACGCCCAATTTGGGCACCTCCACTTCGCTACGCTACGCAAGATGGGCAAGGGCAGGCTCATGTGAGGGCTACCCTTGCTCGCTCAGGTGGAGCAGGTCTGCAAAGCCTGCCTCACCGGCAAGCACCGGCATGCCCCGTTTCCTCAGCACGCGCGGGGATGTTCAACTGAGGCGCTCTAGCTCCTGCACGGCGACTTGTGTGGCCCCATTACACCGGCGAGGCCGAGCGGCAATCGGTACTTCTTATTGCTTGTCGATGATTATTCCCGATACATGTTGCTCGTCTTGTTGCCGTCCAAGGATGCTGCTCCGACGGCAGTCAAGCGCATCCAGGCCGCCGCCGAGCGCAAGAGCGGGAAGAAGTTGAAGGCCCTGCGAACAGACCGTGGTGGGGAGTTTGCTGCTGCAGCATTCGTCGAGTACTGCACTGAACTCGGTGTCAAGCGCGAGCTCACGGCGCTGTACATGCCACAATAGAATGGCGTCGTGGAGCGGTGCAACCAGTCCATCGTCGGGACTGCGCGCAGCATCCTGAAGGCAAAGGGGCTCCCCAGTGTGTTCTAGGGGGAGGCAGTCACCACGGCTGTGTACCTGCTGAACCGATCTTCGTCGAAGAGCGTCGGGGGCAAGACCCCCTACGAGCTCTGGACGGGGAGCACGCCGGCTGTCCACCATCTCCGGACGTTCGGGTGCCTCGTCCATGTGAAGGTGACGTCCCTAAGCCTTAAGAAGCTCGATGGCTGTAAGATGATCTTCGTTGGCTACAAACCGGGCTCCAAGGCATACCATGTCTATGACCCAGTGGCGTGACGTGTGCACATCAGTCATGATGTGGTGTTCCAAGAAGGAGCGCAGTGGAGCTAGGGAGAAAACCACTGCGACGACACCGGAGACTTCACCATCGAGCAGTTCCCTGCAGCTTCGCCCGAGGTGATCACCATGATGACGTCGACGGCCGTGCGTACATCGACACCAGCTGCAGGTTCAACTTCGATGTCAGCTTTGTCTTCAGCACCAGCCTCGCCGGGACACACAGCCACGGCCTCAACGCCGGGCAAGTACACACAGCAAGACGCGGGCATGATCGAGTTTGTGTCACCTATCAGTGCGGGTGCATCTCAGCAGCTGGATGTGGACCACGACGATGACGCTCCCCTCTGGTTCCGCAATAGCGACAACGTGCTGGGGCCGGCCTCAGCGCCTGGGCTCACTGCACGGGAGCTGGAGGAGCAGCTGCTGCTGGCCAGCGAGGCTGAGCCAGCTTCGTTCGAGGAGGTGCTGAAGCAGGAGAATTGGCGCCATGCAATGCTTGATGAGTTCAACCTCCATCGAGGCCAATGACACTTGGGAACTGGTCAAGCTGCCGCCGCGGACGCGCCCCATTGGCCTAAAATGGGTGTACAAGGCCAAGAGGGATGAGGCTGGGCTGATCACCAAGTTCAAAGCCCAGCTCGTTGCAAAAGGCTATGTGCAGTGACAAGGCGTGGACTACGACGAAGTCTTCGCACCAGTGGCTCGCCTTGAGTCCGTGGGCTTGCTGCTGGCCTATGCTGTGTGTGAAGGATGGGCGCTGCATCACATGGACGTCAAGTCCATGTTCCTCAATGGGGAGCTGCTGGAGGATGTCTATGTTGAGCAGCCTCCCGGATTTGTGCTCAAGGGGCATGAACACAAGGTACTTCATCTTGTCAAGGCTCTGTATGGTCTTCGCCAAGCTCCCCGTGCCTGGTACTCCAAGCTGGACACCTCGCCGCTCAAGCTTGGGTTCACAAGGAGCACTTCAGAGCATCCTGTGTACCTGCGTGGCCAAGGTGATCGGTGCCTAGTTGTTGGAGTCTATGTGGATGACCTCGTGATCACTGGCAGCAGCCACTGTGACATTGACAAGTTCAAGGAGGAGATGAAGTCAGACATTCCAGATGTCTGGTCTGGGACTGCTCAAGTACTATCTTGGGCTGGAGGTGGTACAGTCTGAAGATGGGATCATGCTGTGCCCGAAAGGATATGCTGCGAAGATCCTTGAAGGCGCTGGACTGGCCGGGTGCAAACCAAGCAACACTCCCATGGAGCCACGTTTGAAACTGAGTAAGCTAAGCACCGCCCCTGCTGTTGATTCGACTTAGTATAGAAGCATTGTGGGATCTCTTTGTTACTTGGTGAATTCAAGGCAGATTTAGCATTTTCAGTGGGTTACATTAGCCGGTTCATGGAGAACCCAACCACTGAACACATGGCAGCAGTCAAGAGGGTTCTCAGATACATCTCAGGGACCTTGCACTATGGCTGCCATTAGAAGAGGAAGAAGGAAGCTCAGCTGATGGGTTATAGTGACAGTGATCATGCTGGAGACATTGATACAAGGAAGAGCATGTTGGATTTATTATGCGCTAGGCCCATTTAAATTTAATAAATCAATTAACTCTATGGTGTGTAATTATGGACAATATTATTTGTACCGGATTGGAACTCCAAGGGTCGTTGAATTGACTTATATGATGGGAATTATTCCACTTAATTTGAGAAGCCAAGGAACGGACCAAGGCGTGCCACACGTGCGCATGCGCCGCCGCCGCCGCCGGCCGTGGCATGGCGTGGCGAGGCGAGGCAGGCAGCGGGGCAGGCGGCGGCGGCGGGCGTGGCGTGTTAAATTTTTAGCACACACTAACCGTGGGAGTTTCAACTGAGAGTTGAACTCTTCAGTTGCCCGTCTCCTCAACCGCCAGCGCGAGTCCCTTGCCCTTCACCTTCTCCTCCATGCCACAGCAAGGATAAGAGGGAGACTCTCCCTGTCTCATCGGTACGAGCCACTCAGACATCACAATCCAGCTACAATGAAGGTTTCCTCCATCTCGTAACTCTGCGCGCATGGAGGAGCGAGAGGGCAGGTGCCTCCGAAGCCCTTGCCGTTCAAGACCTTGCACGAGGGATCGACAATTAGGTTTTTGGGGAGCATCTACGCAACTGCCCAAACCGCCACCGATCGTCATCTTCTTCTTCACGGGAGGACGCTGCCGCCATTCGTCGTCATCTTCCTCACGTGATCTTCTTCATATCCTATGACATGATGAAGGAAGTTGGACAAGGATCGGGATCTTCCATGGGAGAAGGAGGGTATGATCTGTTCATCTTCTCACTGTTTTACGTTTTCCAGATCATGCTTGTTGCAGTAGTGCACTCATATTGTTTCGTATGCTGTCATGACTTCGTTTCATCTGATCAGTCAGATCATTTCATGATATATCCTATGTCAGTTTTAGTTATAAGATATATGCCATGTCTGCTTGTTGCTGCAGTTCTGTTGATCTGTTTCATATACTACTGCGTTCATATTCCAGTAGTTCTATCTTATCGTTTCACATGCTGTTCTGTGATAGTTAATTTTGTGAGATATATGTCTTGTCTTAATGTTATGCTACATGATCATGTCTTCATGCTTTTAATATTCACATGCTTCACATGTTATTTAATATCATGTTCTATATTGTCATGGATATATTTGATATCATATTTTCAATTATTAATAATCTTTTATATGTCATCATCATAATGTTAATTTTTGGGATTGAAATGACACGGAAATTGCCTAATTATCTAACAATCCAAAAACCTAATTTTAGGCATTTTTCTATCAGAGGTTTTGCTGCTGTGTTGAAGCCTGATCCTTTCGATGGTAAAAACTTCTTGATTTGGAAAGCAAAGATGGAATTGTGGCTCACTGCTATGTCTTGTTATCATGCCTCTGAGGGCAAGCCTGCTAACTTACCTCCTGGGATGAGGCTAAGTTTAGGGCCGATGACAACCTCTTTCGAGGTGCAGTGATCAGTGCACTTGATGCAAAATTCCAGAAAAGCTATATCATCCTTCCTTCTAGGAAAGAGTTGTGGGATGCACTTGTTGGAAAGTTTGGAGTGACTGATGCTGGTAGCGAGCTGTATCTCATGGAACAGCTGTATGACTACAAGATGGTTGAGAACCGATCTGTAATGGAACAAGCTCATGAGTTTCAGGCACTAGCTAAGGAACTTGAGCTTTTTTCTTGTCCTTTGCCTGACAAGTTTGTGGCTGGCGGTATTATCACTAAGTTACCACCTTCTTGGAAGGACTTTGCCACCTCACTCAAACATAAGAGACAAGAGTTCAATGTGGAAGAGCTCATTGGTACTCTTGATATTGAGGAGAGGGCTAGAGCAAAAGACAATGGAAAAGGTGTTGAGACCTCTACTGCAAATGTGGTGCAAAAGAGAAATTCCAAATTCCGCAAGTTCAACAAGAAGAAAAACCAAAACAAGCAAGAGAACACAACCAAACCTACTCAAACAGCACAGTTTAAAAAGAAGAGTAACAACAAGAGAAATGGAAGATGCTTTGTATGTGGCAGTGATCAGCATTGGACAAGAGAGTGCCTTGATCGCAAGTACACATAGAACAAGAAATCAACAAATGTTGTGACTACTGAAAATAGAGACAGAACATCTGGGTATGGTAATTCTTTACCATTTGTTCTCTTTATTTGTAATTCACCTGAGTGGTCGATGGATAGTGGTACAAATATTCATGTGTGTGTGCTGATGTTTCTTTATTTTCTTCCTACCAGACTGGGAGCTCTGGCGCCTTATTGATGGGCAATGGGTCGCGTGCTCATGTTCTTGGTGTTGGTACGGTCATTCTGAAGTTTACTTCGGGAAAGACGGTGCCATTGAAGAGCGAGCAGCATGTGCCCTCCATCAAGAAAAATCTTGTTAGTACATCTATGTTGTATCGAGATGGCTACAAGGTTGTTCTTGAGTCTAATAAATATGTTGTGTCGAGACATGGTTCTTTTGTCAGTAAAGGATATGATTATGGAGGCTTTTTCCGCTTATCGTTGCATGATGTGTGTAATAAAATGGTGAATTCTGTTAATATTTCTGATGAGTCGAATTTATGGCATTCACGCTTTTGTCATGCAAGTTTTGGCTGTCTTATGCGGTTAGCAAATCTAAATTTAATTTCTAAATTTAACTTGGTCAAAAAGTCTAAGTGCCATGTGTGTGCTGAATCAAAACAACCCCGCAAGCCTCACAAGGCTACTGAGGCGAGGAATTTAGCACCTCTAGAACTTGTTCACTCTGATCTGTGCGAGATGAACAGAATTTTGACCAAAGATGGTAAAAGGTACTTTCTCACTTTTATAGATGACTCTACCCGATTTTCCTTATGTATCTCTTAAAAACAAAAGATGAAGCGTTCAATCATTTTAAGGCCTATAAAGCTGAAGTTGAGAACCAACTTGAGAGGAAAATAAAACGTTTAAGGTCCAATCGAGGTGGAGAATATTTCTTGAATGTTTTTGATGAGTTCTGCGTGGAACATGGTATTGTTCATGAGAGGACACCTCTATTCTCACCACAATCCAATGGGATTGCTGAAAGGGCAAACCGCACTCTAACAGATTTGGTGAATGCCATGTTGAGTATAGCGGGATTATCCAAGGAATGGTGGGGTGAGACGATTATGACAGCGTGTCATGTCCTGAACAGAGTTCCCACAAAGGATAAAGAGATCACACCATTTGAGGAATGGGAAAAGAGACGATTAAACCTCTCATATTTGCGCAATTGGGGTTGCTTGGCTAAGGTGAATGTGCCAATTAACAAAAAAGTAAACTTGGGCCTAAAACTATTGATTGTGTATTCCTTGGTTATTCTTTTCACAGCACTGGATATAGGTTCTTAATTATAAAATCTGATGTGCCTGATATGTATGTTGATACTATCATGGAGTCAAGAGACGCTATATTTTTTGAGAACGAGTTTCCCATGAAGAATACAACTAGTGGAACAAGTCATGAGACTATAATTCCCCATGAGCAAGAACACTCTGTTTCTTTAGATCATGCTGAGGATTCTCATGTACACATCCCTGAAGAGGATGACACTATAGTCACTCGAAAGAGTAAGAGACAAAGGGTTGCAAAATCCTTTGGTGATGACTTTATAGTGTACCTTGTGGAAGACACACCAACCACCATTCGCGAGGCATATTCCTCTCCTGATGCTGACTTATGGAGGAAGTAGTAAGGAGTGAGATGGATTCTATTATGTCAAATGAAACATGGGAGGTCGTTGATCGGCCTTATGGTTGTCAACCTATAGGTTGCAAATGGATCCTCAAGAAAAAGCTTAGGCCTGATGGTACAATTGAGAGGTACAAGGCAAGGCTTGTGGCCAAAGGATATACCCAAAAAGAGGGGGAAGATTTCTTTGACACCAATTCACCAGTTGCTCGATTGACTATAATTCGCACACTTATAGCCGTGGCAGCCTCATATGGTCTTATCATTCATCAAATGGATGTTAAGATAGCTTTCCTAAATGGAGAGTTGGATGAGGAGATCTATATGGATCAGGCAGAATGGTTCATAGCGGATGGTCAAAAGAACAAGATGTGCAGGTTGATAAAATCATTGTATGGCCTAAAACAAGCACCTAAGCAATGGCATGAAAAGTTTGATAATACTCTCAGAGCTACTGGATTTGCTGTGAATGAATCTGACACATGTGTGTGTTCTTGGTATGGTGGGGGTGAGACAGTTATGCTGTGCCTTTATATTGATGACATGTTGATCTTTGGATCAAACCTCAAGATGGTTGAGAAAGTGAAGAAATTCATGTCAAATAATTTTGACATGAAAGATTTAGGAGAGGCTGATGTTATTCTTAATATCAAGCTTATAAGAGAAGGTAATGGTGGGGTAACCTTGTTACAATCCCACTATGTGGAAAAGGTTCTAAGTCACTTCGGGTTTAGTGACTGTGATCCTGCTCCTACGCCTTATGACCCAAGTGTGCTATTGTGGAAAAATCAGAGAATAGCAAGGGATTGATTGACTTACTCTCAAATCATTGGCTCGCTCATGTACCTTGCGAGTGCTACGATGCCTGATATCTCATATGCTGTGTGAAAATTGAGTCGATTTGTTTCAAACCTGGGCAATGATCACTGACGTGCTCTTGAGAGAGTGATGCGCTATTTAAAAGGTACAATGACCTATGGTATTCATTCTAGGGATACCCAAAAGTGCTAGAAGGCTATTATGATGCCAACTAGATCTTTGATGTAGATGAGCTTTATGCCACGAGCGGATATGTGTTCTTGCTTGGAGGTGGCGCTGTCTTCTAGAAGTCTTGCAAGCAGACTATCTTAACGAAGTCTACAATGGAAGCAGAACTCACTGCATTAGACACTGCTGGGGCTGAGGCTGAATGGCTTTCGTGATCTCCTTATGGATTTGCTAGTTGAGAAGATTAAAATATCCATGAACGTGAAAACCGAGAAACTTACAAAGGTTATTCAAGGGACAATTGAAGTTACTGTCATATCATCTTAAAATCAATCGAAACCGAGAAACTCCCGAAATTTATTGCATTGGATTATGTCCACTCTAAGGCGGAATCTGTTTACTAAGGGTCTGTCACGTAATGTGATAGAGAGTGCTTCGAGAGAGATGGGTATGAGACCCACTTGAAATCTGCTACAGTGGTAACTTGTTCTATGCGATCGGAGATCTCGTGAAGTAGAATGGTGAAACAAGCTAGTAGTAGATTGAGAGGAAAGATCCCTTTCTTTAACTCATCTCTGATATACATCTTTTCTATCTGTAAGGCAGGATGGTACTTACCTTAATGTATTCCAAGAGTCTTTTAAAGATGAGATGTTGTCCTACAGAATATCTCTTGAGGAGTACACTATATGAGTCAGACTGCTGGTCACAGTCTATAGAACTTGGGTAATCCCTAAATACTCATGAAAGGCACAGAAGTGTGACTTATGTGCTTCAAACAGCGGGGATGCCTTTTGCAGCCTAGTATCAGCAAAGGACTTGAGTGAATCTCATCTCGCACAAAACTGTCAATTCAAGGCTTAGTCTATTGTTTAGTTGTGAATGAGTGAAACTCTTGCTCTAGGTGGATGTTCAACTTAACAGTCTCCATCGAAACACTGGTATATCAAAGAATTGTGATTCTAATGCTTTAGCATTACAAACCCTAGAGTTTGGTGGGGATTGTTAGATTTATTATGGGCTAGGCCCATTTAAATTTAATAAACCAATTAACTCTATGGTGTGTAATTATGGACAATATTATTTGTACCGGATTGGAATTCCAAGGGTCGTTGACTTTCTTATATGGTGGAAATTATTCTACTTAATTTGAGAAGCCAAGGAACGGACCAAGGCGTGCCACACACGCGCGCGCCGCCTCCGCCGGCCGAGCCGAGCCGTGGCCGGTGGGTGTGGCGTGGCGTGGCGTGGCGTGGCGTGGCGAGGCGGGCGCAGGCGGCGAGCGGGCGTGGCGTGTTAAATTTTTAGCACTCACTAACCGCAGGAGTTTCAACTGAGAGTTGAACTCTTCAGTTGCCTGTCTCCACAACCGCCAATGCGAGTCCCTTGCCCTTCACCTTCTCCTCCACGCCACAAGCAAGGATAAGAGGGAGACTCTCCCTGTCTCATTGGTACAAGCCACTCAGACATCACAATCTAGCTGCAACGAAGGTTTTCTCTATCTCATAACTCTGCGCGCACGGAGGCGCGAGAGGGCAGGTGCCTCCGAAGCCCTTGCCGTTCAAGACCTTGCATGAGGGATTGGCAATTACGATTATGGGGAGCGTCTACGTGACTGCCCAAACCGCCACCGATCATCATCTTCTTCTTCACGGGAGAACACTGCTGCCGTTCGTCGTCATCTTCCTCGCGTGATCTTCTTCATCTCCTACGACATGACGAAGGAAGTTGGACAAGGATCAGGATGTTCCATGGGAGGAGGACGGTATGATTTATTCATCTTCTCACTGTTTTATGTTTTCCAGATCATGCTTGTTGCAGTAGTGTATTCATGTTGTTTCGTATGCTGTCATGACTTTATTTCATCTGATCAGTCAGATCGTTTCATGATATATCCTGTGTCAGTTTCAGTTATAAGATATATGCCATGTCTGCTTGTTACTGCAGTTCTGTTAATCTGTTTCATGTGCTACTGCGTTCATGTTCCAGTAGTTCTATCTTGTCGTTTCACGTGCTGTTCTGTGATAGTTAATTTTGTGAGATATATGTCTTGTCTTAATGTTATGCTACATGGATCATGTCTTCATGCTTTTAATATTCACATGCTTCACATGTTATTTGATATCATGTTCCATATTGTCATGGATATGTTTGATATCATGTTTTCAATTATTAATAATCTTTTATATGTCATCATCATAATGTTAATTTTTAGGATTAAAATGACATGGAAATTGCCTAATTATCTAACCGAGCACCTCAAGAGTTCTTTACTTCCTCGGCAACAATGTGGTGACCTGGCAATCTCAGAAGCAAAAGGTAGTTGCGCTGTCTACATGTGAGGCAGAATACATGGCTGCGACAACAGCTGCTTGCCTGGGAGTTTGGTTGGCACGCCTCCTCGCAGAGCTCAAAGGCAAGGAGTCCAGTGCCATCACCTTGAAGGTTGACAACCAGTCGGCCATACAGCTCAGTCCTGTTTTCCATGACCGTAGTAAACACATTGATGTCAGATATCATTATATCCGTGAATGCATTGAGGAAGGCAGGGTCAAAGTTGAGTCCATTGGGACAGCTTAGCAGGTGGCCGATATCCTGACAAAGGCCCTGGGACAGGATAGTTTCTTTGAACTCCGTTCTAGGATCGGTGTCTGTGATGTACATAACCTGCGCAAGACTTAGGAGGAGTTTTGTTAGTAATTCTTGTGCAGGGTTAGTTGCATATATATAAGCATGCATGGACACGTTTCCTTTTTCAGTTTTGTATGTGCCGAGCACCAGCTTGTGGTTTGCCGTGCAGTTAGGAGGACGTGGTGCTGGATTAGCTCGCCCACGAGCCTGGGTTCTCGGTCGAGCACGGCATCGTGGGTGTGGGGATGGACGCGCTTAGCGCGATGTGTGGACTGCCGCCGAAGGCTCTGCTCTCTGTATTTTCTGTTTCAATAAAGGAAAGAAAGAATGCCCAGAAAAGCTGCGGTTCCAGAGCAGCACCAAATACTCTCGTGTTCCAAGTGTTCGTGTGAGTTTGTGTTGTGTTCATCTACTTGTTCTCACCGGCTGTCAAGGACACCGGTTGGGAAACTAACAGGGGCCGCTAGGGCCCCCACTCACGCCGGGACGTCCGAGACCAGAGTGACGGGATCGCCGCGCCAGCACCCCGCCTACACCGGGTCGCCGGGGCCACTGGAGCCCCACCCACGTCGGGACTCGGGATGGCCGGAACGACGCGCCCGCGGCTCCCGCTCCAGGAGAAGGGAGGTACGGTACGGTGCAGGGCCGGTTGACGGCAACGATCTGGAAGTTTCACGAATTTACAGGTCCACGCCCGATCCGACCCGCAAATGGACGGACTAGATAATCTGACGGCAACGCTCCGAAAGTCATTGGAATCATTGGACCTCCCATGGAAACATTTCCAGTGAACTTCCTCAAAATTTTAGCAGATCTGACATATTTGAGTTACTTGGATTTGTCTGATAACAATCTTATTGGGAGAATTCCATCTAGATGCCAACTTGACACCCTCTATGTTCGAATATAAGTGAATTGCCCACCTCTCCCATTAGCTTATTAAGCTTTTGGTTAAACTAGTCGATACATCCAACTTAATATGGTGTTAAAGATAGAGGTCTCGAGTTCGAATCCTAGTAGGCTCTACATCACTACTACAGAACAGGCCTTTGGTCACTTGGGCAAAATGAGCAATAGCTCCCGAAAATTGGCGCCCCCGACTAAAAAGACCTTTAGTCCCGGTTGGTAACACCAACCGGGACTAAAAGTCCCCACCCAACGGCTATGGTGTCGCATCATCCGCGGGGGGACTTTTAGTCCCCCGTTGGTGTTACCAACCGGGACTAAAGGTCCATCTTTAGTCCCGGTTAGTAACACCAACCGGGACTAAAGGTTTTGTCCCGATGCAGACACCCACCCGGGACTAAAGATGGGACTTTAGTCCCGGTTGGTGTTAGGGACCGGGATTAAATCCCCCCCATATTTGAATCCTTCTTCCTCCCCCCGGCCGAGCTGCCCGAGCTCACTTTCTTCTTTGTTCTTCATGTTCTTCATGTGTTCTTGATTGATTTGTGCTCACATCTTCGGCTATTGATTCATTTCATCACTTCTACGCCGTCATTTACTTGTTTAGAGGTTACTAACTTCATCTTCTCAAGTTTTAGCTGCAGGTTATCTCATTTTGTGGTGTTATACATGTGGTTTTTTTATTTTTTGATTTCTACACTATTTTAAACTCCAATCACTTCATCGTTTAAATATTTTAATGTAGATAACTACAATTAAGACCCTAAAAATTAGTATACACCATTTATTACTATTATGTCTACCATATGTTTTGGTTTAGTTAGTAAAATACTAAATTTATGGTTTCTCATTATAATTAGTTTTTTAAAAATAACATTTGATAATACTTTAGTTTATAATTTGTGATCTGGTTAATTAGTTAATTATAACTAAGTATAAATAATACATTTGAAGGATTATTTAATTATAACTAAGTATGAATATAAAATTTGTTTAGGAAAAATAAGAATGGAGAATTTTAGGTTATGTGTTAGTTAGTTACTTGAATACTTTATTTTTGAAATTTGTGATCGGGTTTATTAGTTAATTTAAACTAGTATGCATGCCACATTTCATGATTAGTTAGGAAAAATAAATAACTTTGTGACCGGGTTAATTAGTTAATTATAACTAGTATGCCTACCAAATTTTTTGATTATTTAGAGAAATAGAGAACTTTTTAATTTTGCTTGTTGAGAAAAATTAGAAATAGAGAATTTTAGGTTATTTGTTACTTTTATTTCTGTAGTAAAAATTAGAAACTTATCATACTTTATGTTGCAATGTAGACAATGACACGTGGTTGGATGTACAATGCCGATCGCCGCTCTAAAGAATTCATTGATGGTGTGCATTATTTCTTAAGAGTGGCTGAGGAAAACAAGCGGGATGGATTCATACGTTGCCCATGTGCCTTGTGTCGAAATTTGAAAGAATATTCTAGCTCTAGAAATATTCACTCACATTTATTGAAGTCGGGTTTCATGCCAAACTATATTTGTTGGACCAAGCATGGAGAAACCGGGATAATGATGGAAGAATGTTAAGAAGAACAAGAACAACTGGAGCCTGATGACCTTATTGCTCAATTCGGTGGCTTCGATGATACAACAATGGGAGAAGTCAAGAAGAGGGAGGTGCTCCCCGGTGAAGGTGATGCTCTTGGTGATACCATTCGTGATGCACAGAAAAGAATGTGAAAGTGAAAAAGAGAAGGCAAAGTTTGACCACATGCTAGAAGATCACAAGAAATTATTATACCCATCCGCCCAAGATGGGCAAAAAAATTGGGTACAACACTGGAGTTGTTGAAATGGAAGGCACAGAATGGTGTATCCGATAAGGCATTTGGACAATTCATCAAGATCCAAAAAAGATGCTTCCGAACCCTAATGAGTTGCCCACCACTACGCACGAAGCAAAAACAGTCGTCGTCGTCCATTGGGATTAGAAATCCGAAGATACATGCATGTCCTAACGACCGCATCCTATACCGTGGCAAGGACTACGAGAATTTAGAGGAATGCCCCATATGTAAAGCATCACGGTATAAGATCAAAGCGAGATGACCCCCCGCGATGTTGAGGGGGAAGAATGTCCTAGGAAGAAAATCCCTGCAAAGGTTATGTGGTATGCTCCTATAATACCTCGGCTGAAACGTCTTTTCAGAAACAAGGACCATGCAAAGTTGTTGCGGTGGCACAGAGAAGACCGTAAGGTAGACAACATGTTGAGACACCCTGCTGATGGGTCTCAGTGGAGAGCAATAGATAGGGAGTTTCCGGAGTTTGCAAAAGACGCAAGAAACTTGAGGTTCGCTCTAAGTACGGACGGTATGAATCCTTTTGGTGAGCGGATCGGTGGTCATAGCACTTGGCCTTGTTACACTATGTATCTACAACTTTCCTCTATGGTTATGCATGAAGCGAAAGTTCATTATGATGCCGGTGCTCATCCAAGGGCCGAAACAACCGGGCAATGACATTGATGTGTATCTAAGGCCATTGATTGAAGAACTTCTACTTTTATGGAGCGAAACAGTGTTCGTATGTGGGATGAGTACAAACAGAACACTTCGACCTGCGAGCACCGTTGTTTGTGACAATCAATGATTGGCCTGCTCTAAGTAATCTTTCGAGGCAGTCAAACAAGGGATATAATGCATGCACACACTTGTTTTGATGATCTTGATAGTATATATTTAAAAAATGCAGAAAGGTCGTGTACCTTGGGTATCGTCGATTTCTTTCTGTGAATCACCCAGTTAGAAAGAAAGGCAAGCATTTTAAAGGTAAGGCAGACCACCGACTCAAGCCTCGCAACAGAACTGGAGAAGATGTATTTGAGATGGTTAAGGATGTGAAAGTAATTTTTGGTAAGGGACAGGGCAGCCAACCAGTTCCAAAAGATGCAGCGGGTCATGCACCCATGTGGAAGAAGAAGTCAATATTTTGGGAGCTACCGTATTGGCAAGTCCTAGAGGTCCGTAATGCGATCGACGTCATGCACCTGACAAAGAATCTTTGTGTGAACCTTCTAGGATTCATACGTGTGTATGGGAAGCCTAAGGATTCACTTGAAGCACGACAAGACTTGCAAAAATGTGGAAGAGCGAGACAACCTTGCATCCGTAGAAGACAGATGATGGACGCCAATATTTAAGACCTGCTAGCTACACTCTTAGCAATGAAGAGAAAGAAATTATGTTTGAATGCTTAAGCAGCATCAAGGTTCCATCTGGATTCTCCTTAATATAAAAGGTATAATAAATGTGCCCGAGAAGAAATTTCTGCACTTAAAGTCGCATGACTGCCATGTGCTTATGACGCAATTGCTTCCAGTTGCATTAAGAGGAATTCTACCTCCACATGTACGTCTAGCAACCGTTAAGCTATGTGCATTCCTCAATGCAATTTCTCAGAAGGCAATCAATCCACTGGAACTTGCTGCTCTACAGAATGATGTGGTTCAATGTCTTGTCAGCTTTGAGTTAGTATTCCCTCCATCCTTCTTTGATATCATGACACACCTCCATCCTCGGGCTCCAACACCGACACCGGCTGCCCCCTCGCCTCCACGTCGGGCTCCAACCCCCCCACCGGCCGCGCCATCGCCTCCACACGTGGCTCCGGCACCGAAACCGGTGGACCCACCATTGAAGAAGAGGCCGGCCACACGATCAAATGTGTCGGCCGCCCCGCAGCCCAAAAAGAAAGCATATGAGAAGAAACAACCTGTCATTCCTAAGAAGCTATCCTATGAGAAGACTGGTGCAGAAATAGAAGCTTCGGTAAAGTCAGATGTGGACAGTTTCTTCAAGAGACTTAAGGATGAAAGAGAATCCAAGCGGAACCCTGAGAAGCCCTACCTCTTGCTAAATCCAGAAAATCTACGGCAAAGGGTTGAGGCTCAACAAAAAAAGAGGCGTGCAGCTCAGAAAGAATCGTCATCTTTATCTGACTATGAGCGCACTCTAACCAAATCCCTAGAAGGAGAGAAGAAAGGAAAAAAAGCACGCAAGGGTGTAGCACAGCTTGGGGAACAATCAAAGCAATCGGTGCCCCCCGCTAGTTGTTGGGAATCAATATGGTTCAAACATCGACGTGCTAGACCAGCGCTTACCTCCGTGTTTGAACTATGAGAATCTTGAAACTTTTTTCGAGGACACCGGTCATACCTTATCCCAAATGATAGCTGGGGCAGCAATTGAAAGTGTAAAAGAAATTGATCATTATCGAAAGACATATGAATATGGCAAGAGTCTCAGGCAACCCCGCGGCCTTCAAGAAACTTGGCACGCAGATGTACTTACTAAACAAGTGGTACCTCGATGCGTGTGGCGTAAGAGCGGATGACTATATTTGTGTCCGAATTAGAAACCATCATTACTTCCATGGTGATGATGTTATTTATGTTCAATTTAATGAGCTACACCAGCTATGCCATATGGACACTCGGACAAAGCTCTAATCACCGCTTTTACGTAAAGTGATTCTTTCTTTTTAATAATGTCATCAGAACTTATCATGTATATGTATAACTAATTACGTAAACCGGCTATACATATGCGAAAACATGATGAGGGACCTCGAGCTAGAAATGACAAGGAGGTTGGATTTGTAGATCCTTATGTTGTATTCAAAGACCCCAAGAGTCCGCATCCCATATGGAGAGTTCAAACGGAGAGAAATCTACGGAGGTACTTGATCAATCAAAAGGATAAAAGATATATATTCTTTCCCTATAACTTTAAGTAAGTATCATTATCGTGTGTACGCATATTTCTATTAACCCAATTGATGAGATCGGTGTGAAGATAAATAATTATTTTGCCTACACACAAATGCAGCTTTCATTGGATACTAATTGTGATTGATCTCCGGCAATCTCATTTGATAATCTATGACTCGTTGAGAAAACCACTGGAAGATTACCAAGGAATGATAGATATTATCCAAAGGTAACTTCGATCTCTAAATATTACTTTCAGCTCTTTAACTCTGTAATAGATAATTAATAATGATCGTTTTATTGCTAGGGTTTGGGCTTGGTTCGTGCAGAAACACCGTCCAGATTTAAAAGCGCCACTTTCAAAGCCTATCCTACATCAGTGGATTCTACGGTAGCCATAGGGCAAAAATTTATGCGGATACTATGTCTGCGAATTTCTAAATGTCTATGAAAAAGATCAAATTTTGAGCACGCAAAAGTATGTAACATGTATATATAATAAGTTCATTTCAATTATTTGTTGCTATTTAATAAATCTTATACATATCTATAACTTTTTTCTTTAATGATTACTATAGGAGACGTGGTTGAGGGAGAAGGTGTTGACTGAAGTCCGCCTAAAAGGAATTCAGGAGATAATCGCGGGATTTCTTAACGACCAAGTCCTAAATCCCGCCGGCGAGTACTTCTTTAACCCTAACGAGCCACTCAAACCAAACCAAGATGATCATTTGTATGATGCTTGAGTGGCGGAGAACAATTAAGTTGTAAATACTTTATCCGTGACGGAGACATGTAAATTTTATATCATAGATCTATAGATATGTATAATATATAAATAGTGTTATGTAATTTATTTATATGTAATGATCTAAATTATAAATTATAGATGCGCTGTCTACATAAACAAGCAAATAACAATACGCATTCGAAAATAATAATAATACAATTGTAAACCAGAAAGGGAAAACCAAAAGAAAAGAAAAAAAAGAAAAAGAAAAAAAAAAAAAAAAAAACTCTTTAGTCCCGGTTGGTAACACCAACCGACTAAAAAGGTGCGGCCAGTGGCGCACACTGGCGAAGCCCTTTAGTCCCGGTTGGTGTTACCAACCGGGACTAAAATGGACCTTTAGTCCCGGGCCGCGGAACCGGGACTAAAGGTGGGACATTTAGTCCCGAAACCTTAGTCCCGGCTCCGCATCCGGGACTAAAGGCCCTTGAGCACCGGGACTACAGCCCTGTTCTGTAGTAGTGCATGGAGAACCTCTCCATGTACGATGTAAACAATGAGCTTTGTGGTTCCCCTATCCAAAAGAATCGTTCTAGCAATAAACTGCCGAGGAATGGTAATAGGACAGACAAACAATATTCTGAGGTGAGGTTCTTTATGTTGGACATGGGTCCGGGTTCATGCATGGATGGTCTCTGGGTTGTGTTTTGACGTTATAATGTTGAAAAGGACATGGAGAATCGCCTATTTGCGTCTCTTTTTGCGTCTCTTTGACAGAGTCTGATTAAGTGTATGTGTTTGTCATTTTGACCTGGAGCAAGTTAAAGGCTACTACAGTTTCATAGGTACTAGTGCAAAGCATCAGACTGTAATTCAGCTACCACCTAGCACCGTACAACAGTCAAGAAGGCAAACGAACAAGAGCGCTAATAATACAGCCGATCAATTGACTGTAAGGTTCTTTGTAGTCTTTTCTCAGCCTACTGGTATAGTAGTTAACTCTTCACTATTAATACATAGTCCACATGTCTCTCTCATAGAGTTTTTTGGTTTTTGTATCCGAGTTGGTTGTAAGCTTACAACCCACTTCTATTCTCTCTCTCCTCTTCTCTCTCCTACACCTCAGCATTCAGGCTTCTTACAGCCCACTATTATACTTGCTATAAATGTTAAGTAATGCTTTTTTCTTTGTTTTTGTTTTTTGGGATACTACACTTAATTTTGCCAAGCTCTAGCCGACAGTGTGAAGCGTGTTCGCGTATTATGTGGTCTGGCCCACTGCCTCTACTCCAACAGTCATCTGACAAGATGATCGGTTTGGGGCCTCAGAATCAGAAGGCACACATTATCATGCTTGAGAGAGGGACCCAATTGAAAATTGTCTTAAACAATTTTTCATTGGTCTAGCCTCCGACTGTATTTCCATTTGACGAGCGCATGCACAACACAAGGGACTCCGCCTTTTAGCCTCTCACAATATTTCAGTTAACAAACACATAAAACACTATCACCGTTGGATTATCATTCACTACTAGAATCAACATGTTTTCGCGACTACGGTTTTTGTATTTCTCTGGGAAATTTTTCAATACCATAGGGATAGTTTCTTTTCCTAGAATGATGTTTCAAAACTCTAGGGAACCCTGCCTTTCCCTAGGATCAGACTTGCTTTCGTCGGGAGGAATAGATGATGGAGCAGCCAGGTCCTAGCTTTCCCTGGAAAACCACAAGACTCTAGGGATATGTTGGGCGCGCTAAAAAATTTGGACAGCAAAAGTGTTCGTGGTTTCTAAAATCCTGCGCGTGCTCTCTCTGTGCATAGATGGCCCACCTAAGCCTTATATCACTTTCTCTTCCTCCCGATTCCTCTTCCACACACTTCCTACTCAGATCCACTTCGGCGGTCTTTGGCTGTTTTGACTTCTGACTGGGACTCGAGCCGCTCAGAGCGCGTCCAAATCCAGCCTAGGGTTTCGGTCGTTTTCTCTAAATCCACTTCCAAATCCACACAAATCCGAGTGAGATTTTCGTTCCTTTCTATTCTTTAGCTGGCGGTGAAGGGTGACGAGCCTTTGGCGTTGTCCTCTGCCCTTGCGGGGGTGGCTGTGAAAGCTGTAGAAGGTGTCTGCGGCTTCTCTTGGCGAGCCTCGAAGCTTGGGAGTGTGGTGCGACAGAGTTGTAGTTCCCAGGGGCTGGGTGGAGAAGGGGTAGCTGGTGTTTTGTGTCTGGTGATTCCTATGCTTAGCTTCTAGCTGGAGGGGCGGTGCCTTCTGGTGGGGCAGAGGTGGAGTGAGTCTGGCGGTGGTGTGTTCCGTTGCTGGTGTGGGTAACGGTGGTGGCTGGGGGGTGGTGTTGGTGGTGTAGGTAGGCAGGAGGCGGGGCGGTGTGCAGGGGTTGTTTGGTGGTGTGTGCTGGGGCAGCATGGAGAGGAGACGTGTGGTGGTGTTTGAGGGCTATAGTGCCCGGAAGCCCTAGTTGGGGGCAGAAAGCTGATGGAGAAAAGGAGGAAGAAGGGGACGGAGGATCTGGAGGATCTCTTGGGCAGTTTGAAGCTTTCGGAGGAGGAGCGGAGGGCGGTCAAGGGTAAGTGGCAATCAGATTTGTGGGTGGCTAGCCGTCCCCCTTAGGCAGTAGGCAAGCTATTCTCGACAAAGGCTAGATATGTGGAAGGGATGGTGCAGACTCTGGGTAAAATCTGGCGCCCCACAAAAGGAATCCGTTGCAAGGATCTAGGGGATAATTTGTTTCTATTCTCGTTCATGCAACCGGGAGGCAAAAGAAGAGCTGTTACAGAGGACCCTTAGGAGTTTGGAGGTGACCTGCTAATTGTAGTGGATTTTAATGAATCAAAGAGGCTAAAAGACCTAGAGTTTAATCACATCCCAGTGTGGATTTGAGTTTTCAATCTCCCTCTTGGTCTGATGAATGAAAGCATAGGTCGTTTGATTGGGAATGAGGTGGGGAAGTTGCTAGATGTAGAAACTGATGAGGATGGGTTGGCGGTGGGGAATTTTTTGAGGATAAAAGCTCTGATTGATGTGAGAAAGATTTGTTCAGGGGGGTGATGGTGGAGGGTGGGCAAGGAGAGCCAAACTGTTGGTGTTATTTCAGACATGAATTTCTCCTAAATTTCTGTTACTTGTGTGGGCTGCTGGGTCATGTGGAGGAGTGTGACAAAGAGCTATGGAAGGAGAATGATCTATAGTTTGAGGATTGGATGAGGGCATCTCCAACAAAGAAAAATGATCAAAGAGGCCATTGGTCGGGGGATAGTAGTTCAGGGGGGTAGTTTCCAACATAAGTTGTCTGGATCCTGGAGAAAAGAGGAGGGGGAAGGAGGGGACAACAGGTTGAATATGATAGGCCAAAGAAGGTTTTGGAGGATAATGATCTTCGTAATAATGGGTCAAGTCCACTCAAGTTGCTGTCCAACAATACCCCTTCAGGAGGCATTCCCAAAAAATTATCATTTGGAAATAGCACAAGCACTGATAAGAAGAGCAGGGCGGTGGAGATGGGGCTGGTAGGTGAGAGAAGTGGGGGGCCAGTGGTAGGAGCAGGGGATCCGGCTGGGGTGATGATAGAGAATGAGGATGCTGTTGCTGCAGATAAGGAGGAACGAGGTGGCGGTGTTGTTTTGCAGGAACAAGCTATTCTAGAGGCTTCTCATAAGGCTGGCATGGACGTGGATGGTGCTGCAGCTTCCCATCAAAGTAAGGAAGGCGGAGCACATAGTGGGGGTATCATGTGGGGGAAGGAGCTGGAATAGGACAAGTTTGGGGTTAGCGAGGTCAAGAAGAGGAAGGCCACTTTCAAACGGCGCTTGCGTTCAGTCAGGAAAGCTAAAGAGGAAAAGGATTCTTCTCTATCTAGATCATGGAAGTATGGGGCAGAGGGTTTTGATAGGGAAAGAGAAGTCCAAAAAAGACCAAGCTACAGGTTGAGTCAGTGGAGGTAGTGATGGAGGAGGGCCAATCTTTGGTGGCTGGGCTGCATGGTCAGCCTGGCCAACCCCAGTGAGGCTTGTGGCCTGGAACTGCTAGGGATTAGGGAATGGCCTAGCAATTTGTGGTCTTCTGGACGTCCAGAAGGAGGACCCTGATGTGTTGTTCCTTTGGGAGATGAAACATGACTAAAGATGGATGGAGGGGTTTAGATGGAAGCTGAGCATGACTAATATGATGGCGAAGGATAGTGTGGGGGCAGTGGGTGGATTGGCACTGTTCTAGAATAAGGAGGTGGATTTGAGGGTGCTAAGCTGGTCTAGGTATCACATCGATGCCATGGTCAAGGAGGAGGATGGGTGTGCTTGGAGATTTATGGGGATTTATGGTGAGCCTCAAAGTGAAGAGAAGGAGAAAACATGGAAGCTGCTGTGAATTCTGAAACACTGCAGTAGGCTTCCATAGCTGTGTTGTGGCAATTTCAACGAAATCTTGTTTAGCTGTGAGAAGGAAGGGGTTGCTCCTAGAGTAGAAAGCAGCATGCTGAAGTTTAGAGAAGCCTTAGAGGAGTGTGATTTGCAGGACCTAGGGTTTGTGGGTGATGCGTTCACTTGGAGGAACCACCATCATAATGCGTCTAGTTATACTAGGGAAAGACTAGACAGGGCGGGGTGTTGGTATTTCTTATGCACAATTAAAATATAAAGGATTCCGCAAGCGCACAGAAAACCATTGTAGCATTTTACCGGAAGTATTCCAGGTATCGTTATTTATATTTTACCTCTAGGAAACAATGGATAAAGACATTGATAGTTCACCATCATATATCTACTAACTTAGTACACCAACTAGACTAGAGTAGGGGTAAATGATAAATGATAGGAGTTATGCATAATGACACAGACACACAGGAGAATTCTATGATAAAAGAGTAGATATCTAAAGTGAGAGGACAACGGGAGAGTTCAAGGTTCCTAAATACTTCTCTATTACTGGGTTCTATAATAACTAGTTCATGGATAGATATAACAATCACACAATAGCACTTTAGACCAGCAGTATCTTTCCAACTCTCGAATAAGACTGGGAAGAAAGTAGTTGGGGAAGGCTACCAAAAGCTCTACGAAACACCAACCCCGACGTGGTGGAATACGAAGGCCTAACAGAGCTGTCACCTCTGGGGCTACCACAACTAACTGTAAGAATTAGGCGCAATCTCAGGTAACCTATAGCCTAGACTCCATGTCTACACTATCGATTACTACTCTAGTCACGATCTATAACTAGAGCACCTAATACAGGCGGAGATCCCATGCTAAAGTATAACAACTATACTAACCAATCAAATGTAATGCATAAAAGTAAATAGAGAAGATAAAATATATTAAAGCATAAGTCTTACAAGAATAAATATAAAGACATACCAAAACTCTAACGACTCATCTGAAGACTCCTCCAGAACCCGAGCGTAGCTCCGTTCTCCCTAACTCTCAACTAGAACTAATCTACTACATTGGAAAGCCTAGCCCTAATTCTCTAGAGGTGAGAGGTCATCCATTCGAGGGACGCCTCTACATCTCTATAATAATGTGGTGCCCCCAGGGAGAGGGTCTGGCCCTATATTTATAGCCCGGTGGGATGCACGACAGCCGTTTGATCAAACCGACTTAAGGTACGGTGGATATTAACCCTCAAAGGTGGTGGAGGAAGCTTCCAGAAGGGCGTAGGGTTTCGCTTTAGGGGGAGGCCGCCCGGTATTTTCCTTGGGGCCGGCCGGCCCACCACCTTTTCCTCTGGGCCTCCGCTTCATCGTGGTGTTTTCTTGATCCTTGTAGAGCCCAATGGTGTATGTTTCCGTCGCGGTTAAGTTTCGTTACTCCATTTGATAGTTAGGCCCTTTTCCGTGGTTTTCTAGAACAATCCCTAGAAAATAATAATTCACCAAAACTCATGGAATTTGTTAGATAAAACCCTAGACTTCTCTATTTGCAAGTTTATTGACCATTTATTATGTTTATTGCACTATTAAATGTTGACGCTATTGAAAGCCCTAGTTTGGTTTTGGCAATTTGATGAAACCTAGGACTGACCCTATTGCTAAGTGTGTAGCATTAGAGAAAGGGAAGGTCCAAGCCAAGTGGTGGAGTGGTGATCAAGATGATGGAGGTGACCACAAATGATCAAGTATCACACTTGGTGATGAAGGAAGATGAGGAGCAAGATGGAATGCTAGAGGCAAAGGTATATGCTAGGGCATTTCCATTTTGCCGGCCATAGGCGAGTAGAGAAGTTGATGGCCGGATTTAGGATCGTTAACCATACTATTAAGAGGGGCAATGTCGCGTAATATCGGTTATCTAAGTGCCACTAGGTAAGCAATGACTTTGCATATGCATTAGGGACCTATTGTGCTAACAATCTCTTGCAAAACCTATTTGAAAATGCTAACACACGTGCACAAGTGGAGAGACACTTTTGTGTTGGCACATGAGAGCAAGAGGAGATGGTGTTTGGGTGTGGAACCCTCCCGCCGAGCTCGCGAGGCGGGACTTGGAGGTTTTCGGACGAATTGCAGTCACTCAGAGGTGACCGGACGCCGTCCTGGTAGGGACCGGACGCATCCGGTCAAATGCTGGAGTCCGGCGTCTTTTCAGAGTGACCGGACGCCGGGCGACGGACGATCCGGTGCCGCGTCCGTCAAGGGGCTGTTGGCTGCCGAGCTAGGTTTGCACGCACTGCACGCCGGGCGCGTCCGGGTCGATGCAAAGGGACGCGTCCGGTCATGTTTTACCCTCTCTGGAACCTCTCTGGTCGGTGACCGGACTCTGGTGTCCGGGCGTCTGGTGGATGGAGCGGACGCGTCCGGTCAAAGGCTGCAGGGCACGAGTGAGTTCGACCGTTGGCGCGCAACGGCTATTTTCAAATTTGAGTGACACATAGGCGTTTATGTTGGACCGGACGCCGTGACCGGACGCGTCCGGTCAGGCTGTCTCGCGCGTCCGGCCAGTGCGCAGAAACCTGTTCTTGAGTGTAACGGCTAGGTGTCTTTGGTGGCGCCTATATAAATGATTTGGCCGGCTTAGGGGAGTCTCTCTTGGCACTTTGACACACTTGACATCCTCTAGAGCTAAGCAAACCTCCTCCCTCACTTTGCATTCATCTTGATTGATCTAGAGAGTGATTGGGAGAGCTTCTAGTGCATTTGCCTTATGATTGAGCATCCAGTGGCACTAGTGAGCGTTCTTGCTGCGGATTGAGCTTATTACTCTTGGTGATTGCCGTCACCTAGACGGTTGGAGCAGTGAGCCGGAGTTGAGCAAGGTTGAAGATTGTTCTTGGCCACTCCGGAGGTGATTGTGAGGGGTGTTGATCCCACCCCGCGGGAGATCATGAAAGGAATCCTTAGTGAAATCTCGTGTCATTGAGTTACCCTCACTTTGTGTGAGTTCTTGTGGCGCCCGGTGAGGGCTTGACTTGTGACGCCAATTAGCCACCGAACTACCGAGTGTGTGGTCGACACAACGAGGAGTAGCGTGCTGGCAAGCACGTGAACCTCGGGATAAAAATCTTGTGTCCCTTGGTGTTCTTGTGTGGTTTGATCCTTCGAGATCAACTTGGATTTCTATATTGGATCATCTCTTCGGGTTTCATTGTATTGACAAGACGGTGATTGGTCATCATCCCGAAGGCACGGTTTGCACACTCGATTTCCTTCCTAGCGATTACTCTTATGCAAAGTAGTGTATTAGGTTGTGTAGCATAGTTGAATTGCTAAGGACCCTATTCTTAGTGTGCCTAGTATATAGGTTTGCTAGAATTGATTAGGTTGGCTTGCAACCCCCACTAGGCTAGCGCAACACTTGCATTCGCCATTTGTTATACTAACCGGTTTGTTTAGTGCTTTGTAGAAATTTTAATTAGGCTATTCACCCCCCTCTAGCCATTTAGGACCCTTCAAGTGGTATTGGATAAGTGGTCACTGTTATTTAAGGCTTAACATCCTTCGGTGTTAAAATGGCTCAAGTCAACCATATCAACCATGTGGGGAAGCCACCGCACTTCGATGGTACCGGTTATGATCATTGGAAGAGAAAGATGTGTGCATACTTGAAATCACTTAACCGGAAAGTTTGGGAGGTTGTGGACAAGGATTTTAGCCGTGATTGATCCAACCGATCCAACTCCAAGAGAAGAAGAGAAGCTCCAATTCAATGATATTGCAATTAACACATTCTATGAAGCATTAGAGTCAAAGGTGTTTGAGCAAATCAAGGATTTAGAGAGAGCTCATGATGTGTGGACTAGGTTGGAGGAGACATATGAGGGCACACAAGCCATGAAGAGTGCCAAGCTATACATCCTCAAGGACAAGCTTTCAAGTTTCAAGATGGATGATGATGAGAGTGTGCCGGAGATGTTCCATCGCCTTCAAGTGATTGTCAATGACTTGAAGAACTTGGGTGAGAAGGTGGACAATGCGGATTTCTCTCACAAGTTCCTTATACCATCAAGATTTGAGTTCTTGGTCACAATGTTGGTGAGAGAAGGATTGGATACTAAGACCCCTAACCAAGTACTAGGTGAGGTGATCACTCATGACACCTACTGTGTGGAACGGGAAGGGGGATCTCACAAGGATGAGAAGAAGGACAAAGAGAAGAAGAAAGACAAGGAAGTGGTTGCATTCAAGGCTACTTCATCTAGAGGCAAGAAGAAGCAAGAATCAAGTGATGAAGCTAGCACAAGCTCAAGTGAGGTGGATGATGAAGCAATGGCTCTTCATGTGCGCAAATTTGGCAAGTTCATGAAGAAGAAGGGCTATGGTGCAAGGAAGAGAAGAGATACAATCAAGACCAAGAGATGCTTTCGGTGCAAGAGCAAAGATCACTTCATTGCCGATTGTCCTCTCTCAAGTGATGATGATAGTGATGAGGATGACAAGAAGAAGAAGAAAAACAAGAAAGAGAGGAAGGACAAGAAGGAAAAGAAGGAGAAGAAGCTTGAGTACAAGAAGAAGAAGAAGGGGCAATCATATTGTGTCACATGGGATAGTGATGCCTCAAGTGATAGTGATGATGAGAGCAAAGATGACAAGAAATCAAAGAAGAAGTTGCTTGCTAGTCTTGCCATCTCCAACAAGCCTTCACTCTTTGATGCTCCATCGATATGCTTAATGGCTAAGCCATCGAAGGTGCAACCCGATGATGAGAGCGATAGTGAGAGTGATGATGATGAGGAATACTCAAAGGAGGACCTCATTAGCATTCTACGAGATGCTCACTCTTATATTGAGGAAAAGAGGAAGGAGTGCAAAGAGTTGCGGAAGAGCAAGAAAGCTCTTGAGCAATCCTTTGATGAGCTCAATGCTACTCATGAGAGGCTAATGGAAGCCCATGAGAAGCTTGAGAAAGCTCACACCAAGCTTGAGAAGGCTCACTCCTCCCTTCTTGATCAAGCTAAGATTGAGGATGTCGTAGACACATGTAACGTAGGAGTTACTTGTGATATTCTTGATGAAGCATTCTATACTCCTATTGTTGTTGGTCCCACTAACCCCTCTTGTAGCTCAAGCAATGCAACGTCTACCATTAGTGATGGTTTCACTTGTGATGCCTCACTCATGGTGGAGAATGAGACCCTCAAGAGAGAGGTGAATGAGCTCACTCATGCCCTAGGCAAGGCCTATGGTGGAGATGCCCGCTTGCTAAAGTGCTTGGGTAGCCAAAGGTTCTCCCTAAACAAAGAGGGATTGAGCTATACCCTCAAGAATGGCAAGGCGGCCTTTGTCACTCACAAGACTAGTTTTGTGAAGGGCAATGGACGTTTTTGCTCTAGTTGCAAGCAAGTGGGGCATATAGAGCAATATTGCAAGAACAAGAAGAATGCAAACATATCCTCTATTAAGTTTGATTCTTGTTATTTGCTTACCAAGGGTGCTAATGGTGTGAAGGCTAAGTTCATTGGTGCTCCCATTGTTGGACCAAAGAAGAAGGCAATTTGGGTGCCCAAAAGCTTAGTGACTAACCTTGGAGGACCCAAGCAAGTTTGGGTACCTAAGAAGAATTGATTTGTTTTTATAGGTCAATTACAAAGCCGGAGGAAGGCACTGGGTGCTTGATAGTGGGTGCACTCAACATATGACCGGGGATTCTAGAATGTTCAAATCAATCTCATCAAATGGAAATGGTGTTGACAGTATAACTTTTGGTGACAATGGCAAAGGCAAGGTGAAAGGCTTGGGAAAGATTGCAATCACAAATGATATGTCCATCTCAAATGTATTACTAGTGGAATCTCTCAACTTCAATCTTTTGTCTGTGGCTCAATTGTGTGATCTTGGATTCAAATGCATATTTGGTGTTGATGATGTTGAGATAGTGAGTGTTGATGGAAGCAACTTGATATTCAAAGGCTTTAGATATGAGAATCTCTATCTTGTGGACTTCAATGCTAGTGATGCTCAATTGACAACATGTTTGTTCTCCAAATCAAGCATGGGTTGGCTATGGCATAGAAGACTTGGACATGTTGGCATGAAGCAACTCAACCGGCTAATCAAGCATGATCTAGTTAGAGGTTTGAAGGATGTGGTGTTTGAAAAAGACAAGCTATGTAGTTCATGTCAAATGGACAAACAAGTTGGCAACACTCATCCTAACAAGAGCATGATGAGCACAAGCAAAGCATTTGAGTTGTTGCACATGGATCTATTTGGCCCAACCAAGTATGAGAGCATTGGTGGAAACAAATATGGATTTATGATAGTGGATGACTACACAAGATATACTTGGGTGTTCTTTCTTGTTGACAAGAGTGAAGTATTTGATACATTCAAGACATTTATCAAGAGAAGCCAAAATGAGTTTGAGACTTCAATCAAGAAAGTGAGAAGTGACAATGGTAGTGAGTTTAAAAATACAAGAATTGAAGAGCTATGTGATGATTTTGGAATCAAGCATCAATTCTCGGCCAAGTACACACCTCAATCCAATGGGCTAGTTGAAAGGAAGAATAGAACCTTGATTGACATGGCAAGATCAATGTTGAGTGAATACAATGTGGATCATTCTTTTTGGGCCGAAGCAATCAATACCGCCAACTATTGCTCAAATAGGCTCTATTGTCATAGGCTATTGGAGAAGACACCATACGAGTTATTGAATGGTAGAAAGCCCAACATTGCATACTTTAGAGTGTTTGGATGCAAATGCTACATTCTCAAGAAGGGCACTCGATTGAGCAAGTTTGAGAAGAAATATGATGAAGGATTCCTACTCGGTTACTCCACCACGAGCAAAGCATATAGAGTTTGGAATCTCACTCATGGCATAGTTGAAGAAGTTCATGATGTTGAATTTGATGAAATCAAAGGCTCTCAAGATGAGGAAGAAAATCTAGATGATGTGAGAGGAACTCAATTGATACAAACCATGAAGGAAATGGATGTTGGTGACATTAGGCCAACTTAAGTGGTAGATGTTGAAGATGACAAAGATCAAGTGATTACATCTCCAAATGTGCAAGTTAGTGGCTCTCAAGTTTAAACTCAAGCTAGTGACTCTCAAGTGCAAGATCAAGTGGCTAGTACATCATCTCAACCAAGTGATCAACCTAGTTCAAGTGCTCAACCTCATGTTCTCCAACCAACTCATATTGCAAGGGATCATCCTCTAGATCAAGTTGTTGGTGATATTAGAAGTGGTGTGCAAACAAGATTAAGATTGGCATCATTTTATGAATACTATTCATTTGTCTCATCCATAGAACCGAAGAAGATAGATGAAGCTTTGATGGATTGTGATTGGGTCAATGCCATGCATGAAGAGCTCAACAACTTTGAAAGAAATCAAGTTTGGGAACTAGTTGAGCGTCCAAAGAACTACAATGTCATTGGCACCAAATAGGTATTCCGGAACAAGCAAGATCAAGATGGCATAGTTGTGAGAAACAAAGCAAGATTGGTAGCACAAGGATACACTCAAGTTGAAGGTCTTGACTTTGGAGAAACCTATGCACCGGTTGCAAGATTGAGGCAATTAGAATTTTATTAGCCTATACTTGCGCCCACAACATCAAGCTATATCAAATGGATGTGAAAAGTGCTTTCTTGAATGGATTCATAAATGAGCTAGTGTATGTTGAGCAACCCCCGGGATTTGAAGATATAAAAAGGCCCAACCATGTCTACAAGTTGAAGAAGGCTCTCTATGGCTTGAAGCAAGCTCCAAGGGCATGGTATGAGAGATTGAGAGATTTTTTACTCTCTAAAGGGTTCAAGATGGGGAAGGTTGATAACACTCTCTTCACCAAGAAGATTGGAAATGACTTGTTTGTGTTGTAAATCTATGTAGATGGTATTATCTTTGGATCAACCAACCAAGACTTTTGTGAAGAGTTTGGAGAAATGATGGCAAAAGAATTTGAGACTTCTATGATTGGAGAGCTTAGTTAATTCCTTGGTCTACAAATCAAGCAATTGAAGAAAGGCACATTTGTGAGTCAAAGCAAGTACATCAAGGACATGTTGAAGAAGTATGGAATGGAAGAAGCCAAGTCAATTGGGACTCCAATGGGAACAAATGGTCATCTTGACTTGGATACAAGTGACAACATGGTAGATCAAAAGTTGTATCGGTCCATGATTGGAAGCTTACTCTATGTGACCGCTTCTAGGCCAGATGTCATGTTTAGTGTATGCATGTGTGCAAGGTTTCAAGCTTCACCAAGAGAAAGTCATTTGAAGGCACCAAGAGGATATTGAGATATCTTAAGCACACACCTAATGTTGGATTGTGGTATCCCAAGGGGTCAAACTTTGAGTTGATTAGATATTCGGACTCCGACTATGCGGGATGCAAGGTGGATAGAAAAAGCACTAGTGGAACATGCCAATTGCTAGGAAGGTCACTTGTCTCATGGTCATCCAAGAAACAAAATAGTGTTGCACTCTCTACCGCCAAAGCCAAATTGTTGTGCTCAATTGCTATGGATGAAGGCCACATTGAAGGATTTTAGAATCAAATTTGGACAAGTGCCATTGCTATGTGATAATGAAAGTGCCGTGAAGATCACCACCAATCCGGTTCAACATTCAAGGACAAAGCACATTGACATAAGGCATCACTTCATTAGAGATCACCAAACTAAAGGGGACATTTCTATTGAGAGTGTTGGTACCGATGATCAACTTGCCAATATCTTTACCAAGCCACTTGATGAGAAGAGGTTTTACACATTGAGAAATGAATTGAACATTCTTGACTTCTCCAACATGAGATGAATGCACCCCCAACTTTATGACATGCCTCTCCTTCGACTAAAGCAAAGGTGAAATTGTTTGGCATGATGCATTCATACTTAATAAGGACTTGCTTAGAGCATATAGACATATTCTAGTGGTATCTCTTATTCAATTAGGCTCATTCATGAAAACAAAGTGATTTTGAGTACATATTATGCCACTATTGCCTCTATGACTTGTATGATCTAGTGGCTAAATATGACTTGTTCATGAGAATGTGACCCTAGTGTTTGTTCTAGTTAAATGAGTAAGAAAGGATCTAGTTCAACATTGACAAGATAACCATTGAAAGATGTGTGAAGAAGCTTGTCAATGGTTCAAACCGAGCTAGATTACTTATGTAAGTTTAATAGTTTGAACCACAAGAGAAGGAAGTTTATATAAACAAATGATCCTCAACTTTAAGTGATTATCTCTCTACTTCAAACTCCCTCTATGATTTCAAGTCTACACCAAGCATGATCATATACCTTTTGTGTCATTGATGACAAAGGGGGAGAGATTACTAAGAAAGGGGAGAGAAACAAAGATAGTATACATCAAGGGGGAGAGAAGATGAAGATTGAAGAATGGAAAGGGATCAAAAATTTTGAAGCACACAAGTAGGGGGAGCAAGCTCATGAATACAATTGATTGTACTTGAATGTGCATATCCATATGATTGCTTGCATTGCACTTAGGAGTATTCACTTCATAAATAATTTCATAAGTAGTATCTCTCTTGCTTGTGTGGTACTTGCTAGTATAGATCTTGATTGATGTATTGATTACTAGCATGTATAGGTTCTAGCTAGAAGTAGCATTTTTCTTGGTGATTTCCAAGTGGTATCTAGAAACCGTGCTTCTAATGTTGATCTCACGGGGTTTCTAGCTATTTGTTGTTTCTAGCTAGAGTTGGTGTCAAGGATGGTTTATGATGTGCACTCCGATGGTATCACACTTCAAAGGTCCATTCTATACACCTTAGCATCAATTTGGTAGAAGTGACTCTCCCAAAACCGGTTTATCCATCATGTGTGCAAAGCTTCTAATCCAAACTCTTAGCACACATGTAGGGGGAGCCATAGCTACCAAATATGTTTTACATGACTTGTCCAATTCTTTTTATAAGCTCAACTTGCTTCGACAAGTGGTGTAAAGCCAAAATTGTATTTCTTTCATATCTTTGTGGAGGTTGTCATCAATTACCAAAAAGGGGGAGATTGAAAGCCCTAGTTTGGTTTTGGCAATTTGATGAAACCTAGGACTAACCCTATTGCTAAGTGTGTAGCATTAGAGAAAGGGAAGGTCCAAGCCAAGTGGTGGAGTGGTGATCAAGATGATGGAGGTGACCACAAATGATCAAGTATCACACTTGGTGATGAAGGAAGATGAGGAGCAAGATGGAATGCTAGAGGCAAAGGTATATGCTAGGGCATTTCCATTTTGCCGGCCATAGGCGAGTAGAGAAGTTGATGGCCAGATTTAGGATCGTTAACCGTACTATTAAGAGGGGCAATGTCACGCAATATCGGTTATCTAAGTGCCACTAGGTAAGCAATGACTTTGCATATGCATTAGGAACCTATTGTGTTAACAATCTCTTGCAAAACCTATTTGAAAATGCTAACACACGTGCACAAGTGGAGAGACACTTTTGTGTTGGCACATGAGAGCAAGAGGAGATGGTGTTTGGGTGTGGAACCCTCCCGCCGAGCTCGCGAGGCGGGACTTGGATGTTTTTGGATGAATTGCAGTCACTCAGAGGTGACCGGACGCTGTCCTGGTAGGGACCGGACACGTCCGGTCAATTGCTGGAGTCCGGCGTTTTTCAGGAGTGACCGGACGCTGGGCGACCGGACGATCCGGTGCCGCGTCCGGTCAAGGGGCTGTTGGCTGCCGAGCTAGGGTTTGCACGCACCGGACGCTGGGCGCATCCGGTCAGGATGCAGTGGACGCGTCCGGTCATGTTTTACCCTCTGGAACCTCTCTGGTCGGTGACCGGACTCTGGTGTCCGGGCGTCCGGTGGATGGAGCGGACGCGTCTGGTCGAAGGCTGCAGGGCGTGAGTGAGTTCGACCGTTGGCGCGCAACGGCTATTTTCAAATTTGAGTGACACGTAGGCGTTTATGTTGGACCGGACGCCGTGACCGGACGCGTCCGGTCAGGCTGTCTCGCGCGTCCAAAGGCGGTCTTGTCTTGGCTGTTCTTGAGTGTAACGGCTAGGTGTCTTTGGTGGCGCCTATATAAATGATTTGGCCGGCTTGGGGGAGTCTCTCTTGCCACTTTGACACACTTGACATCCTCTAGAGCTAAGCAAACCTCCTCCCACACTTTGCATTCATCTTGATTGATCTAGAGAGTGATTGGGAGAGCTTCTAGTGCATTTGCCTTGTGATTGAGCATCTAGTGGCACTAGTGAGCGTTCTTGCTGTGGATTGAGCTTATTACTCTTGGTGATTGCCGTCACCTAGACGGTTGGAGCAGCGAGCCGGAGTTGAGCAAGGTTGAAGATTGTTCTTGGCCACTCCGGAGGTGATTGTGAGGGGTGTTGATCCCACCCCGCGGGAGATCGCGAAAGGAATCCTTAGTGAAATCTCGTGTCTTTGAGTTACCCTCACTTTGTGTGAGTTCTTGTGGCGCCCGGTGAGGGCTTGGCTTGTGACGCCAATTAGCCACCGAACTATCGAGTGTGTGGTCGACACAACAAGGAGTAGCGTGCCGGCAAGCACGTGAACCTCGGGATAAAAATCTTGTGTCCCTTGGTGTTCTTGTGTGGTTTGATCCTTCGAGATCAACTTGGATTTCTATATTGGATCATCTCTTTGGGTTTCATTGTATTGACAAGACGGTGATTGGTCATCATCCCGAAGGCACGGTTTGCACACTCGATTTCCTTCCTAGCGATTACTCTTATGCAAAGTAGTGTATTAGGTTGTGTAGCATAGTTGAATTGCTAAGGACCCTATTCTTAGTGTGCCTAGTATATAGGTTTGCTAGAATTGATTAGGTTGGCTTGCAACCCCCACTAGGCTAGCGCAACACTTGCATTCGCCATTTGTTATACTAACCGGTTTGTTTAGTGCTTTGTAGAAATTTTAATTAGGCTATTCACCCCCCTCTAGCCATTTAGGTCCCTTCAGCTATCCACCATCAATAAGCTCCCCCAAGCTTACCCTTTGCTAGTCCCTTAGCAAAGCCTAACTAATAAACTTGGATCAGGAGTTGCTACAATGCTTTCACTCCTCAAAAGTATACATGCCTTCAAACAGAAATTCTCCTCCAGATTAGACAAAACTGCTCTAACTTTCAAACTTACCCATTTTACCTTTAACTATGGAGCTTTTCAACTTTCGCATGGGGTCTTGAGTAATTGAAAGATAGAACAATCAAGTCAAGCACTATGTCTTAAATTCTTCACTCAACCAATATTCTGGAGTTTTTTGTAAATTTTTGAAATAAAACTCAGAGCTTAATTGTATGACACCCGCAAGTCTCTTATTATATATGGTATTTGTGGATCTCACTGAGGCATTAATGATGTCATGCCTTCCTACAACTAAGGATTATAGTGGAGCTCATAGAAGTGGCATTAAAACAAGGATGAATATACTTGCAATGCATATATTGTAGGGATAATTGTTTATTTGGCCCTGAAAAAAACACTGGTTACTTATTTGGCCCTTTTTTTCCAAGTTGTGTATTTAGCCTCAAAATGAAACTTTCTTACTTATTTGGCCTTCCGTTAGAACCGTGAGCCCATTCCGTTAAGTCACCCACTGCGCCACACGCGAAAAGACACATTTGCCCTTTAGGCCTTGCATCAAGCCGCGTGCCGCCCATGACCCGTCCGTCGGTCGATACGTACGCAAAGCGAAAAAAAAAAAAGAAAGAAGGGCGGGGTCGATGGAGGACGGCGCCGCCGCCGCCGCCCTCAACGGCAAGGAGGGGCCGCCGGTGCTGCCCATGCCGGCGGATCCGGGGCCTCGCAATGGCGGATCCGCCGCCCCTCGAAGCCGTTGCGCCGCCACCTGCTTCGGTCGATGGAGGACGCCGTCGCCGCCGCCGCCGCCCTTGACGGCAAGGAGGGGCAGCCGCCGCTGCCCATGCCGGGCGATCCGGGGCCGGCAATGGCGGATCCGCCGCCCACGGAAAGCTGCTGCGCCGCCACCTGCTCTGCTCCCTCCCATTGGGCGCCGCCCGGCCGAGGGCGCCACCGGCGTGCTCGTGGCGCGCGCGCCACGCCCACGTCTAGGGGCAGGCGCAGTCCGCACGAGGAAGACGGGGCGGCCGGCGGCTCAGCCGCACGGGGCGGCTCCGGCGGCCGCGGCGGTTCGGCCTCCAGTTGGAGGCGCCGCGGCTCCGAGCTCGGGCGTCGTCCACCGCGGCCAAAATGGGGAGGCCAGCTCCTCCAGCGCCCTTTGCTCCCAGCCCGGCGGCCCAGCTCCTCCAGTGGCACCACCTTCGTCCAGCCAGCAAGAAGAGTGAGTATCGGCGGCGGCATCGGCGGCGAGCTGCTTGCTCTGCTCCTGTTCCTCCCCTTTGAACCGACTGAAACCCCCATTTTCCCTCCCCTTTTTCTCTTCCAATGGAATGATTTGTAGAGCTATGAATGCTCTACAACATTGCTTATGGAATCAAAGCTTGGTTCTCACTAGATTGAGAGATATAGATCAAGGAAAAGCGGTAGAATGAAACTGTTGTGCAGTAGTAATCCTATTATATGAAACTATTGTGCAGTAGAATGAAACTGTTTGGTAATGCATGCTTGTGTCCTACTTGGAAGCAGCAGCTTCTTCTTTTCAATCACATCCTACTTAGAAGCTGTTGTGCAGTAGTAATCCTATTCTATGCATAGATATTGCTTTTGGCAAATGACCTGCAGGCATTACCAAACAATCATTATTTTTTGTATATGTATGCATGACTTGATGGTTTTTGGACATTAGAATATTTCTCCTACAGAGTGTACCCTACACTTGAACCGTATGTGTACTTACTGAGGTTTCAATTTATAATTTCTGAAACTGTATTTTAATTTTGCATGGCAGTATCGATTCCAATTTCAAGTTAGAAATCAAATTGCTTGGCAACCGTAAAAAGTGTAGACAAGAATTCAGTTGTTATGCCTTTGACATGGATATTGATTCGGACAAAGCAAATTATATGGACCTTCATGACTTAGTGGTAGATAAGTACCCGCCTGATTATTTGGATGTGGCTCATTTTCAATATTATGATGAAGAATTGAAATCTTTCCCTGAATTAAAAACTGACCAAGATTTGATGGCTATGTTTGAGAGGCATTCGAAGAAAAAGTTGATCATCATGTTTGTTGTGTACCGAGGTCCTTCTGATCCATATGAGCCTGTCACTGAGTGGGATTTTGGTGAGGAAGAGGTGCCTATTGGAGAGGATAACAATGCTGAGGAAGAGGATGATAATGTTGAGGAAGAGGATGATGATGAGTACCTTAGGAACCCTAAACCATAGAATGAACATGTAGGTGTTGATGAGGAAGATATGTACCTTGACACTGTACAACCCTTACAAGTGGTTCAGAGGCCAGTTGAGAACGAGCCATCATATGTTGTTGATGATAATGAGGATGAAAGTGGAGGAGGTGAGTCAGAGGATGAGGATGATGATGAGGAAGAGGAGCAATGCAATGAGCACAGCTATGCTCCAAGTGTAGAACATGATCCTAAGGATCCACCAATGAAAGAAGGCTCTACTTATGTAAATATGTACACCTTCAAAGTGTCACTTTGTCAGCATGCAATCAAAAACCGCTTCGAGTTCAATCTTAGAAAGAGTGGACCAAAGAGGTATAGGGCATATTGTTCAATGAAGGACAAAGAGAAATGTCCATGGTGGATATATGCTGCTACAAATAAGGATGACTCCACTGTAGTGGTAAGGCTTTATGCATTTGTTAAAGGGCTGCAAGTGTATTTATCTCTTTCTTAAATGTGTTTGCATACTGTTTATATTCGTCACTAAATATTTGTCTTCCTATAGGTGAAAAGGAACCCTTGTGAGCATAAGTGCTCTAGTCGAAGGTTGTCAAAGAAGGCCAAGAATGCCACAAAATATTGGATATGTGAAAATGTGAAGGACTTCCTCATAGTGGATGCAACTTTGGGGGCAAACGAACTAATAACGAAGTTGAAAGAACACCATGGGGTGACTATACCGTACCATAGAGTGTTTCAAGGTAAGGCCTTAGCACTAAAACACCTTTATGGTGATTGGGATGGCAGCTTTGATAATCTGTTCAAGTTTAAAGCACAAGTTGAGAAATGTTGCCCTGGTAGCTTAGTCATTATTGACCATCACTTGGTAGATGAAAAGATCAGATTTAGAAGATTTTTTTAGCATTCAAGCCGTGCATAGATGGGTTCCTTACTGCTTGTAGGCCGTACCTTGCAATAGACAGTACATTCTTGACAGGTAGGTACAAGGGACAACTTGCTAGTGCCATTGCTGTTGATGGGCACAAGTGGATGTATCCTGTTTGCTTTGGAATTTTTGATTCTGAAACTACAGATAACTGGGTTTGGTTCATGAGTCAGCTTAAATAGGCCATAGGGTCACCAAGGTTTCTAGTCATATGTACTGATGCTGGACAGGCTGTGATGGCAGGGGTGGGTGAGGTATTTCCATTTGCTGAACATAGAGAATGCATGTACCACTTGGTGACCAACTTCAAGAAAAGATATCATGGTAAGGTGTTTGATGAGCACCTATGGGCAGCAGCTTATTCATGGAACATGTATGGGTATGGAAAACATATGAATGTTATGAAGACTGCAAAGCCAGCTGCAATAGAATGGCTACTTGCAACACACAAAAAATTGTGGTCAAGAAGCCATTTCAAAACCATTTGCAAGGTAGACTATGTGACCAACAACCTTGTAGAAAGCTTCAACAACTGGATGAAGCCTCACAAGTCTTTGAACCTGGATGATTTCATGGACAAGCTCAGACAAATGCTCATGTCCAAGTGGAACAAAAGAAGAAAAATAGGGAAGAAACTCCAGGGCTTGATTCTGCCTCACATCATTCTGAGAGTTGAATGAGGAGAGTAAAAAGGGAAACTTGGAAGTTGAAGAATGCTCAGAAGAGATTGCAGAAGTTACTGCAATGGGAGGAAGTGCATTTCGATTTCTTGTCGACCTATCAAAGAGGACTTGTACTTGTAGAAAATGGGATGTTTCTGGGATTCCTTGCAAGCATGCACTAGCATTCATCACCTCCCAAGATGCATCAATAGAGAGTTATGTTGACTTGTACTACTCGGTTGAGAAATTTAGAGTTGCATATAGTCAACTTATTCCAGCTATGCCAGACAAGTCTCAGTGGCCTGAATCTAATCATGGATTTTTCATGCACCCACCTTTATTGACACCAGTAGCTGGTAGGCCTAAAACTGAAAGGCACAAGGGTGCCGGTGACAAGAAAAAGAGAAAAGGACAGCACCAGTGCCCCATTTGCTTGGACTATGGACATCATTGGCAGAGTTGCAAGAGGGGCAGACCAGAAGATATTGAAGCTATGAAAACCATCAAGTAATAATTTGTCTAGTCTTGTCTACCATTTCTGTTTTCCCTTTGTTAGTATATGATATTCATTATTTTCATTCTACTTTTATTTCAGGGCAGCACAAAAGAAGAGGGCAAGGAGCACCAAATGTGCCCAAACTTCCATTATTCCTTTGTTGGAAGAGGCCCCATTGGCGACAATGACAATGCCTCCCAGGTTTCGTCTTCCTTCCTTTATCTCATGGTACAAGATATAATAACTTTAGATTGATTCTAAATACATCTTTCTGACCGTAGCGAAAACTTGGTAACAACATCTAATAATAAAAGGAGGAGAACTGAGGACTGTACACCTGAATCCTCTAAAAGGTATGTCACATATTTCTACAATCTCTGTACCATCACATGGTCCTTTCAAACCTAAATTAGTTGATTATTGTGACAGCCACAGCTTGGAGATTTCAAGTAAGAAAAAGGGAAACCAAACTAACTCCAACTCTGGGCGTTCAAATTTGTATGTTTACTATAATTCCGAAACGAACTTATAGTCATTCAATTGTTTCCCCTGATCTAAACCATTTATCAATCCATAACATTTGTAGGTCAAGAAGTGGGTCAAATCAGCCCGAAGCACTTTCTATTGCTCAGATTGAAGATCGACTTGTTCAAATAAAAAAGAAGCGGACAAGCACCAAAAAGAAGCTAGGCCTTCCAAAGAAAAAAGCCATCAAGAATCCAAATGTGTCATTTGACAGCCCAGCGATGGGTACAAGAAGCAAGAAGGGATTTCCTAGCAGCCCTGCCATGAGCACGCGGAGCAAAAGAAGGCTCAGCCTTTGATTTGTGATATATTTGCTTCCCTTTGCTCTATGTATGTGAGACCAATGTAGTACTTCCATGTGACCTTCATTATGTAAGGTGAAGATCTTTGCTTGGCTGTACTTCAAGGATAGGCTAAGCACCAAATCAAACCTGCTGGACAAACACGTGATGGAGGATGCCATCTGCAGCCGGTGCAATCACCCACCGGCATTATGTATTCTTTTGCTGCCAACTTTTTTTGAGCATCTTTTGCTGCCAGCTTAGTAAAGAAGTCTGGAACATGTTGGGACTCCATTCCCTATTTGTGTGACATTATTTATGTGATACTGAAACTATGGTGAATTTATTAACTACGCGTTTGTGATCCTATATATATATGGTTATGTGAGAATATATGTGTGGTTGTGAATATATATATTGGTTATATGCATATTTTGTGAATATATATGTCGGTTATGTGAGAATATATATATATATATATATATACACACACACACACAACATATACACTAAACAAATAATACTTTGTTTTTTTATTTTTTTTCATGCGGGGGCAAAATGGTCTATTTACCCACCACTTGACACTGTTATGTCCTTTGATCTAACGGAAGGCCAAATAAGTAAGAAAGTTTTATTTTGAGGCCAAATACACAACTTGAAAAAAAAAAGGGCCAAATAAGTAACCAGTGTTTTTTTCAGGGCCAAATAAACAATTATCCTGTAAAGTCAAACAATGGATCCAAAGAGAGTAAAGTCATACAATCAAACCAAGATGCTAAACCTAATTCTACTTTTGCTCTTTGAAAATAAATCTCTCTCTCTTGGACTTAGAACTTTCGTAGGAAAACATGGGCTATCTTTATTCTTCTTTTTTATCTCTTTTTTTCTTTCTTCTCTTTTTTTCAGGAAGGCCAGAATCTAGGTACCCATTGTTTTAATTACTTGGACACCTGTCCATTTTTTAACTCTCTTTTTTTCTAATACCTTTTCTTTTGTATAGCCACATACATCCTTTGAATACAAAATAATTGGAGAGATAACAATAAGAACTTACTGTAACTATGAAGGAGATGGCTCCCGTCTCGCCCCCCTCCCCTCCCGCACCGCCCGACGGCGACGAACCATCGCCACCGAGATCTGACCTCCCCATCCCAGATCCCCCCAACCAAACTACAGATCCGCAACCTCCGGTAGCCGATCTACTCAGCAATGGTCTCTGCCAACCCCAATGGCCACTGGTCCGGGAGCAAGTGCCCTCCTCGCAGAGGGGCACCACCCCAGATCCCATCGCCATTACTTTATCTGAGCCAGCTGCAGAGGGAGAAATCATCAGCTCGCACGCGTTGGATTCGCTAGCTGGTCTTCCGATTCTCCAAGATCTGGCGTTGGACATCACGTCGCTGCTCCATTCAAGCAAGGAAGGCTTCAACGCAACGGACGGAACACAGGTGCTGCATCGTCAAGATCAACCTCACACGAAGAGCAAGGAGATGGTGCAGAGAGCAGGCTCGAGTAATGAGAGCGTTGTGCCTCCCAACGGCCATCTTCCAAGCGCTGAAGATCTGGTACAATACAACACCAGCCCTCCTCACCAGCATTCAAATTCCGTCAAGAGCATCCTAAAGCCTAGCCTGGCATCTCCATTGACACAAGCTACCAGACCTACGACAGAGCAGCTGAAGCAAAACCAGCAGGCACACACTCGTTTTACACAACAAGAGAAGGCAAAAGCGGTATTTGTGCAGTTGGATGCCTCCCCTTCTGCCTCGTCAGTTGCTGGAGAAGCAAAGTCTCCTTCAATGCAAGGCCACAGAGAGCTAGCCGTGGAAACCGGAGAGACTTCAAGGCAGCCAGCAAGCTATGCTGGTAGAGGGTGTTGGGAGGAAGTTAAGCCCGAACAGCAACGGTCAAGAGCTTCGAACGGACCAAGCAACAAGACAGGTTCTGATAGAGGAAAAGAATTATTTCAAAGGCATGCAGCTGACAAGTGCTTCAATTGCTTGGCCAGAGGTCACCAGGTGTGAGCTTGCCGCAATCCCACTCGTTGTTGGCGTTGTGAGAAGAATGGGCACCATGCATTCAAATGCCCCTGTCTGCGTTCAGCTCTAAGAAGCTTAAAGCCACCTGTTCATACCACCCAGCCACATCTCCCATCTTCCATCATTCAGTCTCTCCCGGACAAGGGGGGGCTGCACCGCTCCTACCTTGAGGCACTGAAGGGGCCGAGCTCGATGGCGGCGTTTCCTGGAGACCTAAGGGCCAGGCCAATAGGTGACCGCGTCTGCATCTCTGCTACAGGCGCCATCAAGCGTCGCCGCGACACGCTGGTGGGCAAGGCGGTCGTCTGCTCGATCGAGGAGAACAGCCACAACACTGAGTCCTACCACGTCGGCAACGCCATCCGCACTCAGATGCACCTGGACTTCGGCGATTTTCAGGTTGTGAAGCACTACCCTGAGCAGTACCTTGTGATCTTTAACGACTCCATCAATTTGCAGAGAGCCACCAGGCAGCGCCAGATCGTCGATGGCAGGCGCACCTTCAACTTCGTTCCCTGGGATGAGACCAGGGAGGCCATTGATGCCCGCCTGGAGTTCAGGGTCCATGTCCGCATTGAGGGCATCCCCCCACACGCCTGGAGCCTAGAGGTTGCTGAGAAGGTGCTGGGCAAGGACTGCGCCATCCACTACGTGGAGGAACACACAAGGCGTCGTGAGAGGACCAGAACATTCGATCTCTGGGCTTGGTCTGCTGATCCATGCAAGATCCCCACTGAGGTTTGGCTCACAGTTACTGATCCTGATGCAGAGCAGGCGTCCGTGGAGATCCCACTTCCTCTGGTCGCAACCCACCATGACCCACCTACTGACATCAAGCATGGGCTGACCTACCACGTCCTCCCCCATGTGACAACAGTGGAAGACCTTTCCTTCATCAGGGGCAATGGGGGGCCCGGTGGCCCTCCCAACCGCAAGCATGTCAGGCACTTCACCTGGCGCTATGGCGTTCCTGACTCTCAGGTGCAAGCTAGGGGCCGACAGCATGGAGGCCGCGACAGGAATGGTGACCGTAGGAGAGATGATGGTGATGAGGATCGCAGGGGTCATCATCGTCGCCATAGAAGCGCATCTGCTTGGGGCAGGGTCACCTGCTGCCGCAATGGTGCTGCAGACTGCTATAGCTCCAACTTCAGGGGTGCTGGAGGCTCCTACCGCAGCGGAGGCTCCTACAAATCTAGGCCCTGGCTGCCTGGACCGACAAAGATGGTGTACAAGGTCAAGGTGGCAACAGCACCAGCGCCAGCACGCAGCAGTAAGAGCTCAAAGCGTGTTACCTTTGCTGACCCTATTTGTTCTTGGTTTGAAGAGCTTGTGCCAAAGATTATCACAGCCAACTGTGAGCAGGCTGTTCTCCCTTGTGTGCCTTTCCTCTCCCTGTCGCCTCCAAAATGCATTGACTCGACGCTTGATGAGGCATATTTTTCAACAGTTGCAGGGGGCACAAAGACGGCGCCGATGATAAACTCTGCATAGAAGCGAATGGTGTCCATCGAACCTTTAAAGCATGTTGAGAAGGTTACCCAACTGATTGATCCACTGCATTGCCTGCTGGTGAGCTCCCTCCTGACTGAACCATTGCTTTCTAGTAATGTATCTTCATCTGAACTAAAGAATCAGTCTAGCACACATAGTGGGGAAAACATTTCGGTGCCTTCAGCTTTAGAAAAGTATCAGACTAGCACACCCAGTGGGGAAAACAATTCGTTTCTACCTACAGACCAAAGCATAGTCCATATAGATGATCATTTAGGGGTTCACTGTAACAGGGAGTCGGCTCTCAATTCTCCAACCCAAGCTGACCCTATGGATACTACTGAGATGATAACTCCAACTGAGATGTTAACTCCAAACTTAGTTAACTTCGAACCACAGCCTGATCCTGTAGACGTTGACCAGCAGCCGTGCCTTCTCGAGTCTGTTGGTGCTAGTACGCCACTCCACCAACCCATCTGCAGCCAATCGAATGTAGACTCCTCTCAGGCTTTACAGGAAGCCAGCATGCCAGTTCTCTCTAGTGAGGACGTTCGATCTCCAAAAAATCCACAATACCCAGTTTTGGAGGCTACCTCCAATACCCAAACACAAGATCGTACCAATGTAGATGACACTGCAACAACAAATCAAGCGCAGACCCCTTCAGCACCTGAACAAACCCAAGACCCAGCTTTAGAAATTTTCTTAGCTTCAATCTCAAATAACCTGCAACAGCCCTTGCTCGAAGCTTGCCCTCACACTCCAGTCATGGGTGCTCCTGTGATTGCGGGGACTAGCAGCCCCCCACAAGTCTCTACTCAAAGAAAGAGTGTTAGGCTAGCTCAAAAGGCAGTCACAAATCTTGGCAAAGGCGCTATCAAAGTAGCGCAAGATTTACTAGTTAAAAAATTGGGGGATCTCTCGGGAGAAGAAGCGAATCAAATCGAGGGCCATTCATTGAACCAAACTGACTTTGATTTTTATGCTCAGCATTTCGAGAGGCCCATCGACAAGAACAAAATGGAGGCCATCATAGACGTCATCGATCAGACCAACGGCAAGCAGAAAAAGAAGACCTCCAACCAGAAGGGTGAGACCATTCGGGGTCTGGAAGCCTGAAAGGGTCTCCAATGTCAGTAGCTCAAGTTTAAATGATGATTTCCACTCCATGTGTTGGAGTTACGGTCAGGTGGCCGTTGTATCATCGGTGTTGTAGGGTGAATGCACCCAGTTGTCGAACTTTTAGTTGGTTTCGTGCCTGCTGGCCCCAGAGCCTTCGGCAAGATTGTTGCTTCATTTTCGTCCAGGACCTTAGGGGTGAACTATTTGGGCCTGCTGACTTTGTTGCATTTGGCCACTTCTGGTATTTTATATGTTGCTTGGTTGGGGTGCCTGTATGGTTGCACTGCATACTGGTACCCATCAGTTGTAATGGTTGAACAATGTCGGTGAAAGACTGTAATATCCTTTGTTGGAATGTCTGAGGTCTAAATGACGGAGCCAAACGAGCTAGCGTCAAGAACCAAATCATTTTGTCGGGTGCCACGGTAGTCTGTCTTCAAGAGACGAAAATTGAAACCTGGACGCACACCTTACTGTTGGAAACAGTTGGAACGGTTATGGCACAGAACACAGTTTTCCTTCCTTCAGTAGGTGTTTCTGGTGGTATTTTACTAGCTGCATCAGATAGATTCTTTAGGTTGAGCAACCCTCACGCAACCACAAACACAATTTCTGCAACCCTCACGATGTTATCAGAAAATAGTGAATGGTCCATTACAGGAGTCTACGGACCTCAGGCCGATGATGATAAGATAATGTTTATGCAAGAGATCACAGACTTAAAGCAACATATGCTACCAGCATGGCTGATGCTAGGTGACTTCAACCTTATATACCGTGTACAAGATAAAAACAATGGGCATATAAACCTTCCGATGCTCAATAGATTCAAGCAAACTATCGATAATCTCATTATGGCCCCAATTGAACTGAAAGGGAAGAAATACACATGGACTAATGGCCAGCTTACTCCGATAATGACAAAAATAGACCATCTCTTTGCGACGAATGAATGGCTAGACATCTTCCCAAGAACCGATCTCTGTGCAATCGCTTCGATTGGTTCAGATCACTGTCCCCTTCTTCTAAAGGGTGATGTAGTGTTTGATTTCTATAGAGGGTTCCGATTTGAATCTTTCTGGACTACATGCCCAGGGTTTAATGATACAGTGCAAGAGGCATGGAACAAACCAGTCAATACTCAAGATGCTTTTTTGAGGATCCATGTCAAGCTTCTACGAACGGCAAAGGCACTTAAAAAGTGGAGACGCATGCATTTAAGTGGCTGGAAAATTAGTTGGGCAATTATCAACATAGTGATATCCAACCTTGAAAGAGCACAGGAGTCCAGAGCTCTCACGGAGGAGGAATTAGAATTCAAAAAGTACCTCTCTAACAATGCACTCGGTTTTGCAGCTATGCAAAAATCTAGAGCGAGACAACACTCACGATTGACTTGGATAAAGAAGGGAGATGCAAACACACGTTTCTTTCAGCTACATGCAAATGCGAGAAGAAAGAAAACCTTTATTAGCACACTAACTAATCAGACCGGAACTGTTGTAAAGCAGAAGGACAAATCAGACTTGATACAAGACCACTTCTCCCAAATTCTGGGAATGCCGTCCATCAGAACAAAGGGGATAAAGTGGCAAGAACTTGGTTACGCCCACCATAACCTTGACGAGCTGGATGCTCCATTCACCGAAGAGGAAATTTGGAATGTCATAAAGGAGATGCCAAGCGAAAAGGCGCCAGGACCGGATGGCTTCATATGGTTATTTTACAAGAGTTGCTGGGCAGTTGTAAAGGATGACATGGTGCAAGCAATCTCAAGTTTCTACAGTCACAGAACGGCAAGATTAAACCATATCAATGAAGCCAATATTGTCCTCTTGCCAAAGAATCAGACACCCTCTCTGGTGTCCGACTTTAGGCCAATCAGCTTGATCAATAGTGTGGTCAAAATAATCACAAAGATCCTTGCAAACCGACTAGCACCACACATGGATGGACTAGTTTCTAGTGCACAGAATGCTTTTATCAAGAAACGTTGTATACACGATAATTTTTTATACGCACAAAGAGTCATCCAAGCGCTACAAAGGAAGAAGGAATCAGCCTTTTTCATCAAATTGGACATTTCCAAGGCTTTTGATTCAATAGGATGGAGCTTCATGTTAGAAGTCTTGGAGGCACTGGGTTTCAGTATGAAATGGAGGGATTGGATTGCCTCTTTGCTAGGAACGACATCCTCTAAAATCATAGTTAACGGCCAGCCGACCCAAAGCATTAAACATGCTAGGGGATTAAGACAAGGCGATCCCCTCTCCCCTCTTTTATTTATACTAGCCATTGACCCGCTTCAACGTATTAATGAAACTGCAGCTCAGAGAGGTCTTCTTACGCCAGTTCTACCAAAAGCAGCAAAGCTTCGCTGCTCTTTATATGCCGATGATGCTGCTATCTTTGCAGCGCCTTCGGCCATGGAACTCGATCGCCTCCACAAAATCTTAAACTTCTTCGGGGACTGTTCAGGGCTAAGAATAAATATTTCAAAGACTGAGATCTTCCCATTCGTATGGACAGCAACACTGTGGAGCATCTACTCCAAAACTTCCCAGGAAAAATCAGCAAGTTCCCTGGAAAGTATCTTGGATTGCCGTTACACATTAGGAAACTGCACAGAGTGGATGTCCAGCCCCTGATCGACAAGATTGGAGCGAGATTAACAGGTTGGAAAGGAAGACTTCTATCCATGTCAGGTAGAGAGACACTGGTTAAGACCGTCCTATCCTCCCAGCCCATCTATCATATGACAGTCTTTCCTGAACATAAATGGTTGATCCAGAAAATTGATCGCTTTAGACGGAGCTTTCTGTGGAGAGGAGAAACCCCTGAAAAGGTTTATGGGGGACATTCCTTGGTGAATTGGCCAACAGCATGCAGACCCAAACCGAAAGGAGGGCTCGGGATCCTGGACCTAGAACGCTTTGCGAGAGCTCTAAGACTAAGATGGTTATGGTACCAATGGAAACATAAAGATCGAGCTTGGATTGATCTAGACTTGCCGTGTGATAATAAGGATCGACAACTATTTGCTGCATCCACGGTGGTCTCTGTGGGTGACGGCAAGACAGCTCAGTTCTGGACGTCTTCTTGGTTACAGGGGCAGACGGCAAAATCTATTGCACCAACACTTTTCAGGAAGTCTAAGAGGAAGAAAATAACTGTCCAAAAGGCCCTTCAGGATAATAGGTGGATCTCACACATCAGTCCTATTCAAACGGCCCAGGAAATTCATGAGTACGCGGCACTATGGGATCGGGTGCATGACATTAACTTACAAGCAACAATTGATGATTCTATACGTTGGAGATGGACACAAGACGGGGAGTACACTACTAAAAGTGCATATCAAATTCAGTTTGAAGGAGAATTTAGAAAATTAAGTCTAACGCCAATTTGGAAGGCGAGAGCGGAACCTAAATGCCGCTTCTTTGCATGGACTCTGCTACATAAGAAGATCCTCACTGCCAACAACTTATTAAAGCGCAATTGGGCACATGATCCCATTTGCAAACTGTTTCAAGTCGATCCAGAAACGCCAAACCATTTATGCAAAGACTGTCCGTTTACGAAACAAGTTTGGTCTATCCTGAAAGGCTGGCTTGGCCTCTCGATGCTTGATCAGATTCAGATGAATGGGTCATTGTATTGTTTTTTTTTTGCGAAATGTCGCGCCAAGTTTGAAAGAAAAGAAAGGAAAAACATAGATGGAATCATGATCTACTTTTGGTGGAATATTTGGAAGGAGCGAAATAGACGAACATTTCAACAGAAGGAACTACAACCGCTTCAAGTCGCTTCTCTTTGCAAGGAGGACATACACCAATACCAGCTGGCAACAAGGCTAACCAATGTCCAGTCGTAGTTCTTTTCTATGCCTTTTGTTTGTTTTCTAGTTTTGTTCAGACGGCCTGTGCGCCGAAGATTAAGTTGGCCCTCTCTTTTCCTCGCTTTGTTTATTCTCTCTTTTTGTAACTAAATCGTTTTGTTTACCTTTATTCGTCTAATAAAATTTCAGCAAAGCTTTTGCCGTCTTTCTAAAAAAAAACAATAAGAACTTAGAGCATTATATAGAGGTTGTCCTATAGGGTATATTTTTGAGTGTTTACTCCTAGGGTAGGAGCAATGCATATGTAGGTGGAGTGTGTAAATGATCTTGATTTTAAAAGCATGACAAGACTCTCATAAGGTATATACAAAGGTTGACTGAACTCAATGCAATGCAAGCAGCATGAATGAACAAAGGTTTTCCTATTCTAAATATATATCATAGATGGCTTTGGTAGGAATTTAAACTTTGTCATACAAGAGCTCATCATGTAAGGTTTTCTATTTTTATAAGATAAGTCTCCAGAACTTAGAATTGCTAGGAATAAGATAAATAGCAACTCAAACTTTCTTATATCATATCCTCTAACTACCTAGACTTAGCTTAAGCATATGCCTCCACAAGTTTCAGGTTCAGAGTAAATTCTTATATCAAAACAGTTATACCCAAAACTTGGAAAAATTTAAGGTTGAAAACTAGGCACTTAAAAGGAATTACGACAGAGCAACTATTCATCATCTCCAAGATAAAATTTTATTGTTCTTTAGTTTTTATTTGACTCTCAAACTAGACACAATTGTAAACACACTCTATGATCACACCTTAATAAATAGCTAGAGTATCTTTATTTGGTTTTAGTTATTATTCATCTTTTTATTTTACTAAAGACTCACAAAATACTCTATAAACATGGACCTTCATGTGTCCACATATTTTTGGTATTTTTAGGTTTTCTTATGATACTATGGTGAACCTTCATGTGCTCACATATTTTTAGTATTTTATGACTATAAGACAGACTTGATAATCCATAGGTATACTTACCTGATAACTAGGGGATGCTCTCCCCCAAGCTGGATGTTTGCTATGGTTGAGCATTGAAACTGAGTGATCCTCACAGAGGAGCTCATGCTTATGAGAGCAAGTGTTGCCTGGGACATCTTGATCTCATCCCTCGAGAAGTTACTTCCTTCACACAATGGGTAACTGTATGTTGAGAAGGTATACATCGAGAAGTGAAGATGAGGGTGTCTAGGTAACTAGCTCTTGAAGTTATCCTGCAGAAAACTCTCACAAAACACCAAAACTTGTGGAACAAATTAGGATAAAACAATTTGTGGTTAGCCGTTTCGAGGATTGGGTGTTATGGAGCTTTAGAAGTATTTTCCAACTGGCAAGGTTACAGTAGGATGTTCATCTAGTATTTTTAGATTTTCAATTTTGTATACAGAAAAGCAAAATATGTATGCATGATATTTTTGATATTTTTTATGCCACCACAGTGAAAACTCCTACAGACTTTTATACCACAAGGGATTCTTATGGGGCTTCAAGTTTTTTTCAAGATGCATGAATGCAACCTAATGCATACCTATTTATTTTTGTTATTTCCTATGCAATACTAATGTAGAAAAGTAAATATGGTTAAGGGAAAATAAATCATGCAATGTAAGAAAGTAAATATGGATAACTACCGATGTTACCTCACGGCGAGGGTTCGATGTTTTGAGTCCTCCGAACTGGACTCCTCCTTGCAGTGGTTTGTTGATCGAGTACTTCGGTTTGCTCTTAAGGATGAGGATTGAGGTGGTGTCTCCACTAGTGGCGCTTTCAATGGTGGTGCCACCTTCTTCTTTTCTTTTTGTTAGCATCTCGAAGCCAATCTTATGTGCATCATTGTTACTGGTTTAGAACTTTCACTTATAGAAAATTTAGGGAATCCCTTCACACTTTGCTTGAAGTGTGTTCTGCTCATAAAGACAAGGTAAAGATCAAGTGCATGGGCTCTATTGGTGGAAAAACACCAACAGAACCAGAAATTTATTCATTCTCTAACCTTAGGCACAATAAGATTGATGGCTTTTCACATTGTTCATTTACATCTTGGGTGAGAAGATCAAAAGCATAAATATAGCATTTAAGATTATGAGATAAAGGAGTGGAGTTACTTAAACTATGGAAGGATTATTCATCTTTGTAAGTTATCAAGATTAACATGATGGCTATCATCTTCCAAAAATAAGATATATCATATTTGAGCTCATTTAGTTAAGATTGAGATCAAGAGATGGTGCTATGATGTGTACTCCATGATCAAGAGAAAATGATAACCACTTACCTTTATGATGTTACCTTTATTACTGGAGCATGATGACACCATGTGGTAGAGGGTAGATGAATTTTAATGGTCCTTTCCTTTCTTGTATCTTGAGTTGTTCATTAGCATCTTGTCTCATATGTTGTACTCCTTTCTCACTCTTCCAAACTTCTGCTTCTCTCATTATTTCTTCTCTGCAAGGGATTAGTAGACAACACATACCCGAAGGAATATACTATTTATTTAAAGTATGGATAGTGTTTGCCAAGGAGTTAAAGATTAAATTGCAGCTCATGTTTTAAATGATTCACTATTATTTCAATTTTTCAAATAAGGTTAAGGCGAAGATATAATTTTGAAGAATACCTTTAACCTTGATTTGATTCTATGAAGTCTCCTAATATGATTTAAACATTTCTATAAAGGAGATGATAGTCTATGTATACAATCAAATTCTTATACAATATACTTTGATGTTATAACATTTAAGTAATATTCTAAAGCATACTTATAATAGAGTAAGGAAGTTCAAAAGACTAAAGATATTTATTCAAATAGAACCAAGAATATGTAGGTGAACCAAAAGAGTATTTTAGTTGTTTAAAGTTTTAGCAAACTAAACATGACATAAGGTCAGGGTAACCAAGACAATTAGCAACATGGTATAAAATATTGAATGTAGTTTAAAGTTACATGAGGCTTGAGTAAACATACCTTATGTCTTGTAGGATGATTGGTCCACTATCATGGTGAAGTGTAGAAGGTGTTGAAGTGTTCTTTCATCCATTTCTTTCCATCTTAGTCCTTTTTATACACTTGTTCTCCTTACTTTTCATTTCAAATCATGAACAGACATTTTTTCTTTCTTTCCTGCATAAATATTAGTGGACACATACCCGAAGGATTGCAACAAGTTTGGAATATGGGTTATGGTCCATATAATTCATGCGAATTTCATCTATGCTAATAAAAGGATGGATTTTTAGGATAACTTTAGCAGAGATTTCTTTTAACAAATTTTATTGGTAGTTGCACTTTTACATGATTCAAGGCAAAGGTAACTTGCAACAAATGATTAATTGTATAAACTTTGATACTTATAGTTCTTCCATGGAGAATGAGCTGTGTCTTCCTTTTGTGCAAAGTTATTAGACTTCATCACATGCCTTGATTCATCTCTTGATGTGAGTTTATCTCTGACTTACCCAAATTGAATTTAAGAGTTTTCTGCAGGGGTTAGTCCAACAAAATATCCAATGTCTACTACAACAATTTCTAGTTCAATAACCAAACCAAACTCCATATCTAATTTGATTAAGGTAGGCTATTTAACCTAAGCATCATGCTTAATTTAAAAGCCTATAAAAGTATGTGCAATACTTTCAAACCAAAGCATACTATAGCAAACAAAGGTAGCATGAAAGCACATAGAGATCTACTCAAATAGAGACGAAAGCATAATCATGCATGGTGAGAATATTGTTTTTTTAGTTTTAAGTAGAGATGCAAGTGGCCTATATGTATGTAAGAAACTAAACATGCTATGGATTTGATATAAGATAGAGTATATGCATGAATTATTCAAAGTAAACATGCAGTGGAATGCAACAGGATAACTACTCATCAAATTTAAAGTCCATGAGCAAGACTTTCTCACCTTTCTTGATAAAATTTACCATGACTCACTATGGAGTTTGTGAGTTGTGCAGCATCTTTTTTTTGTCACATGTGATGAACTTTAAATTCTTGTGACGACAACTTTTCTCCAATCTACACATGGTTAGAGGAATATATGTTTATACATACCTGTAAGATGGCAGGGTTCCATTGTTGATGGATCATGAATGTTTAGGCACCCTGAGTTCCTCAATATCTTCCATGTCTTGTTCTTGTGGAATTTCGCCAGAAGGTTGAAATGGTTGATATTCTGCTTATTCCACAACTCAACAAAACAAGGGGTAATCCTACTAAAGCTAGTGGCAAAATAGATTAGTAGACATCAAGATCAATATCAAAATCTTTACGCCAATTGTTCCCCGGTAACGGTGCCAAAAATGCTTGTTGGTATTTCTTATGCACAATTAAAATATGAAGGATGCTGCAAGCGCACAGAAAACCATTGTAGCATTTTACCAGGAGTATTCCAAGTATCATTATTTATATTTTACCTTTAGGAAACAATGGATAAAGACATTGATAGTTCACCATCATATATCTACTAAATTAGTACACCAACTAGACTAGAGTAGGGGTAAATGATAAATGATAGAGGAGTTATGCATAATGACACAGACACATAGGAGAATTCTATGGTAAAAGAGTAGATATCTAAAGTGAGAGGACAACGGGAGAGTTCAAGGTTCCTAAATACTTCTCTATTACTGGGTTCTATAATAACTAGTTCATGGATAGATATAGCAATCACACAATAGCACTTTGGAGCAGCAGTACCTTTCCAACTCTCGAATAAGACTGGGAAGAAAGTAGTTGGGAAGGCTGCTAAAAGCTCTACGAAACACCAACCCCGACGTGGAAGAATACGAAGGCCTAACAGAGCTGTCACCTCTGGGGCTACCACAACTAACCGTAAGAATTGGGCGCAATCTCAGGTAACCTATAGCCTAGACTCCATGTCTACACTATCGATTACTACTCTAGTCACGATCTATAACTAGAGCACCTAATACAGGCGGAGATCCTATGCTAAAGTATAACAACTATACTAACCAATCAAATGTAATGCATAAAAGTAAATAAAGAAGATAAAATATATTAAAGCATAAGTCTTACAAGAATAAATATAAAGACATACTAAAACTCTGACGACTCATCTGAAGACTCCTCCAGAACCCGAGCGTAGCTCCGCTCTCCCTAACTCTCAACTAGAACTAATCTACTACATTAGAAAGTCTAGCCCTAATTCTCTAGAGGTGAGAGGTCATCCATTCGAGGGACGCCTCTACATCTCCATAATAATGTGGTGCCCCCAGAGAGGGGGTCTGGCCCTATATTTATAGCCCGGTGGGATGCACGACAGCCGTTTGATCAAACCAACTTAAGGTACGGTGGATATTAACCCTCAAAGGCGGTGGAGGAAGCTTCCAGAAGGGCATAGGGTTTCGTTTTAGGGGGAGGCCGCCCGGCATTTTCCTTGGGGCCGGCCGGCCCACCACCTTTTCCTCTGGGCCTCCGCTTCGTCGTGGTGTTTTCTTGATCCTTGTAGAGCCCAATGGTGTATGTTTCCGTCGCAGTTAAGTTTCGTTACTCCATTTGATAGTTAGGCCCTTTTCTGTGGTTTTCTGGAACAATCCTTGGAAAATAATAATTCACCAAAACTCATGGAATTTGTCAGATAAAACCCTAGACTTCTCTATTTGCAAGTGTATTGGCTATTTATCACGTTTATTGCACTATTAAATGTTGATGCTATCCACCGTCAACACAGGGCGAATGGGGCTTGGCGAGCTCATTTTCCTTTGGTTTAGGTCATAAATGGTGATCCTCAGCACTCAGATCATAGGCCTATCATTGTGGAACCGGGGATGAAGGAAAAGATCCATTGGAGGAAGCCGTTGGAGATCATGAAGAAATTTTAAGTGCGATGGCTAGAGGAGGAGGAGTGTAGTGAGCGGGTGGCAAAAGCATGGGAGAACGCTATTACTGATGGCAGGGTAAGTCTTATGGAAATCCAATCATGGGTGTTGGGGGAGCTCTAGCAATGGGATCATGAGGTCCTAGGGGACTTGGCGAAGAGAATTAAGAATGCCAAAGGGAGCTGGAGAGGCACAGAAGGGCGTCTATTTCTCAAGAGCAAATAAACAAGGAACATCTTCTAGATCAGCAAAATGTTTATCGGAAGCAGCGGCCTCATTCCACATGGCTGGCCAATGGTGATCATAACACAAAGTTTTTCCGTGCTGAGGCTACAGAAAGGAAAAGGACAAACACGATTCATAAATTGAAAGATGAAGGTGATGGCGAGGTGGCAGGAATACACTTAAAAGCATTTATTGCTAATCCATACTAGCAGCTTTTCACATCCACTATTAGTGGCCATGCTGAGGAGGTTCTCGATTGTGTTCAGAACAAAGGTCACTCAAGAAATGAATGACAACCTGATAGAACCATTCTCAAGCGAGGAAGTGTGGGAGGCATTGAAGGACATGGGCAAGCTCAAAGCCCTAGGGGCTAATGGCATTCTAGTGGTTTTCTATAAGAAATTCTGGTCTCTAGTGGGAGATAAGGTCAAAGAAGAAGTTCTAACTGTGCTTAATGGGGCTGCTATGCCTGAAGGATGTAATGACACTGTTATTGTTCTAATCCCCAAGACCAAGTCTCCGGAGAAACTAAAGGATCTAAGGCCTATTAGCTTATGTAATATAGTGTACAAGCTCATTTTCAAAGTTCTAGCCAACAGGTTGAAGTAGGTTCTTCCAAAGATCATATCTCCATCCCAAAGTGCCTTTGTTCCTAGGAGATTAATTACTGACAATGTCTTGCTGGCCTATGAGCTAACACACTACCTAAGGCAGAGAAGATGGGGCAAGAATGGGGTGCCTGTTATAAAGCTAGACATGAGTAAGGCTTATGATCGAGTGGAGTGTTATAAAGCTATTGTATCAAGGTCAATGGGGAATACTCCAGCAATATCTATCCGCAAAGAGGGCTTCGTCAAGGGGATCCTTTGTATCCCTATCTGTTCATTCTATGTGCTGAGGGCCTATCAGCAATGTTACAGAAAGCAGAAGAGGTAGGGAAGATCGAGGGCATCGGAGTGTGCAAGGAGGCTCCAAGGATTAACCATCTTTTCTTTCCAGATGATTCTCTGATCTTGATGCGTGCTTGTGGGGGTGATGCTCAAGAATTGAGGAGGATTTTACGAGTGTATGAGAGAGTTTCCGGACAGGTGATCAATGGGGATACATCTTTGGTACTGTTCAGCCCAAACACTAGTTCTAGGATAAGGAGGAGGTGAGACAAGTGCTCAATATAATGCAAGAAGCAAAAAGTGAGAAATGTTTGGGGCTACCAGTTTCTATTGGTAAATCAAGAAAGAAAGCATTTGAATATATAAAGGGGAGAGTATGGCTTCGTATTCAAGGGTGGCAAGAGAAGTTGTTGTCTAAAGTAGGCAAGGAAATACTAATAAAGGCTGTGGCTCACGCAATTCCAACTTATGCTATGTCCTTTTTTGGGCTAACCAAATGTTTATGCGATGAGTTAAATTCTATGATTGGCAGGTGGTGGTGGAGCCATAATGATTAGGAAATAAGATCCATTGGCTGGCTTGGGATAAGTTAACCCTCCCTAAGAACAAGGGAGGTCTGGTCTTTAGCGATCTCTAGTTGTTTAATTTAGCCATGCTGGCTAGACAAGCATGGAGGTTACTGGTTTTTTCAGAGCCAAATATTTTCCCAATGGCAACATCTTGCAGTGTGTGGCACATGACGGAATCTCATATACTTGGAGGAGTATTTTGAAAGGTGTGGATTTGTTGAAGGAGGGCATCATATGGCGAATTGGCAATGGTGAAAAGGTGAATATTTGGATGGACCCCTGGATTCCACATGGCAGTACAAGATGACCTGTAACCAGCAGAGGGTCAACAGTATTGACAAAGGTGGCTGATCTTCTGGACCCGAGTCTGGGAACGTGGGATGAGAGTATTGCAGGATATTTTTTCAGAGTTTTATGCTGAGGCCATCCTCAAGTTGAGAACAAATCAAGACACGGAGGATAGGCCGGCATGGCATTATGATGCAAAGTGGTTGTTCTTAGTGAAGTCATCGTATAAACTGGCGGTGCAAAAAAGGGAAAACGAACTGGGCAGAAATGCATCATGCTCTGAGGCAGGTGGCGACTCCTTGTTCAGATGGGATAAAATTTGGAGTATGGAGGTCCCAAACAAGGTGAAGATGTTCATATGGTGATTAGTTCATAATAGTCTGGCAGTACGGCGTAATTTGATCCAGAAAGGGATCGAAGGAGGATCCCATTTGCCCTATGTGTTACAGGTTGGATGAAGACTGTGGGCATCTTTTTTTCCACATGTAAATAAGTAAAGGAATGGTGGAGTGACTAAACTCAAAAGAATATTGACTTATCTTAGCAACCTGCCAATCTGGAAAGAGATGATACAAAAAATCTAGTCCTTCTCAGAGCTAATCCAGTTAAAAATTGTTGTTCTTTTATGGAGGCGGTGGCCAGTGAGGAACAAGGTGAACGCTGGTGAAAAAAGGATCACATGTTCTGAGGTATGCTCTCTGGTGTCCTTTTATGTGGCGGAATTTGAAAAAGGAAGGAATGTGTTGAAAGTCCAGCAACAAGTCACGCTCAACAGATGGGAGCCTCCCCTGGAAGACATGTACAAGATTAATATTGATGGCATGTTTAAAGCTGCAACAGGTCAGGGAGGATGGGGTTTTATTGTGAGGAACAGTGCTGGGGAGTTTTTAGAGGGTGGCTGTGGCAATCTATGTAGAGTGGCCAGCCCTTTCCAAGCCGAAGCACTGGCTGCCTTGTTTACCCTGCAGAGAACAGCGCAGCTGGGCATGTCAAGAATTATCTTGGAGTCTGATGCATCAGATCTGGTTCGAGGTTTGACTTCGCTAGAACTTGATCAAAGCGTGGATGGGAGCCTCCTCAAGTAAATTAGAGACTTCATTGTTTCATCCTTTGATTACTGCAACATTCGGCATTGTTCGAGGAATTGCAACAAAGTGGCTGATTGCCTTGCAAAGTATGGGGCGAGCGTTGTTAGCTCTGGTTCGATGGTGTTCATGAGCCAAGTCCCCACATCTGTCTCTGACTTAGTCTCCTGGCTGGAGATGCTGTGTCAATGGAAACAAGCTTTCTTAGCTCAAAAAAAAAAAAAAAAAAACTCAGATCCACTTCCTTGTTTCTCCCTCTTCTCAGATTCAAAGCACCGGCAGCATGGAGACCATGGAGTCCTGGCCTTCCCTCAAGTTCATGGAGTATGCACTTCTCCCTCGATCTGGGCCTCACCTCCCACGGTAGCCTCTCTTCCTCCACCAGCACGGCCGGATCCCCTCCCCTTTGGCCGCCGCGCTCAGCTCCATCAACAATCGCGGCTGTCGCACCAGCGGCACCTGCTCTTCCGAGCGCATGCCATGCCGGAGCCTCGGCTCCACATTGCTGTCATGGGCTGCTGCGTCGCGCGTGAGCTCCATTGTTGAGCGGCAGATGGTGAGAATGTGAATAGATTCTGATTGCTGCTAGCATGCTGCTGTCCTCCCACCATAGAAACTATTTTAGATTTGTATAAGTATTTTGTTACGATCTGTGCTTCAAATTTGTTACTCATTTCTGTAGAAGGGCTTCGATTTAGTCTGTCCCTTCGCTTTTTTTCTTCTCGATCTCATTGGTAGATATCTCTATCAGTTACCTTTGTAACAATCCTATTTATTGTACCAATGATGGTTGTAAGTTGTAATGAATAACTCATGTAATTTCAATCGCGAGGAATGAACACACCGTTGTGGATCTTGGATTCCAAGCAATAAATATTATTGTTCCGGGTGAATCCTTCCTGTTATCAATGTGAACTGAAAAATTGACTAAAACAGAAATAAAAAATAAATAAAAAACAAAAACGTAGCATGTCACTTTCCCTAGGATGCGAAACCATAGGGAAAGACCCTTTACAAGCACTAATGCATGTCAGGTGAATTAGTTTCCCTACGGTTCAGGATTCCATGAAATTCTCCCTAGGGATCTTTCCACATGAAAATTTCCTAGGGAAACCATTTCCCACTGTTTCTTTGGCCTTTCCCTAGGATTTTAACTTCAGGGAAACATGTGGATTGCAGTAGTAATTGCCGATTCATGGCTTCAAGGCAGTGACAGATACTCCCTCCGGGCCGTTTTATAAGGCATTCTCACATTTTTTAGAAAGACCAGTATATAGGACGCCACAGCAGTTTCGAGACGTTTGGTTAATGCGTCAACTAGTTTTCGCTTCGTTTGTTTGCTAGCCTTTCTTCTGCTACCGCGCATGCTTGCATGCACCAGCCAATCATGAAGCAAATTCTGGCATGCAAGAGCGGTACCATTAATCAAGTCTGGTGCTACAGTTAATCCGTGCACAATCTTCCACCGCTCGTCTTGGTATTCGACATTTCTCCATTACGCCTTAAAAAGCGGCCCGGAGGGAGTAGCTTACTACGACTGCTAATTAAAGCAACAATCTGGCAGTAATGGTCCACTCTGTTACCGTCGGTTCATAGTTTGAACCATGACTATTTTGCACACCAAAAATCATAATTTTTTCAGGGACGGGTTACGGGGATGGTGCGGCCGTCCAAGTTGTTTTTCACTATGTACCGGGGCTTAGGGTCAACTGCTAATAAAAGCAGGAGCGAGAGAGGTGCTGGCAACACAGAGGCGTGTGGCGTACATGGTGCGGCAGGGGAGTGAGATGACGGATATTGATATAGATGTGGATGTGCAGGAAAGACATGGGATAGTGGGCGCACTTGACTAGTGTCTAGTGGGCGAGTTCGTGGAAACCCATAAATTCTCGCTCGTACTACATGGATTATTAATTTGACGATCACTGCTCCCTCCATCCCAAAAAGGATGTCGTTCTCATTTCCCGACAAACAACTGCCAGCAATTTTTATAAATAATAAATATTATTGATTAGTATCATAATTAGTATTATCAGAAAGACTTTAGATCTAGTTTTTTAATAAATTTATTTGGAGATATAAATATTATACTTATTTTCTGCAAATCGAGTCAAACTTATGGCACGAACACCCAAAACATCATTTTTTTGGGACGGATGGTTGTGTGTTCACCGGCATTCCTTCCGCCAGTGAGGCAATCAGTGCCGTGAGACTACCTGCACTGCAGCACAATATAGCATCCGGTACGCCTCCAGGTCAGCGGATGTAGCGGACAAACGCCTACAGCGGATACGGGATAGCATCTGCTACGTGCGCGCTGTCCTCCAAATCTAGCGGCTTCCAGGAGCTACACTATCGGGCATGGGGACCACGGCCAGAGCCGCGCGCGAAGGGAGACCGGGGGAGATAGACCGGCCTGTAGGAGAGAGAGGAGAGAGAGGTGAGAGCATGCAGCGGTCCCACTAATTCAAGTAACTAAAAAAATATTATAACTTACAAACCAAGAAACCAAATTAAATTCCAATTACTCCATTGAATTTGTTTCAATAAATCCTTCAAAACAAGATCTCATATGGATATATTTAGATAAAATTTATGGAGGATGATAAGTGGGGCTGTTGTTGGTAGTTGGTATAGAGTATGAGATACAGAGGATGATGGGTGCGGAAGAAACATGTATAGAGGAGAGAATCTTAATGACCAGAATGTATAGAGGATGGAAATAGAGGATGATGAGTGCGGATAGTCTGAGCGTGTCCTTTATCTGCAGAACCCAACTCACCTGCTAATAATCGAATCAGTTATTCTCCTTGTTTTTAACCTAGATATGAAACAAATTAACGCCACAAATCTCACCCTACCTTGGTCGGGCTAGCTGTCAGTGACAAGTGGAAGGAAGACACAATTTTTGAATTTAAGTTCGTATATATAGCTCCGTTTTATAGTAGGGAAAATTTGCCACTGGACATGCCAAATGGTGGCATTTTGCTAGCGGACATCCACTTTCGTGCGTTTTGCCACAAGACACTCCGGTTCAGTGAAATATGGCCAGTGGGCACCGCGCGCCAGTTGGAGCCGGTTTTGGAGAGAGAAAAACTCATTTTGGACGTCGGGTGCCCCTGAGCCACTGTTGGAACGTGGTCTGGCTTGACCTGTTTAAAACGGCCAGGCCGGACCCAAAGCGCCGTTAGGGCAGGCCCGGTCCCCTTTCTTCACCAATCCCGCTGCCGCGTCCCACTCACCATCCCGCCGCCGCCTCCCACTCGCCACTGCTGCCTTCCGTGCCGCTGTCCAGACGAGTGCCCACCCCCAACAACACCTCGAGCTGCAGCCGTCATCCGCCATGGGGGGCTGAGGATCTGGAGCACCCTCGCGCCCTGAAGATGAAGTCCCCACGCTCGAAGGACGCTCACTACCCTAGGTCTCCACCTAGGGTTCCTCAGTTTAGCTGGCTGATGAAAGGGTGAGTTTTTTTCAACCCGTACTCTTTGGATGTGTAAGCCTGTGGATGCGTTAGATAGGTTGCGCTTTCAAATCATTTGGTTTTATTCGTTTGCTTTGTTTTGATTTAGGTTGGATCCGACTTCCGCCTGTAGACTGGCGATTAGAGTACCTGCATACATAGAGCAAAGACCAGATGGGCTCGATGATTACCATGTAACTGCTAACTACATGCATGTGGTAGACAAGGATAACTTCTATTGGATGGGGTTTCTTGAGGTGCTTGGTGAGGAGGTAGTCCATGGGGTGGATCAAGAACTACAAGTCACCTACTTTGACAGAACCCAGAATGAGACAGTGCGCATAGATTTAGATTCTGCTTTGTTACATGCATTTGATGTCTATTGGGACAGTAGGAAGTTGCCATTGACAGTGAATGTTGTTGACACTGGTCCTCGTTTGCTAAAGTCTCAGTCTGTTATTAGCACATAGGAGAGTCAGGTGAATTGTGAGCCACTTCTTATGATGTTGCCCAATACAGTGCCTAATCCAATAGATGATTAGAATGATGGAGCTGTTGTTAATCCAGAATTTGTTAGTCTGCCTGATCTTGATGGTAATCCTGATGTGTCTGATAAGGTAGCAGTTGTTGCTAATCTTGATGTGCCTCCTACTGTTGATGATGATGGGATCCCTGAGGTTGATAGTCATCATGCTGAAGAGGATAGTGATCATGCTGAAGAGGATGATGGTGATGCTGAAGAGGATGATGCTAATGGTGATGCTGACTGGGGAGAGGCTGATGAAGTGGAGTATGTAGGAGTAGATGATGAGACTGAGAAGTACAAGGATATACTCAATGATGGTGGTCCTGCTGATGCTGATTTTGCTTACTATCCTGACACTGACCCAGAAGATGATGACCCACTAGTTGTGGATGATGAGAGGGACTGTGAGAGTCATGTTCATGTCAATGATATAGATAGCCCTAAGATAGTTGTTGGTGTTACTTTCAAAGATGGTTTACTTTAAGAGATGCATTAGACAATATGCTGTGCTTAATGAAGTTGAACTTGCAGTTCCCTATAGTGAGTCACGGCGTTACCGAGCATATTGCAAGGCCAAGAGTTGTAAGTGGAGGATTCATGCATCTCAGTTACTAGATGGCAAGACATGGCAGGTATGTGATCATTTTAGTGTTACTTTTCAATCTACTTTGCTTCACTTCTTGTATGCTAACTGTTAATTCATGGGTGCAGATTAAGAAGATGCCACACAAGCATAAATGTGCTAGTATTAGCAAACATGAGGCCAATTGCATGGCTAACAATCATTGGGTGAAGGACAGAGTCATAAACTGGCTTAGAGAAGATCCAACTATTGGGGCTAAAGCTTTGAAGGAAAAGTTGGAGAAGAAGTATTGTATCTAGGTGAGCTACTACGTTGTTTGGGACGACAAGCAAATGGCTTTAGATGAGGTAATTGGTGGCTAGGAAGACAGCTTTGTACATGTGTTTTCTTGGAAGAGGGAGATTGAAAAGAGGAGTCCTGGTAGTGTTGTAGAGATTGAGTGGGAGGTTGTGAATATGAAGAGAAGGTTCACTAGGATGTTTGTTGCACTGAAGCCATGTATAGATGGCTTCCTCCAAGGTTGTAGACCTTATTTAGGCATTGATTCCACAGTTTTAACAGCAAAGTGGAAGGGCCAGTTAGCATCTGCTGTAGGTGTTGATGGCTACAACTGGATGTTTCTAGTGGCTTATGGAGTATTTGGTAGTGAGACCACTGAGAATTAGGAATGGTTTATGAAGATGCTACACAAGGCAATTGGTTCCCTACTTGGTCTAGTTATTTCAACTGATGCAGGTATGTTACCTGACATTGTTACTGCATTGTGTCATTAGGTATAGCATTGTTACCTGACATTGTTTCTTTGCTAACTAACTGCAGGTAAAGGAATAGACAAAGCAGTTACTGCAGTATTCAGCAATGGTGTAGAGCACAGAGAATGCATGAGGCATCTTGTCAAGAATTTCCAAAAGAGATTTAGGGGAGAAGTGTTTGAAAGGAACTTGTGGCCTGCATCAAGGGCCTACAGACAGACAACCCATGACAGGCACTGGAATGAGATGCACAAGGCATGCCCAAAGGCAACCAGTTGGCTGTTGGCCAAGAGAAGTCATTACCTGTGGTAGAGCTCATGGACAAGATAAGGCACCTAATCATGGAGAGGTTTTGCACTAGGAGGCAGCTTTTGTCCAAGTTATCTGGCTTTAAGATTCTGCCTCATGTCATGAAAGAGCTACACAACAAAAGCAGAAATCTGAAGTACAACATTCACAGGAGTGGCCCAATGGTTGGAGAAGTAGGAGGAGTCAATAAGGACCTAGTCCCTTGGAGGTTCATTGTTGATCTGGACAGCAAAGAGTGCACATGTAGAGCCTGGCAACTAACTGGTCTGCCATATGTGCATGCCATAGCTTTCATTGGCACAAGAAGGGAATTCAATTTGGAGGACTATGTGGACAATTACTATTCTATAGAAATGTTCAAAGCACCCTATGCAAGTGATGTGCCTCTAATTCCAAGCAAGGATGAATGGGAAAAGGTGGATCCTGGATTCAAGCTCCTTCCTCCTCTGTGCAACAGAGCAGCTGGAAAGCCAAGGAAGAGAAGGATAGTTGGAGTTGAAGAAGGTGGGTCAAGCAGCAAGGGCAAGAGAAGGTGTAAAAGGTGTGGTGGATTTGGACACCTGCAGAAAACATGCAATGAAACTATTGTAGACCCTGATGCACCACCACCTGCACTTGCAAAGAGGAAGACAAGAACCTACAGGCCAAAAGTGGTTGAGATTATAGAAACAACAGAAGATGCATCTAAGAAGAAGAGGAAGGCATCCTCCAAGGCCAAACAACCCAACAAGAAGAAGAAGACAACCCCTGCTGCGGCTACACCTCCTCATCAATCTGTGTAGTAAGTGCTCCAGCCTATGGCCCCCTTCTTCCTTAATTCAAAGCAATGCTTGTAGTTAACAAGTTGACATCTATAATCTGTCATGTTGCAGGGTTCCAAGATCACCGGTGACTAGGAGACAGGCCAAATAGCAACTGGCAGGTAGCCCAGGGGCACTGACTAGGAGCCAGGCTTCCTCAATGCTGACATCCAGTCCAAGCGCCAGAACCAGAAGCAAGAGCCGAGGTGCCTGAATGCCTGATGCAAGCAAGAGCCGAGGCACCAGTGCAAGCAAGAACCAGAGGCACCAGTGCTAACCTCCAGTCCAATGCTTGAGTGCTTTTGTGAATTCTGAGAGATTTTGAGCCACAACTGTTTTTGTGTGATTCTGTGAACTTGGTCTTGTAATATGGTATGTGAACTTGGTCTCGTAAGGTGGCTTTTGAACTTGGTATTGTAAGGTAGCTTTTGAACATGGTATTGTAACTTGGCATGTGAACTTGGCATTGTAATCTGACATGTCACTTAGGAATGGTGGCAATGTAGTGAACTTGGCAGTTGTTTGAATCAAATTGCTATTCTAGGCACATATAATTTCGTATGATGTTGGCCATGTAGTTCTTTTCTCAATTGAAGCCAGTTATCATTCACTATACATCACTATATTGAAGTCTGTCATGCTGAAAAAATTTAACAGAGCAATAGAAACATAACTACATTTCATTCATTTCACAAACATTACAAAACCCAGTTCATGCTTGGTTATACAACACCTTGCACAGAGCAACAAAACAAACAACACCTACCAACACACTAGCCCACATCATAGACCTAAGAACTCTCTGCTCTGCACCTATCCTACTCACAACATCCCTCTGAGCACATAGAACATTGTTCAGGTTCAACACAACAATCTCCAAAGCCTTCAACGCTTCAGTGGCTGCTGCAACATCTATGCCACCTCCAGCGCTCACAGGCTTCCACATGAAGAAGTTGCAGGTAGAGTTGCCCTGTTCAAGCCGGCGAACACAAGAATGGCATAAACCCTAGATCCGATTGAAAGTACCAGAATGGACCAAAAAGAAAAGGGACAAAACTCACCAGTCACGATTCCTGCAAGTGTAGAATGGCATGTCTAGGTGGTTTTGGGTTCTCGACATTCGCTCCACAACCGTCACCGTGTGGCAAAAAGGGCACAGCTGCTGGCCATCTCTCGCGCCACGTGAACCTGCTGACGAAAAAGCTCCAGAGGCTGACGCCATCTTCAGCAGGCGGGTCTGCAGCTCGAGGTGTTGTTGGGGGCGGGCACTCGTCTGGACGGCGGCGCGGAAGGCAGCAATGGCGAGTGGGAGGCGGCGGCGGAACGGCGAGTGGGACGCGGCGATGGGATTGGGGAAGAAAGGGGACCGGGCCTGCCCTAACGGCGCTTTGGGTCCGGCCTGGCCGTTTTAAACGTGTCAAGCCAGACCACGTTCCAACAGTGGCTCAGGGGCACCCGACGTCCAAAACGATTTTTCTCTCTCCAAACCGGCTCCAACTGGCGCGTGGTGCCCACTGGCCATATTTCACTGAACCAGAGTGTCTTCTGGCAAAACGCACGAAAGTGGATGTCTGCCAGCAAAATGCCACCATTTGGCATGTCCAATGGCAAATTTTCCCTTTATAGTATTGCCATGGGATTAAGAACCGGCATAGAAGTTCTTCTATCTAATACAAACTATCGTCACTTGCATATTCTAGGATAATTTGAAAATATTTATCATCAATTTGTACAACAGCTCCAACAAAAATAAAGGGTCGTCCCATGCAAAGGCTACAACAATGCTTCTTCAACTTTATTTACATACTACTTGTACAGGATCTTCACTGATGCGAACGCTATCTTAATTCCTATATACTGATGTATCCTCGTGACAGCCAGAAACACATATGCTTTATCGTACACCAAATCAACAAGAAGGAAATAAGCAATTCTCCATGCCTTCTTGAATAATAGAACACAGAACAGAACCCATTGAACCATCCCAAATCCTGACCCAAGTCCATAGTAGTAGTGAAAGAGAATAATTGTGGAATACTCAATGCATTACTGTGAAGGACAGGTGCTTACATATATAGGCGGTGTGGGGACACACGCCGTATTACATTCCAACACTCCCCCACAGTCTAATCTAGGAGCACCATGAACATTGAGACTGGACCTAAACTCCGTGAACATGGACGTCGGCAAACCCTTGGTGAAGATATCGGCATACTGGGACGAAGTGGGAACATGCAGGATGCGGACTTCTCCTAGGGAGACTTGTTCTCTGACTAAATGCAGATCGATCTCAACATGCTTGGTTCGCTGATGCTGAACCGGGATGGTGGAGAGGTAAACAGCACTGACATTATCATAGTAGACCATTGTAGCACGACGAAGAGGACAACGAAGCTCTGACAGAAGCTGGCGCAGCTAGTTGGCTTCGGCAACTCCATTCGTGACAGCCCTATATTCCACCTCTGCGCTGGACCGTGACACCGTTGGCTGACGCTTGGATGACCAAGAGATTAGATTGTCTCCAAGGAACACCGCATAACCCGAGGTGGATTTGCGTGTGTCAGGACAGCCCGCCCAATCTGCATCGGTATAGACTGTGAGGTCAGCCGGTGAGGTCCGGTGGAGGTGTAAGCCAAGATCCAATGTACCCTGTAGATACCGGAGAATGCGCTTTAGAGCGCTCAGGTGAGGTTCTCGGGGGTCATGCATATACAGGCAGATCTGCTGGACTGCAAAAGCAATATCTGGTCGAGTAAAGGTAAGATACTGACGGGCCCCTGCAAGACTGCGGTACTGGCTAGGATTAGCAACTGAGACACCATCAGCAGGAAGCTTGGAGTGAGTCTCGACCGGAGTGCTACTGGGCTTGCAGTTACTCATACCAGCACGGTCCAAAATAGCCAGCATGTACTGTCGCTGAGAGAGGAATAAACTGTCACCCCGGCGCTGAACGCTTACACCCAAAAAATGATGTAGAGGCCCCATGTCGGTCATAGGAAATTCCCAGCGAAGAGCAGCAATGATCCGGTGAAGGAAGCCCGTGGACGACGCAGTGAGAACAATGTCATCAACATATAGCAAGAGAAAAGCCATGTCAGCACCTTGGTAGTAGATTGTTGGCATTTTTAACGTCACTACTAAAAAGCAGAGATAAACCCTACTCCTAGCAATGATCCCCAGAAATGGTTGGTATATAATTACTTGTCATTAGCAACTAGTCACTCTTGAATTACTAACATTCCTAAACATGAAGTAGGTTGTCATCCCCAATTATATTGCTAGGAAATTAACATAAATTTATATTGTACTATTGTGACTAGGCGTATAAAATATATGAATAAGATATAAATGTAAACTAATGGGTTCTCAAGCGGACGACGATAATTATACCTTTGTAGCATTTTACCTAGGGAAGTCTCCAGGTTGTCGATTTATAATTATACCTCCGGGAAAGCTATGTAATAAACTATTATTGCCATATTGACGTGAAACTATGATAAACGATACTACCTAAGTCGTATACTCTACTTATAACAGGCAGAGGTCACAAGATAAATAAAGATAAATGCGGGTGATAGCATAATCATCAAATATCATAATTAAAGATAATCATCAGAGCATCTTACTAGTCATAATCATAGCTAGCCATTGGATAAACTACGGAGATAAGTCTATAACTATGTCAATTGAATAACTCTAATTAGTGCAACTATATCTAGTAATCATTGCTAAATCAACCCTAAATCATCATTGCATGTAAAGAGGCATCAACTAATGAGGGTATTAAGACCTAAGTCACCTCCTTCGCGACCGTGCCCATTCTAGTCCTACATACGGGGGTGGACTACGGAGGAACTAACGTAGGCTGTCACCTACACGACTACCACACGTCCCGGCATATTAGGGTGCACTCGCAGATAAACAAGACATCTAGACACCACGTCTACATATCGCCTATCATCTACCCATTGTACATATGGATAAACGCTATACGAGCAATTACATGAATTCAATAAGATCGAAGTAACTAAACTATACATATAATCAAAGTAGACAATGACTATTGCAATTAAGAACATATGAATATATTTAGAGTAAAGTCTCCCTAATATGAATAATGAATACAATAAAGTAATTAAGAACTAGATCTATTACCGAACTCTTGCGCTCCAAATGGGCGCCGGGGGCTCTCAGATCGATGAAGAACTAGATCTCCTCTACTTCTAATCTAGCTAGCTAATCCTATGAACTAGAAGGCTCTTGATGAACTTGAAGGCTCTTGATGCTTGATGGCTTGAGACCTTGATGAATAATGAATTGACTCTTTCCAGGGGGGTCTACCCTCATATTTATAGTCCGGTGGGATGCGCGTGGCGCCGTAGGATCAAACCGACGTAACGTAGGGGCCGAGATGCATCCTTGGAGGCGATGGAGGAACATTCCGGAAGGGGGAGCCAAACCCTAATAGGGGCGCCGCCCGGCGCCATGGTGGGGCCGGCCGGCCCCACCCCGGCGGCCTCCGGCCCCCTCGCTCCTTCCGGTGTCTTCGGAGTCTTCCCGAGTCTTCCCGTGATGTCCTTCGTGGCGGATAAGTTTCGTGGTTATTTTGCGTTAGAATCCTTCTTTTTTCAGCTTTTTAAAATCACCCCCGAAATTACAGAATATGCAAAACTCGTGGAATTTGTCGATAAAGCCCTAGACTAGTGTGTTATCTTGTTGTCCATCGGGTAAAAAGCCCTAGTAAAAGTTGACGCTAACAGGTGTCAACAATACCCCCAAAGCTTTACCTTTTGCCAGTCCCCTTGGCAAACACACCAAGTCTAGTTGATACTTGTATTTGGATCAGGAGTTGCTACAATATCATTATACTTTCCAGTACACATGCTTTCAAACAAAATTTCCTCCGGATCAAACAATATATGCTCTAATCTTTAAACTTACTCATTTCACCTGTAATATGGGGTTTCACAGCTTTTGCATAAGTCTTGAGCAGTCGAAAGATAGAACAATTAAGCTAAGTGCTATGTCTCAAATTCTTTGCAATACTAACATTCTGAAAGTTTTTGATAGGTTTTCAGAATAAAACTCGAGAGCTTAATTATATGACACCCTCAAGCCTCTCAATGTATGTGGTATTTGTGGTTCTCTCTTGAGGCGTTAATGTTGTTATGCCCCCTATAGCTAAAGGTATATATAGTGGAGCTTATAGGATTGGCATTAACAAGGATAGACATACTTGCAAAACATGTATTGTAAAGTCAACTAGTGGATCCACAGAGAATCGAGGCATACAATCAAATCAAGATGTGCATGTGTATGGAATATGGTGGATGGGTGCATATGTGTTATTTATGGCTAACTCCTATTTCTACTTTTGCTCTTTTGGGAATGACTCTCTTTTAAAATCTTTCTCAGGAAAGACATGGGCTATCTTTATTATTTCTTTTTATTCAGGGAGGCGGGCATCTAGTACCCATTGTTTTTTGATTGCTTTGGACACTTGTCCATCTTTTACTCCCTTTTTCTTTCTTTTTTTTTTTTCTTTCTTTTTTTCCTTGCTTTCTTTTCTTCATTTTGCATAGCCACATGTATCCTTTGAATACAATAAATGAATCGAGATATATAATCAGGACTTAGAGCATTAAAGACAGGGGGTTATTCCTATAGGGTGTGTGTATATTTTTTTTCCCTCTCCCAAAGTGTAGGAGGTGAACATTTTTATAATAAATATGTATGGAAGTATGGTGAATGATTGCAATTACTCCTTGAAGTAGGAATAATGCATATGTGAACTGGAGTGTACAAATGATTCTTGGTTTTAAAAGCATGACAAGACTCTCATAAGGTATACAACACAAAGTTGATGAACTCAATGCAAAGCAAGCAGCTTAGATGTGAAAGGGTTTTCCTATCCTCTAAGATATTAATTTGGCTTTGGTAGGAATTCACATTTGTCATACGAGAGCTCATCATGTATTTTCTTAGATTTTTTAAAAACAAAATCTCCAAAACTTAGTAATGCTAGGAAGAAGATAAATAGCAGCTCAACCTTTATGAATCATATCAATCAACTACCTAGACTTAGCGCAAGCTTATACCTCCACAATTAATGGTTCAGAATAAATTCTCCAATTAAAACAACAATGCTTAGAACCAAGGAGATTTTAAGTTTGGCAAGTAGGTACTTTAGTAAGCATTATAACAGAGCAACTATTCATCACATCCAAAACAATTTTAGTGTTCATCGATTTTAATAGCTCTAGCCTGGACTAATTATACTCTAATAAATATAGAACTAAATATTTATTTGGTTTTATTAGTTATATATCTTTTTATAGTTTTAAATTAAACTCATAACAAAAAGACTCTATGGCCTTGTAGAGCTTCATGTGCCCACATATTTTTGGTATTTTATGATTATATAAAGTAGACTCAAAAATCGCTTAGGTGTAGTCACCGATAACTAGGGGATGCTCCTCCCCAAGCTTGATGATCGCAATATCTGGTGTAGATTCCTTTTAGAGCGGACTAGCTAATAGCGAACCTGGTGGTCACCACTGATAGTCCCTCCTTGCTATAATATTGTTCCTGCATAAATACTCCACAAGAAACCAAAACTCGAGGCTCGAATTGAATAATGGGTTAGCGGTCAGCCAAAGAGTAATTGATCACCTTTATGAGTTATTTTTATGTTGTCTAATTTAAGCAGGATTCCATTTATTTTATTTTATTTTATTTTTATGCCACCATAGTGGGTATTCCTTCGAAAAAATGCCATAGGGTATCCACATGGGGCTTTATGATGCCATGAATAATGCAATAAATATTTTTATTATTTTTAATATGTGAACAGATAATGCTACTAAATAAATTGAGTTTACTAATGCATTTAATGAGATAGCTACCATTCTGACCTTATGGCTAGGGTACGGAATTTAAAGTCTACCGACAGGACTTAGACAGCAGTGAGCACTTACTCGGTGGGTTCATCGTGCGAGGTAACCTCGATCAACTCCCCATCTTGCGGTGATGCGTCGTGTGCCTCCTTCCATCTTGCTTCGGTCTCTTTTTGCTTCTTTCTCTTCTAACTCTTGCTCTTCATCTTTGTTTTCCTTCTCCCACGCTTCTAATCGTGCTAAGATCTCCTCCTTCTCTTCCTTGGCGATCCGGTCCATCCTTTCAACTTCTTACGCCCACTACTCCAAATGAGGTGCTTGTTTGTTCTCTTCTTGCTCGGGAAGCGATCTTCATATTTCACGATCTTGCCGGAAAGTCTTCCCATCCACAAAGTGAGGCCGAAAGCGGCCGGACAAAGTGCTTGGCGTCTTCTCTGTTGCGTTGCTTTCTAGCCCGCTCATGGTTATTTAATGTTCTAAATTGACAGTACCTTTCCGGTAGGTAGGTTGAAGTGGATTTGTCCGGACCCAATGTAGATGTTGGCGTTAGCGATGTAGAGGAACGGTCTTCCCAAGAGGATCGGGGAATCATCGTCTCCCCGCGCATGTCAAGGACTAGAAAATCTGCAGTATATATTGTCCTTGAATTCTTACCATGACATCCTTGACTAATCCTTCAGGGGAACCTTAGTGATTGGTCCGCCATCCGCAACCGAATACATGTTGGTTATAAAGGTAAATTAAATAATTCATCATATACCTGCTTTGATATTACGTTGCAGTCTGATCTAGTGTCGCAGACGGTGTGAGGAAAGGTGGTGTCTTTGATAGTGCATTCAATGATTGGGACACCTGGATCACCTCTCTTGATTGGAAATGGCTTGGGTAGTCTGTGATCGTTTTCTGTGTTGAGAGCAGTGATTAGTTGAGTCGTCTCCTCAGGTGCATGCTTGGTCCTCCTCCATCTTCTGTTGTTTCTATTGTTCTTCTTCTTTGGCATTGGTTGCTGTTCTTGCTCTTCTTGTTGCTGAAATTGCTTCGGGGCTGCAGGAGCTTTTAGGATGCGGTTCTTGAATGTGAATCTCTCCTTCTTGTCTTTGATGGACAGGACGATCTTGGCAAACTCCGCATAGATGATGGCTTTTGTTGTGCATAGGAATGGTCGGCCCAAAATGATGGGTGCCTTCTCATCTACTCCTGTCTCCATGACCATGAAGTCAACTGGGACATATGACTGCCCCACTCTAATAACAACTTCTTCTAGTACTCCCTCAGGGTAGCAAATGGACTGATCTGCAAGCTGCAAGCGCATGTTTGTGTACAACAGGGGATCATTTAATATTTTCTCATAAATTACCTTGGGCATGATGTTGACACTTGCGCCGAAGTCGCAGATAGCCTCTCGGAAAAACTGTGGCATCCTATGGAGATAGGAATAACAGGTCTTCCAGGGTCTCCCATCTTCTCTCGGTAGAGAGTGGTCAATCCACCGTACATCTGCAGGGCTCAATATGATATTGGGTTGCATTATGAATATCAACAAGGTTAGCAGTTTCTAAATCTTCTGGTTGGCCTGGAATCTTGCCTTTCTCTAGTGGAGGAACAAAGAGCTAGACTAACCGAGCTAATTGTGATTCTAACATTTTTTAAAGCTATCTTTGATTCTTTATGGCGTAGCAAAAAGTATCCATTCTAGCATGTATGTTTTCCAAAGTTTTATCATTTGATGTTAGCTTCCTAGTCATTTGATCTAGTAGTTTGGATTGACTAGTAACTAATTCTCTCAAAGGCGGAAGGTTATAATTATTAAAGTTGTTACCTTGGTTGTTACCTTGGTAATTACCCGGTCGAGGTTGTTGATTCCACCCTTGATTTTGCTTTGAGGGCGATAGTAGGTGTTATTGTTGATGAAGTTCACATCCTCTTGCGGTGTAGGGCAACCGACAAATGAGTGCCCGTAGTCTCCACATTCTTCACATGTCATATGGGAATCATTGACGTGCATGACTTCCTTCTTCTCGATATCGAGCTTTTTCATGATGAGGTCTAGCTTAGCAAAGACCATGTCGGCTTCCTTGAGATGATGGATTCCTCCTCCCTTCTTGCGAGGTTGAGTACGTTCTTCATTGCATGTCGAGTTTGAGGCCATCTTCTTGAGAAGTGCTTTAACATCGCGAGCTTTAGTGACAGGAAAGCTCCCCAACCGCAAAGCATCAATAGACTCACGGGTGCTAGAGATAAACCCGTGATAGAAAGTCTGCATTAATAGCCACTCCTCTATCCCATGATGAGGACAGTCTTCAATATAGTTCTAGAATCTTTTCCATGCTTCAGTGAATGATTCATCATGTTGTTGTTGGAAACTTGAAATCTTCCCACGCAGAGCATTGGTCTTGGCTGTAGGAAAGAATTTTGCCAGGAAAGCAGTCGAGCATAGGTCCCATGTAGTGTGCTTATCTTTGTTGATGTAGAACCACTGCATGGCTTTCCCCAATAATGAGAACGGAAAAAGATGGAGTAAGATAGCATCTTTTGATACTCCTCTGATAGTGAAGGTGCTGCAGATTTCTAGAAAGTGTTGTAAGTGTGCACTTGCATCTTCATGTCCTTTTCCACAGAATTGGCTGGCTTGAACCATGGTGATGAGAGCAGGCTTGAGCTCGAATCCATTCTCCCCAGTGTTGACTGCTGGTCCAGTCCGGATGTTTGCTGTTGTTGGGGCAGAGAACTCTCGCAGTGACTTCTCAGCCATGTCTTTAAACACAGGAGCTAGGTTTTCACCTAAATACTCTTCTGCTTGTTCTTCTACTTCTTCGAATTCTTCTTCCAGTGTCGGAGCTGGCTCCTCCGAAGAGTTAGCTTGAGCAGCAAAGGGTGTTCTTAATGGTGACTCGAATTTCTCCCTTATTTCTGCAAGCCTTTTCCTTCTAAGGAGTTTCTCTGGATCGTCAGTAAAGTTCTTTGGAAGAGAAAAACCATTCATTCATCACCCTGCATAAGATAAGAAAATGATAACAACGAAGGGTGTACCTGATAGAGTTAGAGAATCGCCTAGAGTTAGAGATCGATTGGTAATATGACTTTATCCATGTGTATATAGGTCATCAATATGTTCTAAGTTTATTGTGCCTTCCCCGGCAACGGCGCCAAAAATGCTTGTTGGCATTTCTAACGTCACTACTAAAAAGCAGAGATAAACCCTACTCCTAGCAATGACCCCAGAAATGGTTGGTATATAATTACTTGTCATTAGCAACTAGTCACTCTTGAATTACTAACATTCCTAAACATGAAGTAGGTTGTCATCCCCAATTATATTGCTAGGAAATTAACATAGATTTATATTGTACTATTGTGACTAGGCAGATAAAATATATGAATAAGATATAAATGTAAACTAATGGGTTCTGCAAGACGGACAGATAATTATACCGTTGTAGCGGTTTACCTAGGGAAGTCTCCAGGTTGTCGATTTATAATTATACCTCTGGGAAAGCTATGTAATAAACTATTATTGCCATATTGACGTGAAACTATGATAAACGATACTACCTAAGTCGTATACTCTAATTATAACAGGCAGAGGTCACAAGATAAATAAAGATAAATGCGGGTGATAGCATAATCATCAAATATCATAATTAAAGATAATCATCGAGCATCTTACTAGTCATAATCATAGCTAGCCATTGGATAAACTACGGAGATAGGTCTATAACTACGTCAATTGAATAACTCTAATTAGTGCAACTATATCTAGTAATCATTGCTAAATCAACCCTAAATCATCATTGCATGTAAAGAGGCATCAACTAATGAGGGTATTAAGACCTAAGTCACCTCCTTCGCGACCGTGCCCATGCTAGTCCTACATACGGGGGTGGACTACGGAGGAACTAACGTAGCTGTCACCTACGCAGACTACCACACGTCCCGGCATATCGGGGTGCACTCTCACAGATAAAACAAGACATCTAGACACCACGTCTACATATCGCCTATCATCTACCCATTGTACATATGGATAAACGCTATACGAGCAATTAAATGAATTCAATAAGATCGAAGTAACTAAACTAGACATATAATCAAAGTAGACAATGACTATTGCAATTAAGAACATATGAATATATTTAGAGTAAAGTCTCCCCTAATCTGAATAATGAATACAATAAAGTAATTAAGAACTAGATCTATTACCGAACTCTCACGCTCCAAATGGGCGCTAGGGACTCTCGGATCCGATGAAGAACTAGATCTCCTCTACTTCTAATCTAGCTAGCTAATCCTATGAACTAGAAGGCTCTTGATGAACTTGAAGGCTCTTGATGCTTGATGGCTTGAGACCTTGATGAATAATGAATTGGCTCTTTCCGGGGGGGTCTACCCTCATATTTATAGTCCGGTGGGATGCGCGTGCGCCGCCGGATCAAACCGACGTAACGTAGGGCCGAGATGCATCCTTGGAGGTGGTGGAGGAACATTCCGAAGGGGGGAGCCAAACCCTAATAGGGGCGCCGCCCCGGCTGCCATGGTGGGGCCGGCCCCCCACCGGGCGGCCTCCGCCCCCTCGCTCCTTCCGATGTCTTCGAGTCTTCCCGAGTCTTCCCGTGATGTCCTTCGTGGCGGATAAGTTTCGTGGTTATTTTTGCGTTAGAATCCCTCTTTTTTCAGCTTTTCGAAATCACCCCGAAAATTACGTAATATGCAAAACTCGTGGAATTTGTCGATAAAGCCCTAGACTAGTGTGTTATCTTGTTGTCCATCGGGTAAAATGCCCTAGTAAAAGTTGACGCTAACAGGTGTCAACATAGATGAATAGCGACGTGTCAGACTTGGCCTCAACAAACCCAAGGGAAGTAATGTGGGAGGCAAAGCAACTGTGCCAGGCGCTCAAGCTTGCTTCAAACCATAGAGTGACTTGTTCAGGCGACAAACATAATTGGGCTTGGAAGAATCAACAAACCCAATCGGCTGGATGCAGTATACTGTCTCAATCAATGTGCCATGGAGGAATGCGTTCTTCACATCAAGCTGATGAATCGGCCAGGAACAAGACAACGCCAAAGTGAGTACCAACCAGATAGTCACTGGCTTGACAACCGGACTGAAAGTCTCATCATAATCAATGCCTGGACGCTGTGTAAAGGCGCGAAGGACCCATCGAGCCTTATAGCGATCAAGGGAACCATCAGATTTGAGCTTGTGCTGAAAAATCCACTTGCCAGTGACGAGGTTGACGCCAGGAGGACGAGGCGCCAAGGTCCAGGTGTCGTTGGCCTGCAGGGCGTTGAACTCAGCCTGCATAGCAAGTCACCAGGCCGGATCTGACAAGGCGGCCTTGACGGATGTGGGCATCGGGGACAGAACCATGGCGTGGAGGTTGAGGCGATCCACGGGGTGCTGAAAACCGGCCTTGCCACGAGTGCGCATGCTGTGCGCATTTGTGACAGGGACGATCGCCTGGGAAGCTGTCGTGGTGGTGCGCCGCCCGGCGCCACTGGCAGTAGCCTAGGACGGGAAGTCCGCAGGGGCAGCAGCACCGGTCGGAGCAGTGGAGGCGGCGGGCGTGCCAGCAGGGGCGTTGGGCGCACCAGCAGGGGCACCAAGCACACCATCAGGCGCACCAGCTAGGACGCTCGCAGGTGACGCGCGGACGTGCCAGCCGGCGCCGGTGTCCTAGGTGCGGCATCAGTGCCGCCAGGAAGACGGGTACCTACAGTCACAGCTCTTGGCCAATTTGGCGAAGAGGAATCATCAGCATCGTCCAAAAACGCGAGTGTGCCGGGGTCCAGATGAGTAGTGGACATCTCGGAAAACGGAAACAACGTCTCATCGAACACAACATGACGAGAGACGATGACTCGATTAGAGTGGAGATCGAGACACCGGTATCCTTTATGATCGGAAGAGTACCCAAGGAAGACACACAGGGTAGAGCGAGGTGACAATTTGTGTGGAGCTGTGGACGTGAGGTTCGGATAACAAGCACAGCCAAAGACCCGAAGATAGGAATATGTGGGCTGTGTGCCGTGAAGGGCAAAGTAGGGTGTGCGGTCGTCTAGTGTTTTAGTTGGGTGACGATTGAGGAGAAAGGTGGCGGTGTGAAGTGAGTTAGCCCAATAAACGGGAGGTAGACTGGCCTGGAACAGAAGGGACCACACTATGTTATTAACAGTGCGAAGAGTACGCTCGGCACGTCCGTTCTGTTGGGAGGTATATGGGCACGATATCCGGAGGACAACACCATGAGTAAGGAAGAACGTGCGGGCCGAGGAGTGATCAAGCTCACGGCCGTTGTCGCACTGAACTGCTTTAATGGTGAAACCAAACTGGGTGCGCACATGGGAGAAACAAATTAGAGAGGGTAGGAAAAGTCTCGGACTTGAGGCGCATAGGAAATGTCCAGGTGTAGTGAGTGCAATCATCAAGAATGACTAAATAATATTTATAACCTGACACACTGACAACCGGAGAGATCCAAAGATCACAATGTATTAAATCGAAAGGACTGACAGCACGAGAGTTTGACACACTAAAGGGTAGGCGCACGTGGCAACCTAGCTGACAGGCATGACAAACATGATTAGTGTTTCGTTTATTACAAGAAATGGCATTGGAATTAATAAGCTTGGATAGAGCCTCATGTCCGAGATGACCAAGACGACGATGCCAAAGGGAGGTGGGTGACGCGGTGGCAGCGAGGTCGATGCTGGTGCTGGAAGGGGCTGGTGGAAAGAACGGGTAGAGGTCACCCGTGCTATTGCACCTGGCGATCACGCTCCGTGTCTGAAGATCCTTCACAAAGAGGCCAAATGGGTCAAACTCGATGGTACAATTATTGTCGGTGGTGAAACGATGAACGGAAATTAAGTTCTTAATAATGTTAGGTGAAACTAAAACATTAGAAAGAACGAGGGGACGTCGTGTGGTGGAAAAATGGTGTGACCCAACGGAGGTAACAGGCAGTGAGGCGCCATTACCGACAATGATAGATGAAAGATTGGATGACGAAGGAGGGTGAGAAGTGGAAATAATACCAGCGTTGTTGACCCTGTGTGCGCCGGCACCAGAGTCAGCATACCACTCGGCCGATGGCGGGGGCGTCAGCGTCATGGTGTTGAAGCTGTTGACGAGGCTGGACGGATCCCAGGATGCCCCCTGCATGGGCGTCCAGGGCTGCTGCTGGTGCTGGGGCACTGGGCTGAACCCTGGAGGAGCACCGAGTGCGTATGCCTGCTGCACGTACAGATGCTGCAGCTGCTGTGTTGCTGCCTACTGTGGGACGGCAGTGAAGGCAGCCAATGGAGGATGGAACAGCGCCCCTGGAGCGCTGCCAGGGATGGGAGCGTGTGGCCAAAATTGAAGCGTGCCTGCCCATGGATTGAAGAACGCCGTCGAGGCGCCCGCCTGCTGATGCTGTGGCGGTTGCTGGCCCTGCTGTGCCTGCTGCTGGCTCTGCTGGCGGCCGCAGCCACCACGGCATCGACCGTTCCGCTGCTGCTGGTTAGCAGCATGGCTGCTCTGGCCTTAGCTGGCACCTCTTTAGGTGTTAGAGGCTCTCTTTTCATGCTTACATCGGTGACCCTATATGTTTTTTGGGCCACTTGTTCGTTCCTCTCTGACCTCGTTTCCGATCACTTTGTTTCCTTTTCCTTTTCCTTTTCTTTGAGGTGGTTGTTTCGAATGTTTCTAGCGGTGCGAAGTCGCTTGGCACGTCTTCTTTTTCTTCTTCCTCAACTAAATTGAGCATTCGAGACAATACCTACTATGTCCATTACAATAGGTATTACATGAAATCATCCCTAACTAAGTACATATAGTTATGAATGACTTATATAAGATGTGTACTAGCTTTACCTCATCCTGTGTCGGATCATAGTCAGGGTTATTCTGCTCCGGACGACAAGTCCTGTCTGGGCTAGGATGCCAATCGTTTGGACTATGGTATCCTTCAGAATCTACCTGGTGGCTATTGCTTGGAGAACTCATCGACACTAAATGCAAGCAGAGAATACAAAACCCTAATTATGAAATGCTAACTAGCATAATATATAGCATTAAACCCTGACTAGCATAATGTATAGCATTAAACCCTAACTATCATGAAACCCTAATTCAAAACCCTAACTAGCATGAAAACCTAATTGAAAACCCTAACTAGCATTAAATCCTAACTAGCGTGAAACCCTAATTCAAAACCCTAACTAGCATTAAACCCTAATTCGAAACCCTAACTAGCATTAAACCCTAACTACCATAATATATAGCATTAAACCCTAACTATCATGAAACCCTAATTCAAAACCCTAACTATCATAAAACCCTAATTTGAAACCCTAACTAGCATGAAACTGTAATTTGAAACCCTAACTAGCATGAAACCATAACTAGCATGGTGTGGATTGATAATTGCATAGTGATTAACTAAAAAAGATCAAAGAATATTTACTTATGCGGCGTGGAGGGGAGAGCGAATCGACGGCGACGGACAACGACGAGACGACAATGGGACGATGCTTCGATGGCGGCTAACGAGGTGGTGACTTAAATAAAACTACTAAAAATTATCACACTTAAGTAACTAATAATTCCAAAATATTAAATCATGAGTAACTTAACTAAATTAATTATTAACTAAATAAACTAAATTATTAGGACTTAAGAAAGAAAGGTGTCACTACAATTCTAAAGCAAATGTGAAACCCAAATATTATTAACAAGCAATAATTAGCAAACCCTAATTAACATTAATTCTAAACCCTAATTCTAAAGCAAAAATTCTGAAGCACTAAACCCTAAATAATTAACACCCAAATAGCAAACCCTAATTAGAATTAATTCTAAATAGCAAGCCCTAATTAGCAATCCCCAAATAGCAAACACTAAATAACCCTAAATAATTAACACCCTAACTGACTAAATTAATTATTAACATCAATTTGATTAGCAAACAATAATTAACAAACACTTAACAAAAAATAAAAAAGCCAGCTCAGCCAGCTAAGTAGGCCTGCCAGGCCTAAGAAGGCCCAACACGGCCTGCCTGGTGGCCAGGCTGACGGGCGCCGGGTGGCGGTGGATCGGAGGGAGGCGCGGGTGGCCGCCGCCCGTCCCCTGAGAGGAATGGGGCCGCGTGCTGCCCGCAGCGAGCGCCGCGCCGCCGGGAGGGCTGGGCGGCGGTGGAAGGAGGCACGGCGGCACGGCGGACCAGCCGCTAGCTCACCTCGGGCGGCGCGGGCGGCTCGCGACGGCGGCGCGGAGGGACGGGCACGGAGGTTCAGCGCGCGAGGGCTCGCGGGGCGGAGGCGGTCCGGTGCGAGGTGGCGGCTCGGAGCTCCGATGAGATGCGGTGGCGGCAGATTTCGGCAAACTAACGGCGTCGTCTTCTTCAAGTTCGCGCCCACCAGACTTAGAAAATTTCACGGCCCGTGCTTTAGGTTTTTATAGGGTCGATTTGTACTGGCGGTTCATAATTACAACTGCCTGTAGAAACCATTTGTACAGGCAGTTATCATTATCGACCGCCTGTACAAATTGATTCTACAGCCAGTTGTAGTTGTGAACCGCCAAGTACAAATGGGACTAACAATTATATTATCTTTTAATTAGGCAGATATAGTTCATATTTCTTTTAAATGTATATCTAAATATCATAGAGATTTTTACATAAAATCTATATTTCTTTTTAGTATATTTCTAAATTGTATAGATGTTTATACATAAAATCTATTTGGAATCTTCTTTTCTATTATTTTTTGTTGTCTGTGCTTCTAAATTGTAGAGAGCTTTATATATAAAGTCTATATTTTTAAATATATTTCTAAATTGTATAGAGTTTTATAAAATTTTCCTTTTTTCTCGATGTAGAAAGAAAAGCGAGCACATAGAAGTAGTTTAACAGTTTAAGAGCACTTACCATAAATATTTATCTAATAAATTATAGTATTTAATTAGTATCAATAGATAAATCCTTAAATACATCTACATTGATACTAAACTTATCTAAAAATATAAATATCACATATCTATATGGACTCCCGACAGAAGGCTATTGGGACGACCATTCTCTTCCTAGCTACTGTGAGATAGTGAGAGTGATCCACTGTCTTTCCCTTCTCTCCCCTTCCCTTCCCTCCCCTTGCTCCCTTCCCTCCCCTTGCTTTGCCTTGCCTAGCCATACCCCCCTGGCGTGATTGACAACTGCAGGGTAGGAGTATTAATATATCCAGCGGCCACTCTGATAAGGAATTGCTCCTCAGCGTGCTGGTCCTTAGTCACTGCTCGGAACCAAAGGAGCTCAGACCACAGTCACCATTGAACAAAGGTGTGTAGCTCATTCTCCTCTAACCTTCATTAACCATTTATGTATGTGCTCTACGAGATGTGAATGAAAATGCATGTGGCTTGTGTGTTGGCCGTTGAGTGATCCATTTAACTTTTACTTGATGCGTGTACTATTCCTTAAAGTTAATGTAGTGGTAGAAATATGTTCATGGTAAGTGCTCTTAAACTGTTAAACTACTCCCACGTCACTGTTAACTGCTTTAGCAACTTCTTTGTGCGGTTGATTTTCTGACATTTTTATGGCCATAACTGCATTTTCCTACTGTATTGTTTTTTCATTGTATCAATGGACACGTTGCATGTGCAGAATGTTTGCGTGCGTAAAAACAAAAAGTGCTGGTGTTGTGGGGCGCGAATCGGCGATGTCCGGTGCCACCCGGCAGAGAACATGACTGCTGAGATGAACACGCTCTACAAGTCCAGTGACTATGGCCGTGGGAAAATGATCAAGATTCTTTTAATGTATTTGTTTCCCAAAGTTTTATTTTATATCCATGCTTAGGATTCACTATGCAGTACCAAGAGAGAGTCATTCATGACAAACATATAGAAATATATAAGAGTATTAGTATAGGGTACAAATTAAAGTTTTGCTTTAATAAAATCTAGCCAGCTACTGTTCTTCCTTCTCCATCGTGGCGCATCCAGGGTTTAGAATTTTGTGGAATGCTTCGCTCAACATTCCTTATCTTTAAAGAATGGTCTGTGAAGAGAGACATCTCACCGAACTGGTTAAAATCATCCAGGTCAATTGCACCATCAGCTCCTAAAGCTTGTTGCTTGCCAGGGAGAACTACATGCTTGAGCCTATCGATACTTTTCCTCTCATTCTTAGGAACGATCTGTTCAGCATAGAAGACCTATGCAGCACGGTTGGCAAGGATCCACGGGTCATCTTTGTAACCTACTTTACTTAGACCAAGAATTGTGAGCCCATGGCTATCCACTGTGACATGTTGTGCTCAACCCATTGGCATCGAAACACGAGGGTCTGAAATGTACCGTAGTGTAGTTCCCATATGTCCTCAATAAAGCTAAAGTATGTATGGATTTTATCCTTATCATCTATGGCCTATGGCCTCGCACTGAATACCGCCGTTCTGTGTCTTGCTCTTTTTGTCCCTAGAAATGGTATAAAATATAAAACCACTAATATCATAGGTGTGCCATATTGGGATCTGGCGCGATGGTCCCACTTCAACTGCTTGATAGTTTGTTGCTCAATTGTTCCCCATCTGGAATGTTCTGATCCTGGAGAATCGATGCTTGTGTTCCTTCATTACCCAATCTTCAGTTTGCCTGTGGTTATGATCGCGTAGCTCTTGCATGTGTTGCTCGATCAAAGGCTCCAATATTGAGATTTGATGTAGGATGCTATGACGTGCCTCGAGGACAATATTGCAGTCCGACGGGATGAATGATTTCCATCCTATCCTACCACTTCTATATATTCTACCCTCATGTCGAGACAGAGGCAAACCTATTGCAATCTGTTCTTTTAGGTAATTGGTGCAGAATGGAGCAGCGGACTCAATGGCCTCTTCGGTAGTGTACTCCTCTATCATGGCCGCCTCAGGACAAGCATGAGTGGATACATAGCCATTCAGTATTGACATAAAATGCTCATACGTCCACATCTCATACAAATACATGGGACCCAATGCCCCTATTTGTGGCATCGATGCACCATAAGGTGTACCATTATAACAAAGAATGATGGTGGCAAACACATCTCAAGCTGTGATACTGTCTCCACTATGAATTCCTGAAGCGACTCTAACTCATCGTGGTCGATTACCTTCTATGATGTCTTGTTAAGAAAGAAGCACAACCATGTGATTGTCATCTTTAAGGACACTAGATTTATAGCTCGATGGTGTTGGCACTTCTAATGTCGCTACAAATTAACGAGATTAGAAATGCATGGTATTAAATTAACTTGTCATTAGCAACTAGCCACTTATTTATCACTAGCATTCCTAAGCATGAATTAAGTTGTCATCCCTAATTATAATGCTAAGGAGCAAATATATATTTACATGTATTATTCAATATGACTAGGCAGAGATATGAATATAAACTAAAATAGATTCTCGCAAGTTTTACGAGATAATTATACCATTATAGCATTTTACCTAGGGAGTTCTACCAGGTTGTCGATTTATATTTATACCACTGGAAAAGTTTGTTATAAACTCTATCTATTATATTGATAAGAAAATATATACAATGAATAAGTGATATTACCAATGTCATCTACTCTACTCATAACAAAAGCAGAGGGTCACAAGATAAATATAGATAAATATGGTTGATAGCATAATCAAGTATCATAATTATATAGATAATCATCGAGCATTTTCTAGTCATAATCATAGTTAGCCAATGGATAAACTAAGGAGATAACTGTCTAAAGGTAATTCTATAACTACATCAATGAATAACTCTAATTAGTAATCATCGCTAAGTCAACCCTATATCATGATCACATGTAAGGGGCATCAATTAGGAAGGATGTGAAACAGAGTCATTATCCAACTTCACGACCGTGCCCTGCTGTCCTACATACAGAGGGTGGACTATAGAGAAACCAACGTAGCTGTCACCTACGCGGACTACCACACGTCCCGGCATGTCAGGGTGCACTCACAGACAAACAAGATATCTAGACACCACGTCTACATATTGTCTATCATCTACCCATTGTACACTTGGATAAACGCTATACGAGCAATTACATGAATTCAATAAGATCGAACTAACTAAACTAGACATATAATCAAAGTAGACAATGACTATTACAATTAAGAACATATGAACTATTAAGAATAATGTCTTCCTAATCTGAATAATGAATACAATAAGAAAGAAAGAACTAGAACTATACCGAACTCCTGCGCTCCAGACAGACGCCGGGGGTTCCAGATCCCGATGAAGAACTAGATCTCCTCTACTTCTAATCTAACTAACTAGAACTATAAACTAGAAGGCTCTTGATGAACTTGAAGGCTTCTTGAGGCCTTGATGAATAATGAATTGGCTCCCTCCAGGGGGTCTACCCATATATTTATAGTTCGGTGAGATGAACATGCGCCGTAGGATCAAACCAACTTAACCAAGGGCCGAGATGCATCAGGAGAGGTGGTGGAGAAAGCTTCCAGAAGGAGGAGGGCCGAAATCCTAGGGGGCGCCGCTCGGCCCTATGGTGGGGCCAGCCGGCCCCACCTGGCCGCCTCTGCTGGCCCCGCTGCTTCGGGTGTCTTTTAGATCCTTCCCACGTCCCAATGTTGATCTTTCCCGTGGCGGATAAGTTTCGTGATTAATTTGCACTTTAACCCCTCTTTTCAGCTTTTCTGGAAAAATCCCTAGAAAATATAGAATATGCAAAACTCGTGGAAATTGTCAGTTAAAACCCTAGACTAGTGTATATTCATGTATCCTCTTGTGTCTAAAGTTCTAATGAATGATGACGTTATCCACCATCAACAACTCCCCCAAGCTTACCTTTTGCCAGTCCCTTGGCAAACAAACTAAGCCTAATTTTTATTATATTTGGATCAGGAGTTGCTACAATATTGTTATACTTTTCATGTACACATGCTTTCAAACAAAGATATTCCTCCGGATTAAACAGTATACGTTCTAACCTTCAAACTTACCTATTTTACCTTTTGTTATAGGGCTTCACAGTTCTTGCATAAGTCTTGAGCAATCGAAAGATAGAACAATCAAGTCAAGCGCTATGTCTCGAATTCTTCGCAGTGCTAACATTCTGAAATTTTTATAGGTTTTTAAAATAAAACTCAGAGCTTCATTGTATGACACCCTCGAGTCCCTCAATGTATGTGGTATTTATGGTTCTCTCTTAAGGTATTTATGATGTTATGCCTCCTACAGCTAAGGATATATATGGTAGAGCTTATAGGATTGGCAATAACAAGGGTAGGCATACTTGTAATGCATATATTGTAAAGTCAACTAATGGATCCACAGAGAATCGAGGCATACAATCAAACCAAGATCTGCATGTGTATGGAATAAGGTGGATAGGTGTATATATGGTATTTGTGGCTAATTCTAATTCTACTTTTGCTCTTTGAAAATAACTCTCTCTTAAAACTTTTCTCGGGAAAAATATGGGCCATCTTTATTATTTTAAATCACGGAGGCGGACATCTTATACCCGTTGCTTTAATTGCTGGGACATTTGTCCATCTTTTTCTTCCTTTTTTTTTGCATAACGACATGCATTCCTTGGATACAATAATCAATTAGAGAGATACAGTGAGGACTTAGAGCATTAAAGACAAGGGTTTTCCTATGGGGTGTATATTTTTTTTGGTGTTTTCTCCCAGTGTAGGAGAGAAACTTTTTGTGATGAACATGGATGGAAAATATATAAATGATTGCGCTTACTCCCAGGGTAGGAATAATGCATATGTGGACTGGAGTGTGTAAGTGATCTTGGTTTTTAAAAGCATGACAAGACTCTCATAAGGCATTCAACACAGGTTGACTGAACTCAATGCAAAGCAGGCAGCTTAAATGTGAAAAGATTTCCTATCTTCTAAAGATATTATTTCTGGCTTTGGTAGGAATTCATATTTTATCATACAAGAGCTCATCATGTAGATTTTAAAATTTTAAAATAAACCTCCAGAACTTAGTAATGCTAGGAATAAGATAAATAGCAACTCATCCTTCATGAATCATATCGATCAACCACCTAGATTCAGCGCAAACTTATGCCTCCACAATTTAGGTTCAGAGTAAATTCTCCAATTAAAACAACAGTGTTTAAAACTCAGGAAGATTTAAGTTTGACAACTAGGTACTTGACTAGCATGACAACAGAGCAACTATTCATCATCTTCGAAATAAATTTTAATGTTCATCAAGTTTTTAATTGGCTCTATCCTAGACTATATTTAAATATACTTTAATATATATAACTAAATATTTATTTAGTTTTGAATTATGTATCTTTTTATCATTTTGAATTAATAACCTAACAAAAGACTCTATGACTTTCGTGGACCTTCATGTGCCCACATATTTTTGGTATTTTATGACTATATAAAGTAAACTTAATAATCGCCTAGGTGTAGTCACCTGATAACTAGGGGATGCTCCTCCCCCAAGCTGGATGTTTGTAATACTTGGTGTAGATGTCCTTTGGGGCGAGCCAGCCGGTAGCAAACCTGATGGTTGCCACTGATAGACTCTCTCCTTGTCATAATATTGTTCCTGCATAAATATATTCCAAAAAAACCAAAACTCGAGGCTCGAATTTGTAATTACGGGTTAGCGATCAGCCAAGGAGTAATTGATTATCTTCATGAGCAGATTTATATGGCCAGATTTTAGCAAGATTTCATTTTTCTCTTCTTTTTGAATTTTCTGTTTATGATGCAGGAATTAAATATGAAAGCTATTTTTATTTTTAATTTTATGCCGCCACAGTAAATATTCCTACAGAGGTCCCATAAGTTTAATTACATGGGGCTTATGAATTTATGATGCCATAGATAATGCAGTAAATATTTTTGTTGTTTTTATATTTTAGCGTGCAAACATAATTATGCTACTATATATTAAAGTAAACTTACTAGTGAACTTAGATAACTACCATTCTGACTTTATGGATAGGGTACGGAATTTAAAGTCTACCGATAAGACTTAGATAGAGAAGAATACTTACTTAGTGGGTTCGTTGTCTGAGGTCACCTCAGTCAATTTCCGTCTTGTGGTGGTGCAACACGTGCTTCTTCTTTCTCCTTCCATCTTTTTTCTGTTTCTTCTGCTTCCCTCTTCTCTAGCTCCAGCTCTTCAGCTTTATTTTCCTTCTTCCACTTTTCTAGATGTGCTAGGATCTCTTCTTTTTCTGCCTTGGCGATTTGATTCATTCTTTCAACTTCCGCTTCCCACTCACTCCAGCGTGGTGCTTGTATGTTCTCTTCTTGCGCCTTGTAGCAGTCTTCATACTTCACAATCTTGCCAGAAAATTCTTCCCAGCTACAGTGAGGCTGGACAGCCTAACGGCGGCCTTGGCGTCTTCTCCTGTCGCGTTGCTTCCTAATCTGTTCCTGGTTAACAAGTGTTTTAAATTAACAGCGTACCTTTCCAGTAGGCAAGTTGAAGTGGATCTGTTCGGACCCAATGTAGATGTTTGCGTTGGCTGTGTAGAGAAATGGTCTTTCTAGAAGGATCGGGGATTCGTCGTCTCCCTGCATATCAAAAACCAGAAAATCTGCAGGTATATATTGCCTTTGAATTCTTACCATGACATCCTTAACCACTCCTTCGTGGAACCTTAGTGATTGATCTGCCATCTGCAACTGGATAAATGTTGGGTATAAAGGTAAATTATCGAATAAATCATCATATACCTGTTTTGACATTATGTTACAGCCTGATCCGGTGTCGCAGATGGTGTTGGCGAAAGTGGTGTCTTTGATTGTGCATTCAATGATTGGTATACCTGGATCACCTCTCTTTGTTGGGAATGGCTTGGGTAGCATATTTTCATTTTCTGTATTGAGAACAGTGATTAATTGAGTAGTTTCTTCAGGTGCATGCTTGATCTCCCTCCATCTTCTATTGCTTCTATTGTTTTTTTTCTTCGGCACTAATTGTTGTAGTTGCTCTTCTTGTTGATGGAATTGCTTTGGGGCTGCAGGAGCTTTCAGGACGCGGTTCTTGAACGTGAATCTTTCTTTCTTGTCCTTAATGGATAGGACGATCTTGGCGTACTCCACATAGATGACGGCTTTCGTTGTGCAACAAAAATGGTCTGCCCAAAATTATGGGTGCCTTCTCATCTACTCCTGTCTCCATGACCACGAAATCAACTAGGACGTATGATTGTCCCACTCTGATCACAACTTCTTCTAGTACTCTCTCAGGGTAGCAAATGGACTGATCTGCAAGCTGCAAATGCATGTTTGTGTACAACAGGGGATCATTTAATATTTTCTCATAGATTACCTTGGGCATAATGTTGACACTAGCACCGAAATCGTAGATAGCCTCTAGAAAGTTGTGACATCCTATAGCGATAGGAATGACAGGCCTTCCAGGGTCTCCCATCTTCTCAGGTAGAGAGTGGTCAATCCACTGTACATCTACAGGCTCAATATGATATTGGGTTGCATTGTGAATATCAACAAGGTTAGTGGTTTCTAAATCTTCCGGCTGGCCTGGAATCTTACCTTTCTCAATTGGAGGAATAGCAGAAGCGAACTGAGCTAATTGTGATTCTAACATTTTATTAAAGCTGTGCTAATTCTTTATAGCAGAAGCAAAGGTGTCCAATCTAGTATTTATGTTTTCTAGTGCTTTATCATTTGAAGCTATCTTTCTAGTTATTTGATCTAACAATATAGATTGGTTAGCAACTAAATCTCTTAAAGGTGGAAGATTATAATTATTAAAATTATTACCTTGGTTGTTACCTTGGTAATTACCTTGTCGAGGTTGCTGATTCCACCCTTGGTTTTGTTGAGGGCGACAGTAGGTGTTGTCATTGATGAAGTTCACATCCTCTTGCAATGTAGGGCAGCTAATAGCTGAGTGCCCATAGTCTCCATATTCTTGACATGTTATATGGGAATCATTGATGTGCATGACTTCCTTCTCTATATCGAGCTTCTTCATAATGAGGTCTAGCTTGGCAGTGACCATGTCAGTTTCCTTGAGATGATGGATTCCTCCTCCTTTCTTGCGGGGCTGAGTACGTTCTTCATTACAGCTTGAATTTGAAACCATCTTCTCAACAAGTGCTTTAGCATCTGAGAGCTTAAGTGATAGGAAAGCTCCTCCCGCTGCAACATCAATAGACTCACGGGTGCTAGAGACAAGCCCGTGGTAGAAAGTCTGCATTAATAGCCACTCCTCTATCCTATGATGAGGACAGTCTTCTATGTAGTTCCGAAATCTATCCCATGCTTCAGTGAATGATTCGTCATGTTGTTGCTGGAAACTTGCAATTTTTCCACGCAGAGCGTTTGTCTTGGCGGTAGAAAAGAATTTTGCCAGAAAAGCAGTTGAGCACAGGTCCCATGTAGTGTTCTTGTCTTTGTTGTTGTAGAACCATTGCTTAGCTTTCCCCAATAATGAGAACGGAAAAAGACAGAGTAAAATAGCATCTCTTGGTACTCCTCTAATCGTGAAGGTGCTGCAGATTTCTAGAAAGTGTTGTAGGTGTGCACTTGCATCTTCATGAGCTTTTCCACAGAATTGGCTGGCTTGAACCATGGTGATGAGAGCAGGCTTGAGCTCGAATCCATTCTCCCCAGTGTTGACTGCTGTCCAGTCCGGATGTTTGCTGTTGTTGGGGCAGAGAACTCATGCAGTGTCTTCTCAGCCATGTCTTCAAACACAGAACTAGGTTTTCTCCTAATTGCTCTTCTGTTTGTTCTTCAAATTGTTCTTCCAATGTTGGAGCTGGCTTCTTCGAAGAGCTAGCTTGAGCAGCAACGGGTGTTCTTGATGGTGACTCGAATTTGTCCCTTGCTTCTATAAACTTCTTCTTTCTAAGGAGTTTCTCTGGATCGTCAGTGAAGTTCTTTGGAAGAGAAAAAACATTCATTCATCACCCTGCATAAGATAAGCAAATGATAACAACGAAGGGTGTACCTATTTGAGTTAGAGATCGATTGGTAATATGACTTTATCCATTTTGTATATATGTTATCAATATTTTCTAAGTTTATTGTACCTTCCTCAGCAACGGTGCCAAAAATGCTTGTTAGCACTTTTAACGTCACTACGACTTAACGAGATTAGAAATGCATGGTATTAAATTAACTTGTCATTAGCAACTAGCCATTTATTTATCACTAGCATTTCTAAGCATGAATTAAGTTGTCATCTTTAATTATAATGCTAAGGAGCAAATATAGATTTACATGTATTATTCAATATGACTAGGCAAAGATATGAATATAAACTAAAATAGATTTTACAAGCAGACAGATAATTATACCATTGTAGCATTTTGCCTAGGGAGTTCTACCAGGTTGTCGATTTATATTTATACCACTGGGAAAGCTTGTTATAAACTCCATCTATTATATTGATAAGAAAATATATACAATGAACAAGTGATATTACCAATGTCATCTACTCTACTCATAACAGGTAGAGGTCACAAGATAAATATAGATAAATACGGGTGATAGCATAATCAAGTATCATAATTATGTAGATAATCATCATCAGAGCATTTTCTAGTCATAATCATAGTTAGCCAATGGATAAACTAAAGAGATAACTGTCTAAGGTAATTCTATAACTACATCAATGAATAACTCTAATTAGTGCAATTACATCTAGTAATCATCTCTAAGTCAAACCTATATCATGATCACATGTAAGGGGGCATCAACTAGAAAGGATGTGAAATAGAGTCATTATCCAACTTCACGACCGTGTCCTGCTGTCCTACATACGGAGGGTGGACTACAGAGAAACCAACGTAACTGTCACCTACGCGGACTACCACACGTCTCGGCATGTCAGGGTGCACTCGCAGATAAACAAGATATCTAGACACCACGTCTACATATTGTCTATCATCTACCCATTGTACACTTGGATAAACGCTATACGAGCAATTACATGAATTCAATAAGATCGAACTAACTAAACTAGACATATAATCAAAGTAGACAATGACTATTGCAATTAAGAACATATGAACTATTAAGAATAATGTCTCCCTAATCTGAATAATGAATACAATAAGAAAGAAAAAACTAGAACTATACCGAACTCCTGCGCTCCAGACAGACGCCGGGGGCTCCAGATCCCGATGAAGAACTAGATCTCCTCTACTTCTAATCTAACTAACTAGAACTATGAACTAGAAGGCTCTTGATGAACTTGAAGGCTTCTTGATGCTTGATGGCTTGAGGCCTTGATGAATAATGAATTGGCTTCCTCTAGGGGGTCTACCCATATATTTATAGTCCGGTGGGATGAATGTGCGCCGCAGGATCAAACCGACTTAACCAAGGGCCGAGATGCATCAGGAGAGACGATGGAGGAAGCTTCCAGGAGGAGGAGAGCCAAAACCCTAAGGGGCGTCGCCCGCCCCATGGTGAGGCCGGCCGGCCCTACCTGGCCGCCTCTACCGGTCCCGCTGCTTTGGGTGTCTTCTAGATCCTTCCCATGTCCCAATGTTGATCTTTCCCGTGGCAGATAAGTTTCGTGATTAATTTGCACTTTAACCCCTCTTTTCAGCTTTTCTAGAAAAATCCCTGGAAAATATAGAATATGCAAAACTCATGGAAATTGTCAGTTAAAACCCTAGACTAGTGTATATTCGTGTATCCTCTTGTGTCTAAAGTTCTAATGAATGTTGACGTTATCCACCGTCAACAGATGGCAATAGGAAGGAATGTTATCAGCATTACATGGCAATCATGTACATTGTAGTTGGTAAGTGTAAGGTCTTTTATTGAAACAATGGATCTTAGATTGGAGTAGAATCCGAATGGAACTCTCAATTTCTTCAACCACACACATATTTCTTGTTTCTCATCTGAGTGCTGGTTGTAGCATGCTGCTGGAAGGTGGTACTTTTCATTGTCTTGAAGAATTGGATGAAGTTCATGTTTGATGTCTAAATTTACTATGTCTAGATGTGACTTTAGTCCTTCCTTTGTCTTGCCCTTCATGTTCAGCAAGGTGCCAATTATGCTTTCAAATACATTCTTCTAAACGTATATACCATCGATTGCGTGTCGTACAACAAGATCTTTCTAGTATGGCCAATACTTAAAGAAAATTGACATCTTCTTGAATGTAGCCCCTAGAGTTGGCTTCACATCCTTTCTTGCTTTACCACCTTTTGTCTTCTTCCCAAAAACAAACTTGATATTTTTAACTATCTCAAAAACTCTGTGACCTTTACTGTTACCTAATGGAGCAGTAGACTTTAGTTCATCTTTATTGTTGAAGTACCTATCCATCTTTTGCAAGCAGTACCTGTGTTCTTTTGATAAAAAACGCATATGCCTTGTTGGTATAAATTAAGTGCACACTATTAAATAAGATTATCCGGAAGCGCACAGATACAATACCGCTATAGCATTTTACCTGGAGGTTTTAAATATCATATCCATAAGGAGTAGTAGGTGATGATGACAAAGGCTATAGACTTAACACAATAATTAGGCTAGATAATATCAAGACAGAGGAAATAGCTATTGACTACCTAGTTCCAACCATCGGTAAGCTTTGAATAATACCGTTCTAACTGGGCAGTAACCTGAATAAGAGCAGAAATCAGAGTTCTCTCATACCAAGCACCTATACGCCTACCAATCCTATCAACGGAAAGTGGACTATAGAGGAATCAATGAAGCTATAAAGTCACCTTTATGAACTATCACTATCCGGCAAATCAGGAGGCATTCACAAGTAATTCTAGCCTAGGCACCACGCCTACACTACGAAATACTACTTCAATCAAGTAATTACCAAGATCAAAGCACTCAATATGAGTTGTAAACTGAAGAACAAATAAGAACAATTGCTTACTTGAATTAGAGCGTTGATTACAAAAGTACCTCAGAACGCAGCTCCCGGCGAGGAAGCCGAATCCCGAAGAATACAGCTACGGAGAAGCGCTGACAGGCCGAAACTCTTCCAGAACTCTACTCCTCTACTCTATCTCTCTACTTCTCTAAATAAGTCTAGATCTAGAAGAACTAGTCTCTCCTAATTGCTACATCTAACCCTAACTGAAGATATTGAACTGAAACTCAGGAATAGGGGATGCCTCCAGGGAGGGGGTCTGCCCCTTTATTTATAGCCTGGTGGGATGAACGTGCGCCACAGGATCAAACCGACTTAACCAAGGGCTGAGATGACTCCTGCTCCTTTGAATAACTAAACCTCAGCACTGGGACTTAGAACTCTTCAGCGCGCGAAAACATGGGCTATCTTTTATTCTCTCTCTCGCTTTCTCTATGTGTCACGGGGAAGTGCGGGCATCTATGTACTAGCAGCTAATGTTTTAATTGTTGGGACACTTGTCCCATCTTTACTCCCCCTCTTCTTCTCTCTCAATACTTTTGCATAGCCACATGTATCCTTTGAATATAAATAATTGGAGAGATAATGATAAGAACTTAGAGCAATAAAATGAGGGGCTGTCTATAGGGTATATTTTGAGGTGGATCCGGATGAAAGTGAAAATGACTCAGCTACATCCTAGAGTAGGAGTAATGCATATGTGGGTGGAGTACGTAAGTGATCTTAATTTTAAAAAGCATGACAAGGCTCTCATAAGGTATACACCAAAGGTTGACTAAACTCAATGTAAAGCAAGCAAGATGTATGTGCAAAGGTTTTCTTAATCCCTAAAATGTATTA
>JADLZL010005135.1:0-182087 GCA_015844335.1 Chrysopogon serrulatus | reverse complement strand
CATCAAGCTCAAGAAGCATCTAGAAGACATCCAAAGTACCGGGCCACGAGGGGCTACCAAGTGGGGCCCCAAAGCTGTGGTTTGCCCTCATCTTCCGGAGTCTTCTTCCACCGCCTATGAGGAGTCATCTCGGCCCTTGGTTAAGTCGGTTTGATCTGCGCGCACGCTCATCCCAATCGGCTATAAATAAAGGCAGACCCCCTCTCCGGAGGCATCAAGTCATTTGGAGATCAAGCCATCAAGAGCCTTCTCTAATTCATCGAGCCTCTCTAGTTCATAGCTTTAGCCTAGTTAGATTAGAAGTAGAAGAGTTCTAGTTCTTCAGCGGGATCTGCAGGAGCCCCTAGCGTGCTGTGCGGGAGCGCGGAGTTCGGTATAGTTCTAGTACTTTGCTTTTTATTCAATATTATGATTCAGGCAATATTATTCTTAATCTCTTATATATTCTTAATTGCAGTAGTCATTGTCTACTTTGATTATATGTCTAGTGTAGTTAGTTTGATCTTATTGAATTCATGTAATTGCTCGTATAGCGTTTACCCAAGCGATCGATGGGTAGATGGTAGATAATATGTAGACGCGGTGTCTAGATATCTTGTTTATTTGCGAGTGCACCCTGATGTGCCGGGTCGTGTGGTAGTCCGCGTAGGTGACAATTGCGTTAGTTCCTCTGTAGTCCATCCCCCATACGTAGGACTAGCAGGGCACGGTCGCGAAGTTGGATAATGACTCGCTTCACATCCTTCCTAGTTGATGCCCCTTTACATGTGATCATGATGTAGGATTAACTTAACAATGATTGCTAGATGTAATTGCACTAATTAGAGTTATTCATTGATGTAGTTATTGAATTACCTTAGTATTTATTCCTGAGTTTATCCATTGGTTAGCTATTACTATGACTAGAAGAGCTCGATGTTTATCTATTTATGATGACTGATCATTATTTATTATATATCTTTCATCACGTGACTTATCCCTGTTATGAGTAGGATTCTAGTTATGGTTTACCTTTCACATCAATAGTATAAGTTATAGTTATAAGTCCTACTAAGGTCTTCCCAGTGGTATAAATATAAATCGACGACCTGGTAGAACTCCCTAGGTAAAATGCTACAATGGTATAATTATCTCGTCCGATTGCGGAACCTGTTCTTAGTTTATATCGATATTTACGCCTAGTCATATTGATTGATACATATATATATAAACCTATATTTATCCTTAGCATATACAATTAGGAATGACAACCTAGTTCATGCTTAGGGATGTGGGTGAGAGATAAGTGGCTAGTTGTTAATGACAAGTTAATTTCATACCATGTGTTTTTCTAATCTCGTTAATTAGTAATGACGTTAGAAATACCAACAAGCATTTTTTAGCGCAAGTTGGGGAAGGCAGCTAGGCAATTAAGAAACATTGATAGACTTATACTCAATTATGTGATCGAGATAACCATTAACCCCTGCTCAAGCAGGATTACCCTTGTTTGTCTACTTTTATATCTTATGCAGAGTAATGAACGACCGGTTTACGACCTTCCGGCATGCCCCTACAAAATAAGAAGAAACATAACAAATCCAATATTGAAGAAAGAGGTCAACGTCATAGGACTTTAATTCATATCTCAAGTGACGAGAATAAAGATGTTGCATCACTCATAAATTCCAGCATGTGAGTCATGGTAAGTATGATCAAATAAAGGTGAGAAAGTCTTGCTCATGGACTTCAAAATTTATGAGTAGTTATTTTTTGCATTTCACTGCATATTTACTTTAATCCACACTATTTAGTTTAAATTTCCTTAGCCATAACTTGTTCCATTTCATATATTCATCTCACGTGCATTATATATATAAAAAAAACTCACCATGATCATGCTCTTTTATCTCTATAAATCTCTACTATATTTTTATGCTACCTTTATTTGCTATGATATATGTTTAGGCTTTGAAGTTCTTTTATAAATCTCTTAAATAAAGCATGGTGCTTAGTTTGGAGTGGTGGTTTTACTTTTAAAAGGCTTTTAAACTGAGCTCAGATTAAAATACCTTCCTAAATTAAATTAGACGTGGTGTCTAGGTTGATTTTTGAGCCGATAGTATGTTGTAGTGGATACTGGATATTTTGTCGGACTAACCCTTGCAAGAATATTTTGAATTAAATCTGGGAAGTCAAGAGATAAGTTCACACCGGGGATGAATCAAGGCAGATGATAACTTTGCACAAGAAGTCCAGCTTGTGAGTATTAACATTTATTCATTTATCTTTTGTTACAAGTTATCTTTGTCATGAACCATGCTAGATTGCAACAACAACATAAAACACGATAGACACAATTTATGCTAAATAATCTTAAACTATATATCATCTTGATTAGCATAGAAGAAAATCACAAAAAAGTATGGACAATAAAACCCATATTTCAATTTTGCTATTCCTTTGGGTATGTGTCCATTAACATTTTGTAGAAAAGAACAACCTTAATCTATTAGAGAAGAAGTTTTCAAGTGAACATTATTGCCTCTCCAATAGACCCCAGCTCATCAACCGCAAATTAATCAAAGAAATCAGAAAAAGGTTGATGAGTGAAGAGCATGTAATTTTCCATAGTTTCATTGAATGGTGAAAAGGCGAAGAAGATAAAATGAAGGCCTTGCTCAGCAAGACCATAAGCTCTCACCAGCAGATGAATCCGAACCCTCCTCTTCCAAGTAAGTTCGTCATCACTTAGAAAGACAAAGATATGAGGTACGTTTGTCCAAGCCTCATGCAACATGTAACTACAATTAACATCTCATACCTTGTTGCTAATTTGTCTTGGTCATTTCTACCCTATGCCATGCTCAAACATAACTTGCTAAACTATATATATATATATATATATATATATATATATATATATATATATATATATATATATATATAAAATGCTCCCCGTGGTTCACCATACATATTCTTGGTTCTATGTGAATAAATACCTTTAGTCTTGCAAACTTCTTGCAAACTTTCTTATTCTATTATAAGTATGCTTTTTATAATATTACTTAAACATTATGAAAATCAAGCATACTTATATAAGAATTTAGTTGTACATATAGACTAACCTCTCCTACATAAAAAAAATGTTTAAATCATATTAGGAGACTATTCATAGAATCAATTCAAGGTTAAGGGTATGCTTCAAAATAATATCCTTGCTTTAACCAAGATTAAAAAGTTTTCAAATAGTAGTGAATCATTGAAAACATGAGCTAGAAATTAATCTTTAACTCTTAGGCAAACACTATTTGTACTTTGATAAATAGTATATTCCTTCAGGTATGTGTTGTCCACTAACCCCTTGCGAGAAGACATAATGAGAGAAGCAGGAGGTCTAAAGAGTGAGAAAGAAGTACAACATATGAGACAAGATGCTAATGAATAAACCATGATACAAGAAAAAAAAGAAGACCATTGAAATTTATTTACCCTTCATCATGCTCTAATAATGGAGGTAACATCTTAAGATAAGTGGTCATTAATTTTCTCTTGATCTTAGTATACAATAAATGAAAATACAACCATGTTAGAGTTACAACTTAAATTGATCAACCCGATTAAACTCAACATGATTTGTTCTCTAAGTTTATTCATAGTGCTATTCTTGTAATCGCAGTCTTAACCGAGTAAGCTAGAAATACCTCATCTATTATTTTTGATACATTATAAAGATGAACAGTCTTTCTAATGGTTAAGTAGCTTTACTCTTTATCTCACAAGTTTAAATGCCATATTTATACTTCTAGTCCTCTCACCCGTAATAGGAATGCACAATATGAATAATATCAATCTTATTGTGCCCAAGCTTAGAGGATGAATAAATTTTTTGGTTCTATTGGCGTTTTTCCCACCAAAGAAAGCCCATGCACTTGATCTCTACCTTGTCTTTATGGGCAGAAACACACTTCAATTAAAGTGTGGGGAGACAATCCTCCAAATTCTACAAGTAAAAGTTCTCAACTAGTAATAATGATGCACATAAAATTAGTTTTGAGATGCCTACAACAGAAAGAAAGAAGGTGGCACCGCCATTGGGAGCCACTAGTGGAGACACCACCTCAATCCTTACCCTCAAGAGCAACTCGAAGTACTCAATGAACCACTGCAAGGAGAAGTCCAGTTCGAAGGACTAAAAACATCGAACCCTCGCCGTGAGGTAACATTGGTAGTTATCTATATCTACTTTCTTACATTGCATGAGTTAATTTCTCTTTATGTTGTTTACTTTTCTATATTAGCAATGCATAGAAAATGACAAAAATAAATAGTCTTGCATTAGGCTACATTCATGCATCTTAAAAACTTTGAGCCCCATGTGAAACCCTTGTAGTGTAAAAAAGCTGTAGAAGTTCTCACTGTGGTGGTCTACAAAATAAAAATATATATCATGCATTTGCACTTTCTGCATACAAACCCATAAAATCCAAAATATATATATATTAATTGAGCATCCTGTTGCAATACTGCTATCATAAAAATATTTTAAAATCACCACAACAACCAATCCTCTAAAAACGGCTAATCATTAACATTTTATCCAAATACCATTCTATGGGTTTTGATGTTTTGTGAGAGCTTTCTGCAGGTTAACTCCAAGAGCCAGCTTACCTAAGAAATTGTCATCTTCATCACTTGAAGTACACCTTTCTGACATACAGCTAACCTCTGTATGAATGAAGTAACTTCTTGGGTGATAAGATTGAAGTATTCCAGGCAACACTTGCTCTTATAAGCATGAGCTCCTCTGTGAGGACCACTCAGCTTCAACAATCAACCATATCAAACATCTAGCTTGGGGGAGAGCATCCCCTAGTTATCAGATAACTATACCTATGCGATTATCGAGTCTATCTTATAGTCATAAAATACTAAAAATATGTGGACACATGAAGGTCCACGTCTGTTAAGTCTTTTATGAGTCTTTAGTTAAATAAAATCTAAAAACCAATAAAAAGAAGTCTTAGTCAGTATTAATTATATAGAGTGCCTCTAGAGTCAACTATGAACTAGAAAATTTTATTCGAGATGATGAATAGTTGCTCTACTGGAATTCTTTTCAAGTGCCTAGTTGTCAACCTTAAATTCTCCTGAGTTTTGGATATTGCTGTTTTAATTGAGAATTTACTCGAGCCTGAAACTTGTAGAGGCATATGCTTAAGCTAAGTCTAGGTGATTGATTGATATGATTCATGAAGGTTGAGCTGCTATTTATCTTATTCTTAGCATTATTAAGTTCTAGAGATTTATTTTGAAAACCCAAAATCCTACATGATGAGCACTTGTATGACAAAGTGTGAATTCCTACCAAAGCTAGAAATAATATCTTTAGAGATAGGAAACTATTTCACAATTATGCTGTTTGCTTTGCATTGAGTTCAGTCAACCTTTGTTGTACACCTTATGAGAGTCTTGTTATGCTTTTTAAATCAAGATCACTCACACACTCCATCCACATATGCACTACTCTTACTCTGGGAGTAAGCACAACCATTTTCCACTTTCACCCATATCTACTTTTAAAATATTTTTCTCCTGCACTGGGAGTAAAATATCTAAAAATATATAAACCCATAGGACAGCCTTTGTTTAATTGCTCTAAGTACTTATTGCTATCTCTCCAATTATCATATTGTATTCAAAGGATGCATGTGGCTATGCAAAAGGAAAGTTATTGAAAAAGAAAAGGGAGTAAAAGAAGGATAAGTGTCCTAGCAATTAAAACAATGGATACTTAGATGCCCGTCTCCCTGAAAGAAAAAAAAGAAGAAAAAAAGAGAGAAAAAAGAGAAGAGAGAAAAGAAAACGAATAAAGATAGCCCATGTTTTCCCGCGAAAATTTCTAAGATCAAAAGAGAGATTTATCCTCAAGGAGCAAAAGTAGAATTAGAATTAGCCACTAAATACCTTATATACACCTATCCACCATATTCCATACACATGCACGTCATGATTTGATTGTATGCCTTGACTCTCTGTGGATCCATTGTTTGGCTTTACAATATATGAACTGCGAGTATGCTCATCCTTGTTTAATGCCACTCCTATGAGCTCCACTATAATCATTAGTTATAGGAGGGCATGACAACATGCCTCAGTATGATCCATAAATACCACATATTAAAGAGACTTGAGGGTGTCATACAATTAAGCTCTGAGTTTTATTGCGAAAACATAAAGAAACTCCAGAATATTGGTACTGTGAAGAATTTGAGACATAGTGCTTGACCTGATTGTTCTGTTTTTCGATTACTCAAGACTTATACAAGAGCTGTAAAAGCCCTATAGTTAAAGGTAAAATAGGTAAGTTTGAAGGTTAGAATGCATTAATCGCCTAATCCGGAGGAGAATCCTTGTTTGAAAGCATGTGTACTTGAAGAGTATAACCACATTATAGCAACTCCCCGATCCAAATATATTAGTGATTAGGCTTAGTTTGTTTGCCAAGGGACTGGCAAAAGGTAAGCTTGGGGGAGTTGTTGACGGTGGATAACGTCGACTTTTATTAGAACTTTAGACACAAAATGATACATGAATACACACTAGTCTAGAGTTTTAACTGACAATTTCCACGAGTTTTGTATATTCAGTATTTTCCAGGGATTATTCCAGAAAAAGCATAAAAGAGGTATTAAAGTACATAATTATCACGAAACGTAATCGCGAAGGCAGAACATCGTCATCAGGCTCAAGAAGCATCTAGAAGACACCGGGCAATGGGGCCGGGGGGGGCTACCAAGTGGGGCCGGTCGGCCCCACCCTGGCGCCGGCCGGCGCCCCAAAGTTAGGGTTTGCCCCCATCTTCTGGAGTCTTCTTCCACCGCCTATGAGGAGTCATCTCAGCCTTTAGTTAAGTCGGTTTGATCCTGCGGCGCACATTCATCCCACCAGGCTATAAATAAAGGGGCAGACCCCCCCTCCCTAGAGGCATCAAGTCATTTGGAGATCAAGCCATTAAGAGCCTTCTCTAGTTCATCAGAGCCTCTCTAGTTCATAGCTTTAGCCTAGTTAGATTAGAAGTAGAAGAGTTCTAGTTCTTCAATGGATTTGGAGCCCCTAGCGCCCTGCTGAGCACGGAGTTCGGTTTAGTTCTAGTACTTTGCTCTTATTGTATTCAATATTATGATTTAGGCAACATTATTCTTAATCTCTTATATATTCTTAATTGCAATAGTCATTGTCTACTTTGATTATATGTCTAGTGTAGTTAATTTGATCTTATTGAATTCATGTAATTGCTCGTATAGCGTTTACCCAAGCGATCAATGGGTAGATGGTAGACAATATATAGACGCGGTGTCTAGATATCTTGTTTATCTGCGAGTGCACCCTGATGTGCCGGGTCGTGTGGTAGTCCGCGCAGGTGACAGCTACGTTGGTTCCTCTATAGTCCATCCCCCGTACGTAGGAATAGCAGGGCACGGTCACAAAGTTGGATAATGACTCTGTTTCACATCCTTCCTAGTTGATGCCCCTTTTTACATGTGATCATGATATAGGATTAACTTAACAATGATTGCTAGATGTAATTACACTAATTAGAGTTATTCATTGATGTAGTTATTGAATTACCTTAGTATTTATTCCCTGAGTTTATCCATTGGCTAGCTATTACTATGACTAGAAGAGCTCGATGTTTATCTATTTATGATGACCGATCATTATTTATCATATATCTTTTATCACGTGACTTATCCCTCGTTATGAGTAGGATTCTAGTTATGGTTTACCTTTCACATCAATAGTGTAAGTTGTAGTTATAAGTCCTATATAGGCCTTCCCAATTAGTATAAAAATATAAATCGACAACCCGGTAGAACTCCCTAGGTAAAATGCTACAATGGTATAATTATCTATCCGCTTGCGTAACCGTTCTTAGTTTATATCGATATTTCTGCCTAGTCATATTGATTGATACATATATATATAAACCCTATATTTATCCTTAGCATATACAATTAGGGATGACAACCTAGTTCATGCTTAGGGATATTGGGTGAGAGATAAAGTGGCTAGTTGTTAATGACAAGTTAATTTCATACCATGTGTTTCTAATCTCGTTAATTAGTAATGACGTTAGAAATACCAACAACCGTCGATCAACCAGCACTGGGAGGCCCGGCCGGCAACTCGAGCTTCCGGCGGATGCGCCTGTCATAGAAGCACCACCCCGTCCCGGAACCTCTCTCCGCCCTGGGATCACCATCGCCGGGCGCGGTCCCGGAGAGCTCGACCCAAGAAGCGCTTGATCGGCGCCGGGCGGGCGTGGTGATGACCCGACTCTCTCACCACCGGGGCCGCCCATCACGGGCAAGCCGTCGAGCGCCCCCCCGCCCAGATGGCCAGTTTTTGGAGGAGTCCGTTGTGCCTTGACGGTAGCCTAATACACCTGGACGCCGACTACTACTGCTCCCCCACCGGATTCGAACAAATGCGGCAATGCCTGCCCCCCATCACCCCTGTTGTGGTGCCGGAGGGGTGAAGCCCACCTGCACCGATCTCCCCCGCCCGGGAACTCCCCGCCGTGAGCGCCCCTAGGCTAGAAGCCGCTTCCACCAACGCCCCCGCCGGAGCAAGCGGGCTCCCCAACGCAGGTCGCCTCCCCGGGAGGCCTCCAACTGGAGCGAATCAGCGGGTCAGGGGACCTCCACTGGTCTTCACCTAAGGAAGTTCCAGCAGCGTATCCTGCGTAGCGAACGCCTCGCCTCTGCCGCCGCCGCCACCAATCTCCCTGTGCATCGCCGCAGCCCGTTGCCGGCGGAGCCAAAGAATCGCCGAGCAACCCCTCGCCGAGGGTGCCCCTGTTTCCAAGCGCTGGGCGCTCACCGCCATGAAGCGCTTGGGCTTCTTGGAGGAGGGCACGAGCAGAGCCAACACGACGGTGAAGAAGGCATACGACAAAGCATCTTCGTTGACAAGCTCCTCTCGCATCACACGCCGAGGCCATCGGGGTGCTCTTCACGACCCGCGTGCAATCCGGGCGCCGGCGGAGGAGACGCGGGGGCTCGCACGCCTAGGCGACCTCGACGCCGAGGCGGCCAACCTACATTGTTTAACTCGTGAGTAATAGCTTCTAGGCCCGGCGCTTAGGGGAGAGAGGAATTTGTACTACATGTAGTTCCCAAGCGCACCATTTGAACAATATACTAAAAACCCCTTTCTTAAATGCAATGATGCGCAAATCTTTTACGTATTCGAGAAGAAAAAAAGCTCGCCAGCACTACCTGGCCACCGCTGTCAAGGCTGGCCAGGCGTGGCTGACCCCGGCCCCGCATGTCAGAGAGAGAGGGTAGTGGAGGGGTGAGTGAGAAATGGATTTATCCCTTTTCGATTTTCAGAAAAAGGTGAAAAGTTAATTTCTTGTTTATTTCATAGTTAAATAATGTGAGCTCAGAAAAACATGAACTAAATTTCTATGTGTTCCTCATGATGTGTAGTTTCATGTAAAAATATGTGTTGATCATGTTAATTAATTGTGTTATGCTTAATAATTCCATGTTTTAATTAGTAAATGCATAGTCTACGATTTTTATAGGCTGTTTTCTAAATCCAAAATTCATGAAAAACTAGGAGTAAGCTTTTCATGTTAAAAGTGATCTCCACTAAAATTTGTGCACTGTTTTGAGCAAGTTTGCTTTTATGAATAATTCCTAACCTTGTTTAATGATCAGAAAAATGGTTAATAAAATAACTAACTAGTTAATTAATTTATTAATCAGTTGTTGAGTGTTTTGTAGCTTTGATGGAGACCTTGGATCAGCTAATCACCCCTGGTCCAAGGCAAGATCATGTGTAGTATGGAAATAGACATTGCTCACATATGTAATTAAATAATTAAATTTCTTAAGTAAGTAATGACATGCTTTACTTAGTGTTGCTTCCCTTTTGGCATTATTTGAAGATCATGAATCATTTCATCCTTGCTGAATCATGGCTTGGTTGTATCATGTTAGTAGTGGTTGTCATCACATGTAGTATAATGTTAATCATGACCACCTAAGTAGTTAATAATTAGTTAATTAATTAACTTGAGTAAGTAAACTCACTTAGTGTTGAGTGCCTTTGGAATTAGTTGAAGACCATGCACCATGATCACCCTAAATAGACCATGTCTTGATCATGCCTTATTAATGATGCTCATGATCCCATGTACAGTTAATAACTAATTAGTTAATTAGTGGAGGTTAGTGTTTTACTTAAATGTTGAATGCTCTTGAAGAATTGTTTGAAGCCCATGGTATGCCTTACTCTAGCTATTCCATGGCAATGACGTGTTATATTCAAGCAAGTTTGTCCACCATGTGTAGTTAAACTTTAATTTTGCTATGGAATAAGTAAACCCTAGTTATGGACCCTTGATTATAATTTCTCTATGATGGACAACTTGTACTCAAGTTAATTATGCATTAGGCTTGCTGTCTTTCATACCAAGTGTGTTGCTTATATGAGTTCTATCTACTTGTGATATCCATGGTTAAGATAGTTAAGTATGTTTCATGCTAACTTTAACTGCTGCTACTAACCTGTCTGTGGTTAATCTATATAATTAGCCTTGTTTGTGTGGTCTGGTTTCAGCTCAAGTAATAAACTTGTTGCTCTTGTGTAGCTTGTGAATCATGTTTTAGTGTCTCACTAGGTGATTAATAAAATTGGTTAATAATCTTGATAGTTGACCTTAATGATTTTAGGGTTGTGTGACATTGGAATTGAGTGATGACCCTGGGTCATTAACCCTAATGACCCTCGGCACTGAGTCAATGGTCTGCGTTAGTGTTAACATATCCGTCATCGTTGCAACTTGTCAGGGAAGTCATGGTGACTCCCACTGGCAAGACCATCACCCTTGTAGCGGAGGCATGCAGATCTTAGTAAGTAAGCTGTCATCCCCGTAGTTCGAGGGGTGGTATGCAGATCTCGTCATTCTTCCGATAGCAGTCCATTGGGGTGGCTTGATGCAGATCTTTGTTAAGACCCCTGTTACCACCATCTTGTGAGGGGAGTTGTTTACACCGTTTAACGTCAATGCATTCTGTTGCATGTTCATGTTACATTTCATGCATTACATGATCATATGTTACCTTCGTGTAGTTGAGGGGTCCGAGGAAGTTGCTATTGATCCGACCCCCATTGTTGTTGACGTTGACCCGTTTGGAGGAATAAGCTCTGACCCTGTTAGTTCTTCGCCAGGGCCCGAGTTCTTTGTTAACCTAGGCAAGCCTCGAATGCATTTAAACCCTTCCTTGTGTTTTACAAAGCTTTAATAATAATGTTATGCTTATGTGATGATGCATTAAGTGAATAGGAGTTGTGTGATATCCTATATTGATGCATTTGCCTTCCTTGATGTTGATATATCATCCTTAACACCTGTTTTGTTTACAAAATGCGTAGTGATGCTTAGCCTATGCTTAATAAGATAGGTTTTAAAAGAATGTTCTCAAGGTGATGATAAGTTGTGACTGATGGAATGGAAAGGAAGGAATTGAAATTGAGACCGACGGGACATGGAAATATTTTTGGTGGAAGCCGACTAGGATGCCTAGTTGAGCTTGTCCCGTTGGAGTCGGTGAAGGATCGTCCGATGTTGGCCCTTGGACCAATTCGTTAGTACTAATCACATGCTCTGGAAGTAAGCTCCGCTGGGCCGATCTATGACGAGAACGGACAATCGTGTACTGGGAGAGGAGAGATGGAGGGAGTAGCTTGTACCCACCCTGCGGGTTAACCGTCAAGGATGGCGTAGGGCGTTGGTGTACTGTGCTCTCGGGTGACGCGGACCCGATCTAGACATAGAGACTCCGAGTGTTGGGTTGATAGAGTCCCGCATATGTCGTGTGGTTGGGAATCCCCAGCTGGGTATAAAAGCGGTTCGAATCATCGTTGCTTCGCGGTAAAGGAAGCTTGATCCTTGCACTAGCATTCGTAGTAATAATGGAAGTAGAATGGAATGAGGGATTATAAATGGTTAAATGTTTGAGAAGTGTTTGACTTAGACTAGGATCACCTAGAAGATAGGAATTTTAATTAATGATGATTAAAATGTTCAACTAAGGCTTTTATGCAAAAGAGTCCTTGGTCTTGATAAGCTTTACCTTGATACCTATCAGCTAGCATTCCTAAGTCTTCACCCCTTTTTACCATCGGGAAGTCGTGCGGAGTACTTTTGTACTCAGGGTTTGTTCTACCCCTGTTGCGGGTGAACCGCATGAGCAAGTGTGCTATGGCCCTTGCTGCATGACGGTTGTTGAAGTGTCTGATGAGGAGTAGGTTGTTTGCCCTTTGGGCAGGGCACTTTTGTTGGTTGTCTTGTAATATATTACTTAATGATACTCCATTAGGTTTGTATTAACTTAAGCACTGGTTTGTATAAGTTTGAGAAACAACTGATGTAAATTATGGTTATGTAAGTCTTCCGCTACTCTGTTGTATTTTGTATAAAACTGTTGTAATACTACAATGTATCTGTGAGAATGCGATCTTGGTTTGTTTGTAGTCTCATCGGGGTTTCACCCGATAGGACTTTGTAAGTTATGTGGTACACAAGCATAGCCGTCGGAGGTCTTTGGGACAATACGTGTAATTTAAAAGGTTCTGCTACACTTCTCGAATGCCATGTCTGAACCTGCGATAAGATTAACACTGACTCCAACCGTTGAAATAACCATGCACTTGTTCCACGTCACTTAAAACGAGCATTGGGTGCAAAAAAATCATTTGCACACGTATACTGCGCTTCTCGAACGCCATGCCCCGAACCTGCGACGAGACTAACACTGACTCCAAACGTGCAAACGACCGTGCACTAGTCCCACGTCACCTAAGATGAGCATCGGGTGCAACAAAAAATATTTGCACACCTGTGTTGCGCTTCTCGAACACCATGCCTCGAACCTGCGATGAGATTAACACTGACTCCAAACGTAGAAATGACTGTGCACTGTTCTACATCACCTAAGACGAGCATTGGGTGCTACAAAAATCATGTGCACACCTATAGTGCGCTTCTCAAACTCCGTGCCGTGAACCTGCGACGAGATTAACACTGACTCCATATGTGGAAATGATCGTGCAGTTGTTCTACATCACCTAAGACCAGCATCGGCTGCAACAAAAATTATTTGCACACATGTGGTGCGCTTCCTGAACATCATGCCCCAAACGTGCGACGAGAATAACACTGACTCAAAATGTGTAAACGACCATGCACTTGTTCCACGTCACTTAAGACGTGCATCGGTGCAACAAAAAATATTTGCACACCTGTGGTGCGCTTCCCGAACACCTTGCCCCAAACATGTGACGAGATTAACACTAACTCCAAGCGTGGAAATGGCCGTGCACTTGTTCCACGTCACCTAAGACGAGCATTGGGTGCAACAAAAATTATTTGCACACCTGTGTTGCGCTTTCCGAACGCCAAGCCCCGAACCTGCAACACGATTACCACTGACTCCAAACGTGAAAACGATTGTGCACTTGTTCCACGTCATCTAAGACGAGCATCGGGTGCAACAAAAATCATTTGCACACCTATAGTGGCTTCTCGAACTCCATGCCCCAAACCTGCGATGAGATTAACACTGACACCATATGTGGAAATGATCGTGCACTTGTGCCACATCACCTAAGACCAGAATCGGGGGCAACAAAATTATTTGAACACCTATCGTGCGCTTCCCGAAAGCTATGCCCCGAACGTGCGACGAGTTTAACACTTACTCCAAATGTAGAAATGACCATGCACTAGTTCCACGTCACCTAAGACGTGCATTGGGTGCAACAAAAAATATTTTCACACCTATGGTGCGCTGCCCGAACGCCATGCCCCAAATGTGTGACAAGATCAACACTAACTCCAAGCGTGGAAACGGCCGTGCACTTGTTCCACGTCATCTAAGACGAGTATCGGGTGCAACAAAAATTATTTGCACTCCTGTGTTGCGCTTCTCGAACGCCATGTCTGAACCTGCGACAAGATTAATACTGACTCTAAATGTGGAAACGAATGTGCGCTGTTCTACGTCACCTAAGATGAGCACCGGGTGCTACAAAAATCATGTGCATGTTGACATTTCTTAACGTTATCACAGAGTCTATCCCCAGTGATGAAGTAAGAAATGCTTGAGTGGCATACCTTAGTACCATATCACTAGATGTAGGTCCAGCCATGGTACCGAGGTACACCTCACCAGTTATTCCCTCTGCTGCTACTAGTGATACACCCCTAATGATATTTTCAGGGTAGCCTGGCATGGGCACTGTGGCATACCAAGACTAACCTTACGTCTATCAAGAGAGTTATATCTCTAGTAACACTAGGACTATAGCCTTAGCGGCTAGTGCCTTGGAGATGCTATACGGCGCACTTTCAGCATTCCTTAACACTAGTGCTAAAACTATATTCCTAACTATAGTAGAGAGATTGGTGATCCGGTAATTCTTAGCAGTCATAGATATGAATCCGCAAGCGCACGGAAGTACCGTTGTAGCATTTCAACCCGGAGTATTTCTAGGTGTCGTATTTATATTTTCCCAAAGGAAGGCTAGTGTAGATTCTAGTATAAAACCATAATCATGAATACTATACTTTGTATGAAAGATAGAATAATGTTCATAACAGGGGTAAGCAATAAAGGTTTTTATGATAGTGGACACACACATAGATAAATGACTCTTCAAGTGGAGGAAGGTGATGGCAGCACAAAGAATAAAAGAATAAAGAATGAATGAATATCCGACTGGAGCAATGGTCCTAATACAGCTAATGCCTAGAAAGTAGTTAGTCACACAATTACATGAGTTAGAGATAGAGTTGTGTTTGCGATGGATCAGAAGACCACCGGGAACCGGTCTGCCGGTCAAGCATGGGTGGCAATTTAGACCCCTACACCATAGCCGAACGTGGGAGATTACAAAGGATGGACAGGGCTGTCACCACCTGCTGTCCACCACCTCAACCGTGGACTATGAAGTGCAATCACCGGTCCCCCTATACTCGAGCACCACGCCACATATAGAGAAACTACCCAAGTCCCCCCAGGTCTCTCACCCTACGAATGAACGAGTAAATCTCGTCGCACGTTTGATGCACGGCTTTCGACAAGCGCACCAGAAGTGTGCAAAAAAGTTTTGTTGCACCGGATGCTCATCTTAGGTGACGTGGAACAAGTGCACGGTCGTTACCATGTTTGGAGTTAGTGGTAATCTCATCACACGTTCGATGAATGGCTTTCGGGAAGCGCACCACAGGTGTGCAAAAAAATTTTGTTGCACCGGATGCTCATCTTAGGTGATGTGAAACAAGTGCACGGTCGTCACCACGTTTGGAGTCAGTGGTAATCTCGTCACGTGTTCGATGCACGGCTTTCGGAAAGCGCACCAGAAGTGTGCAAAAAAATTTTGTTGTACCGGATGCTCATCTTAGGTGACGTAGAACAAGTGCACGGTCGTTACCATGTTTGGAGTCAGTGGTAATCTCATCGCACGTTTGATGCATGACTTTCGGGAAGCGCACGACAGGTGTGCAAAAAATTTTTGTTGCACCGGATGCTCATATTAGGTGACGTGGAACAAGTGCACGGTCATTACCACATTTGGAGTCAATGGTAATCTCGTCACACGTTTGATGCACGGCTTTCGGGAAGCGCACCACAAGTGCACAAAAAATTTTGTTGCACCGGATGCTCATCTTAGGTGACGTGGAACAAGTGCACGGTCATTACCATGTTTAGAGTCAGTGGTAATCTCATCGCACGTTTGATGCACGGCTTTCGAGAAGCGCACCACAAGTGTGCCAAAAAATTTTGTTGCACCGGATGCTAATCTTCGGTGACGTGGAACAAGTGCACGGTCGTTACCACGTTTGGAGTCAGTGGTAATCTCGTCGCACGTTCGATGCATGGCTTTTGGGAAGCGCACCAGAAGTGTGCAAAAAAATTTTGTTGCACCGGATGCTCATCTTAGGTGGTGTGGAACAAGTGCACGGTCGTTTCCAGGTTTGGAGTCAGTGGTAATCTGGTCGCACGTTCGATGCATAGCTTTCGGGAAGTGCACCACAGGTGTGCAAAAAAATTTTATTGCACCGGATGCTCATCTTAGGTGACGTGGAACAAGTGCACGGTCGTTACCACGTTTGGAGTTTGTGGTAATCTCATCACACGTTCGATGCACGGCTTTCGGAAAGCGCACCAGAAGTGTACAAAAAAATTGGTTGCACCGGATGCACATCTTAGGCGACGTGGAACAAGTGCACGGACGTTACCACGTTTGGAGTCAATGGTAATCTCGTCGCACGTTCGATGCACTCGCTTTTTCGGAAACGCACAACAAGTGTGCAAAAAAAAATTTATTGCACCGGATGCTCATCCTTGGTGACGTGGAACAAGTGCACGGTCGTTTCCATGTTTGGAGTCAGTGGTAATCTCGTCGCATGTTCGATGCATGGCTTTCGGGAAGCGCACCACAGGTGTGCAAAAAAATTTTGTTGCACCGGATGCTCATCTTAGGTGACGTGGAACAAGTGCACGGTCGTTACCACATTTGGTGTCAGTGGTAATCTCATCGCACGTTTGATGCACGACTTTCGGGAAGCGCACGACAGGTGTGCAAAAAATTTTTGTTGCACCAGATGCTCATCTTAGGTGACGTGGAACAAGTACACGGTCGTTACCACGTTTGGAGTCAATGGTAATCTCGTCACACGTTTGACGCACGCCTTTCGGGAAGCACACCACAAGTGCACAAAAAATTTTGTTGCACCGGATGCTCAACGTGGAACAAGTGCACGGTCATTACCACATTTGGAGTTAGTTGTGGCGTAGAACCTTCTAAATTATATGGCCCACAAGCACCCGACATTGTCCTTCGACCTCATCGGCCATACTTGTGTACCACATAACTCGAGAATGTTACGTCGGGTGAAACCCCGATGACACCACACGATCCTCCAAGATCAAATTCTTACAAGATATTATAGTATTACAACCGTTTTATCCAAATACAACAGAGTAGCGGAAAATTTACGAAAGAACATTACAACATTTGATCAGAGTTTGATTAAATAAAACTTAACTGGGTTTGCGGAAGTAAGAAGGAGATATAGAACACCTGCAGGAGAACACCTTAGGTGGGAGATATTCGACCATGCCACTAGCATGATCGAACTTAGCAGCAACAGTTAGTACCTGCAACAGGGGTCAAACAAACCCTGAGTACAAAAGTACTCCACAAGACTTACCCGACCAAAAATTGGGGAGAAGACTCAGGAATACTGGTTGATAGGAATCAAGGTAAGGCTTTAGCAAGAATCAAAGACACCTTTGCGGAAAAGCGACTAAAGTTGATCCTTACTTTTCATTTTGATTATCCTACTCTATGTCAAACACTTATCATCCATGTAAAAATTTTCAAAACCTTTCTTCCAGTCTCAACCACTTTCATCATTACTACGATGCTGACGCTTGGTCAAGTCTCCCATATCGTGGAGCAACGACGATTCGAATCGCTTTATATACCCGGTCGGGGCTTCCTAGCCACACGATGTATGCAGGACTGACCATCTTACATACATCAACTCAACGCTCGGATTTCTCCATACCAAAACGGGTGTACAGTACACCACCTCTCTACGGCCGCTCGGTCACTTCGGCGGTGCGTATCGTAGGATGGGTACATGCTACTGTCCGTTCTAGTAACGAATAGTCCAAGTGGAGCTTACTGCCATTAGCATGCGACTAGTACTATCCAATAACCCTCTTGACCATAGGATCACCACAACGAACGGTCCTTAACCGACACAAGTGGACGACACTACACCAGGGCACTAGCCCTTCCTGATGCAAGTCACTCCACCGGCGTCTCGATTTACTCATCATCATGTTCTTATTGAGTACCCTTGACCCGATCGAAGTAAAGGATAAACAATAAGCAACATCAGGTTTTCATAATTGCCCTCAATGGGGATATTGTGATCAACTTTGGAAAATATTTTATTTGCAAAGCCTATGCTAATAGTAAGACTAAGCATATACTAAATATTTTCAAATCAAAACAGGTTTCAGGGATAGTATATCAAGGTACGGTAAATGCATCAAGATAGGATATCACTCAACTCCTACACCTAGTGCATCATATCATCAACATAAAATTACAAAGAACTTTCAAAATTCAAGAAAGGGTTTAATGCATCCGGGGCTTGCCTCCGCGTTGAAGGTTAAGGTTAGTTGTTATTCTTGATATTAACATCTTTGTGGATTCACCTTGTCGATTGGATCACCGCGAATCTTCTTTGAAACTTGACCATCGCGATCCTTCGCTCTCACGTAAACTATACGTAAATAAATGATGCATTCTAAGTATGATGAAATGCATTACATGATGCATGATGCAAGGCAACATGGATGAAACAACTTAACTCTTCATTAACTTGAGTACAATTTTCTTTCACGGCAACGTTGCATTAAAGAAGTATAACTAGCGTTGATGATGACGGATTAACGATACGCAATCAACATGAAATGCCGAAGGTCATTAGGGTTAATGACCAAGGGTCATCACTCAATCCCAAACTCAATCAACCTTAGAGTGATTAAGGTTAATCATTAATTTATTAACCATTTTTACAGTTGTTGAAAGCCACTAATTAAATTTACTAATTAATTAACTACTACTACACATGTGATGATGACTATTACTAATACTACACAACCGAGCCATAAATCATTAGGGTGATAATGATTCATGGTCTTCAAGTAATACCAAAATGGGAATCAATTCTAAGTGAAGCACTTGCTTAAGTTACTTTCTTAATTAATTAATTATTAACTACACATGTGAGTAATTCTCTTGCTAATCTACACATGAGCATGCCATGAATCCAGGGTGTTTACTGATTCACGGGCTTCACACAAAACCACAACGCATCCCACAATTAATTAGTCACCAATTGATTTATTAATTAAAGATTAATTAACCATTAATTAATTAAGAAATAGGCTAATTAAACATTAATTAAATAGGGCATTAATTAAGCATAAAACAAAATTTACTCAAATCATGATCAAACCTCATAATTAAGTTCATTATCATCTAATTAGCACGCAAAACAAATATCATGATTTTTGGACTTATATTTTAATTACTAAAAATCATGGAAGTTGTATTTATTAATTAAAAGAGCCATTTTAATTGCAAACAAAAGTTACTGAAAAACCTGAGTTAGTATTTTTCTGGTGTAGAGCACAACACAGGGAACACATATATATATTTTAGTTGCATTTTTATCTGCCCTCAATATTTAATTATCAAAAAGACAAAACTCAGTATTTAAAATCCATTTTGAAAAAAAACAGGAAAAAGAAAAAGACCTACACAGGCCTGGCCTGTCGATACCGGGCCGCGGGTAACGGCCCAACAAGGCCCGACCTCCCCTTTCCCTCTCCTCTGTTTGAACAGAGGCAGAGACGACGGTGGCGACGGCGGCGACGGCGGCTCTCGCCGGCGGTGAGGGGAGAGGCGACGGCAAGGGCACCACAGGACTCCCCACGACCCTACGGACCTAGCTACGGGAGTAATCGCTACGATTAGAGTTGAGTCGCCGCAGCAGCCGCCATGGCGGCCCGACGGCGATCGCCACACGCGGCGGCGGGCGGAGTCGCCACCACCGCCACGATGTAATGGAAACGATGAACCGAGAGGTCAAGAAGGCTCACCATGACACGATGCTCGTGTTGTATTGGCGGGAGACGGAGCAGAAGGGCTTGGCCGCGGCAGAGGCGAGCTTAGCGGCGGGGAAACGACGACGAGGTCGTGTTCCGGCGTGTTGGGGCCTCGGCTGCGAATAGGGATGACCGAGCACAATCGTGGAGCTATGGAAAAGCTTAAACAAGAAAGGGAATGGCACGAGCAACCCCGGTGGGGGTCTGGCCGCGGTGGAAGCTCACGACGGCGTCCGTCGGACCGAGGAAGAAGACCGTGCTGCGTGGGCAAATTCATCGGCGAAAGTTGACGTTTGTGGGTGCATTGGATGCGCGAGAGGATTGCGGAACTATGTGCAGCGGATGGGAGGCAGTGTTGGAGCAAGGCGTGTCAATTTCTCCGGTGACCCATTTCGCCGGCGGTGACCGAGGAAGAAGAAAAGACGACGATGGTCGCGCTGCGCGTGGTTTTTATAAGACAAAGGTGAGCGATGAGGTGGCCAGTTATCTCGCGACGACGCCGCCAGGTGGTTGGCGCCGCGGTTCCTCCGGGCGAAGAGGCGAAACGCCATGGTGGCGTTGGGTGACCGGCCGGCATGGGCGGCAATCAAGGTGGCACCCCCCCCTGTTGGTTACTATAGCAACCCAGTTGATCTTTTCCATTTTCAAATTACTTTTAAAATCATATAACAACTTGAAAAACTTCCAAAATAGGAGTTGTGCAAAATGATAAGCTCTACAACTTTTATTAAGCAAGTTTTGTCAAATTTCAAATATTTTTGAAACTACAGTTTAAATTTGAAAAAGGATTTAAATTCTAACTTAAAGGATTTCAAAATTACTTTCAAATTTTGAATAAAAGATGAAAATCTCCAAAAATAAAAGTTGTTCCATTTTTCAAGATCTACAACTTTCATTTAGAAAGTTTTTCATGAAACTATATATATTTTGAATTGGATTTTAAAAGTGCAAAAGGGGACATTTTCTAATTTAAAGAACTTTTGAAATTACTTAAAATTTTATTCAAAAACTTAAAAAACTTTATTTACCAAACTTGTAGAGCTCAAAGAGATGCACAAACTGTATTTTGGAAGTTTTCTCAAATTTTGAATATTTTGAGGTGAAATTGAAAAAGGGGTAAAAGCTTTTGAAATTTTTAGAGTTTTGAAAAGGAATTTCAAATTCAAACTTTGGGCAATTAATTAATGATGTTGTGATACTTTTCAAACCCAACCAATAGTACACTTTCAAAGTACAAAGTTCATGCTTTGAAATAGTGCTATTGGTTAGCAACTTTTATTTAGAAAATTAATTATGGTTAGCTCCCAGAAATTGAAAATGATATTCAAACTTCCAGACTTAGCCACTCAGGCTCGGGTTTGGAATTTGAATTCCAAATCCAAATTCGATTCTTTCTTTTATATAAATGAACTTGATAAACATGTTTGAAAAGTTAAACATAGTTAGCCACACACTAAATACATAACCAGGATCATTAATCAATTCTAGGATTTATTCAACACCAAAACAACCAAGCCATGCTACACTTAAATCAAAACCAACCACATGCTTAACATACAAGACAAAGCATTAATCATGCAAGGATCATAGACACCATGAAATACACTAATTGTACTTAATGCTTGGTGACTAACCTAATGATGCATATGATCATATGTTAATTGCATTCTCATTGAATTGATAAACATGATACTTAATGCATAACATGATGACATGGTGGGTTTATGGTGGGTTTAGGTTAACGTAACACCAGGGGTGTTACATTAGTGGTAATCTCTTCGCACGTTTGATGCACGGCTTTCGGGAAGCGCAAAACAAGTGTGCAAAAAAATTTTGTTGCGCCGGATGCTCATCTTAGGTGACGTGGAACAAGTGCACGGTCGTTACCACGTTTGGAGTCAGTGGTAATCTCGTCGCACGTTCGATGCATGGCATTCGGGAAGCGCACCAGAAGTGTGCGAAAAATTTTTGTTGTACCGGATGCTCATCTTAGGTGGTGTGGAACAAGTGCACGGTCATTACCACGTTTGGAGTCTTTGGTAATCTTATCGCATGTTTGATGCACGGCTTTCAGTAAGCGCACCACAAGTGTGCAAAAAAATTTTGTTGCATCGGATGCTCACCTTAGGTGACGTGGAACAAGTGCACGGTCGTTACCACGTCTGGAGTTTTTGGTAATCTCGTCGCACGTTTGATGCACGGCTTTCGGGAAGCGCACCAGAAGTGTGCAAAAAAATTTTGTTGCACCGGATGCTCATCATAGGTGATGTGGAACAAGTGCACGGTTGTTTCCACGTTTAGAGTCAGTGGTAATCTCATCACACGTTCGATGAATGGCTTTCGGGAAGCGCACCACAGGTGTGCAAAAAAATTTTATTGCACCGGATGCTCATCTTAGGTGATGTGGAACAAGTGCACGGTCGTTACCACATTTGGTGTCACTGGTAATCTTGTCGCACGTTCGATGCACGGCTTTCGGGAAGCGCACCAGAAGTGTGGAAAAAGATTTTGTTGCACTAGATGCTCATCTTAGGTGATGTGGAACAAGTGCACGGTCGTTTCCACATTTGGAGTTAGTGGTAATCTCATCGCACGTTTGATGCACGACTTTCAGGAAGCGCACCACGGTGTGCACAAAAAAAATTTTGTTGCACCGGATGCTCATCTCAGGTGACGTGGAACAAGTGTACCGCCGTTACCACGTTTGGAGTCAGCGGTAAACTCATCGCACGTTCGATGCATGACTTTCGGGATCCGCATGACGTGTGCAAAAAAATTTGTTGCACCGGATGCTCATCTTAGGTGACGAGGAACAAGTGCACGGTCGTTTCCACAATTGGAGTCAATGGTAATCTCGTCACACGTTCGATGCACGGTTTTCGGGAAGTGGACCAGAAGTGTGGAAAAAATTTTTGTTGCACCGGATGCTCATCTTAGGTGACGTGGAACAAGTGCACGGTCGTTTCCATGTTTGGAGTTAGTGGTAATCTCGTCGCACGTTCGATGCACGGCTTTCGGGAAGCGCACCACAAGTGTGCAAACAAATTTTGTTGCACCGGATCCTCATCTTAGGTGACGTGGAACAAGTGCACGGTAGTTACCACATTTGGAGTCGGTGGTACTCTCCACTGCGTTCGATGCACGGCTTTCGGGAGCGCACGGGAGTGTGCAAAAATTTTTGTTGCACCGGATGCTCATCATAGGTGATGTGGAACAAGTGCACCGTCGTTTCCATTTTTGGAGTCGGTGGTAATCTTGTCGCACGTTCGATGCACGGCTTTTCGTGAAGCGCACCACGTGTGCAAAAATTTTTGTTGCACCGGATGCTCATCTTAGGTGACGTGGAACAACCGCACGGTCATTATCACATTTGGTGTCACCGGTAATCTTGTCGCACGTTCGATGCACGGCCTTTGGGAAGCGCACGAAGTGTGGAAAAAGATTTTGTTGCACTAGATGCTCATCTTAGGTGATGTGGAACAAGTGCGGGTCGTTTCCACATTTGGAGTTAGTGGTAATCTCATCGCACGTTTGATGCACGACTTTCAGGAAGCGCACCACAGGTGTGCACAAAAATTTTGTTGCACCGGATGCTCATCTCAGGTGACGTGGAACAAGTGTACAGCCGTTACCACGTTTGGAGTCAGCGGTAAACTCATCGCACGTTCGATGCATGACTTTCGGGATCCGCATGACGTGTGCAAAAAAAATTTGTTGCACCGGATGCTCATCTTAGGTGACGAGGAACAAGTGCACGGTCGTTTCCACAATTGGAGTCAATGGTAATCTCGTCACACGTTCGATGCACGGTTTTCGGGAAGTGGACCAGAAGTGTGGAAAAAATTTTTGTTGCACCGGATGCTCATCTTAGGTGACGTGGAACAAGTGCACGGTCGTTTCCATGTTTGGAGTTAGTGGTAATCTCGTCGCGCACGCTCGATGCACGGCTCTCGGGAAGCGCACCACAAGTGTGCAAACAAATTTTGTTGCACCGGATCCTCATCTTAGGTGACGTGGAACAAGTGCACGGTAGTTACCACATTTGGAGTCAGTGGTACTCTCGTCACTCGTTCGATGCACGGCTTTCGGGAAGCGCACCAGGAGTGTGCAAAAAAATTTTGTTGCACCGGATGCTCATCATAGGTGATGTGGAACAAGTGCACCGTCGTTTCCATTTTTGGAGTCAGTGGTAATCTTGTCGCACGTTCGATGCACGGCTTTCAGGAAGCGCACCACAGGTGTGCAAAAAATTTTTGTTGCACCGGATGCTCATCTTAGGTGACGTGGAACAACTGCACGGTCATTATCACATTTGGTGTCACTGGTAATCTTGTCGCACGTTCGATGCACGGCCTTCGGGAAGCGCACCAGAAGTGTGGAAAAAGATTTTGTTGCACTAGATGCTCATCTTAGGTGATGTGGAACAAGTGCACGGTCATTTCCACATTTGGAGTTAGTGGTAATCTCGTCGCACGTTCGATGCACGACTTTCAGGAAGCGCACCACAGGTGTGCAAGAAAATTTTGTTGCACCAGATGCTCATCTCAGGTGACGTGGAACAAGTGTACAGCCGTTACCACGTTTGGAGTCAGTGGTAAACTCATCACACGTTCGATGCATGACTTTCGGGAACCGCATGACGTGTGCAAAAAAATTTTGTTGCACCGGATGCTCATCTTAGGTGACGTGGAACAAGTGCACGGTCGTTTCCACAATTGGAGTCAATGGTAATCTCGTCACACGTTCGATGCACGGTTGTCGGGAAGTGGACCAGAAGTGTGGAAAAAAATTTTGTTGCACCGGATGCTCATCTTAGGTGACATGGAACAAGTGCACGGTCGTTTCCATGTTTGGAGTCAGTGGTAATCTCGTCGCACGTTCGATGCACGGCATTCGGGAAGCGCACCACAAGTGTGCAAACAAATTTTGCTGCACCGGATGCTCATCTTAGGTGACATGGAACAAGGGCACGGTCGTTACCACATTTGGAGTCTGTGGTAATCTCGTCACACGTTCGATTCATGGCTTTCGGGAAGCGCACCAGAAGTATACAAAAAAATTTTATTGTACCAGATGCTCATCTTAGGTGATGTGGAACAAGTGCACGGTCGTTTCCACATTTGGAGTCAGTGGTAATCTCGTCGCATATTCGATGCACGGGTTTTTGAAGCGCACCACAAGTGTGCATAAAATTTTTGTTGCACCGGATGCTCATCTTAGGTGATGTGGAACAAGTGCACGATCGTTACCACATTTGGAGTCGGTGGTACTCTCGTCGGTCGTTCGATGCACAGCTTTTCGGGAAGCGCACGAAGTGTGCAAAAAATTTTGTTGCACCGGATGCTCATCATAGGTGATGTGGAACAAGTGCACAGTCATTTCCATGTTTGGAGTCAGTGGTAATCTTATCACACGTTCGATGCACAGCTTTCGAATCGCTCGGAAGTGTGGAAAAAATGTTTGTTGCACCGGATGCTCGGCTTAGGTGACGTGAAACAAGTGCATGGTTGTTTCCACGTTTGGAGTCGATGGTAATCTCATCGCACGTTCGACGCACGGCTTTCGGGAAGCACACGAGAAGTGTGCAAAAAAATTTTGTTGCACCGGATGCTCATCATAGGTGATGTGGAACAAGTGCACAGTTGTTTCCACGTTTAGAGTCAATGGTAATCTTGTCGCACGTTCGACGCACGGCTTTCAGGAAGCGCACCACAGGTCTGCAAAAAATTTTTGTTCCACCGGATGCTCATCTTAGGTGACGTGGAACAACTGCACGGTCATTATCACATTTGGTGTCACTGGTAATCTTGTCACATGTTCGATGCACGGCTTTCGGGAAGCGCACCAGAAGTGTGGAAAAAGATTTTGTTGCACTAGATGATCATCTTAGGTGATGTGGAACAAGTGCACGGTCGTTTCCACGTTTGGAGTTAGTGGTAATCTCGTCGCACGTTCGATGCATGACTTTCAGGAAGCGCACCACAGGTGTGCAAAAAAATTTTGTTGCACCGGATGCTCATCTCAGGTGACGTGGAACAAGTGTACAGCCGTTACCACGTTTGGAGTCAGCGGTAAACTCATCGCACGTTCGATGCACGACTTTCGGGAACCGCATGACGTGTGCAAAAAAATTTTGTTGCACCGGATGCTCATCTTAGGTGACGTGGAACAAGTGCACGGTCGTTTCCACAATTGGAGTCAATGGTAATCTCGTCACACGTTCGATGCACGGTTTTCGGGAAGTGGACCAGAAGTGTGGCAAAAAATTTTGTTGCACCGGATGCTCATCTTAGGTGACGTGGAACAAGTGCACGGTCGTTTCCATGTTTGGAATAAGTGGTAATCTCGTCGCACGTTCGATGCACGGCTTTCGGGAAGCGCACCACAAGTGTGCAAACAAATTTTGTTGCGCCGGATCCTCATCTTTGGTGACGTGGAACAAGTGCACGGTAGTTACCACATTTGGAGTCAGTGGTACTCTCGTCACTCGTTCGATGCACGGCTTTCGGGAAGCGCACCAGGAGTGTGCAAAAAAATTTTGTTGCACCGGATGCTCATCATAGGTGATGTGGAACAAGTGCACAGTCGTTTCCGCTTTTGGAGTCAGTGGTAATCTTGTCACACGTTCTATGCACGGCTTTCGGGAAGCGCACCAGAAGTGTGTAAAAAATTTTTTTTTGCACCGGATGCTCATCTTAGGTGGCGTGGAACAAGTGCATGGTCGTTACCACATTTGGAGTCAATGGTAATCTCGTCATACGTTCGATGCACGGCTTTCGGGAATCGCACCAGAAGTGTGGAAAAAAATTTTGTTGCACCGGATGCTCGGCTTTAGGCGGCGTGAAACAAGTGCATGGTCGTTTCCACGTTTGGAGTCGGTGGTAATCTCGTCGCACGTTCGATGCACGGCTTACGGGAAGCGCACCAAGTGAAAAAATTTTTGTTGCACCGGATGCTCATCATAGGTGATGTGGAACAAGTGCACGTTGTTTCCATGTTTAGAGTCGGTGGTAATCTTGTCGCACGTTCGATGCTCGCCTTTCGAGAAGCGCACCACCAGGTGTGCAAAAAATTTTGTTGCACCGGATGCTCATCTTAGGTGATGTGGAACAACCGCACGGTCATTATCACATTTGGTGTCACTTTGGTAATCTTGTCGCACGTTCGATGCACGGCTTTTGGGAAGCGCACGAGAAGTGTGGAAAAAAGATTTTGTTGCACTAGATGCTCATCTTAGGTGATGTGGAACAAGTGCACGGTCGTTTCCACATTTGGAGTTAGTGGTAATGTCGTCGCACGTTCGACGCATGATTTTCGTGAAGCGCACCACGGGTGTGCAAAAAATTTTGTTGCACCGGATGCTCATCTCAAGTGACGTGGAACAAGTGTACAGCCGTTACCACGTTTGGAGTCAGCGTAAACTCATCGCACGTTCGATGCATGACTTTTCGGGAACCGCATGGCGTGTGCAAAAAAATTTTGTTGCTCGGGATGCTCATCTTAGGTGACGTGGAACAAGTGCATGGTCGTTACCACATTTGAAGTCGGTGCTAATCTCGTCACACGTTCGATGCACGGCTTTTCGGGAAGCGCACCGAAGTGTGTAAAAAATTTTTGTTGCACCGGATGCTCATCTTAGGTGACGTGGAACAAGTGCATGGTCGTTACCACATTTGGAGTCAATGGTAATCTCGTCACACGTTCGATGCACGGCTTTCGGGGAATCGCACCAGAAGTGTGGAAAAAATTTTGTTGCACCAGATGCTCGGCTTAGGTGACGTGAAACAAGTGCATGGTCGTTTCCACGTTTGGAGTCAGTGGTAATCTCGTCACACGTTCGATGCACGGCTTTCGGATAGCGCACCAGAAGTGTGCAAAAAAATTTTGTTGCACCGGATGCTCATCATAGGTGATGTGGAACAAGTGCACGCTTGTTTCCACATTTAGAGTCGGTGGTAATCTTGTCGCACGTTCGATGCACGGCTTTCGGGGCGCACCACAGGTGTGCAAAAATTTTGTTGCACCGGATGCTCATCTTACGTGGCGTGGAACAACTGCACGCGGTCATTATCACATTTGGTGTCACCGGTAATCTTGTCGCACGTTCAATGCACGGCCTTCGGGAAGCGCACCAGAAGTGTGGAAAAAGATTTTGTTGCACTAGATGCTCATCTTAGGTGATGTGGAACAAGTGCACGGTCATTTCCACATTTGGAGTTAGTGGTAATCTCGTCGCACCGTTCGATGCACGACTTTCAGGAAGCGCACCACAGGTGTGCAAAAAAATTTTGTTGCACCAGATGCTCATCTCAGGTGACGTGGAACAAGTGTACAGCCGTTAGCACGTTTGGAGTCAGTGGTAAACTCATCGCACGTTCGATGCATGACTTTCGGGAACCGCATGACGTGTGCAAAAAAAATTTGTTGCACCGGATGCTCATCTTAGGTGACGTGGAACAAGTGCACGGTCGTTTCCACAATTGGAGTCAATGGTAATCTCGTCACACGTTCGATGCACGGTTGTCGGGAAGTGGACCAGAAGTGTGGAAAAAAATTTTGTTGCACCGGATGCTCATCTTAGGTGACATGGAACAAGTGCACGGTCGTTTCCATGTTTGGAGTCGATGGTAATCTCGTCGCACGTTCGATGCACGGCATTCGAAGCGCACCACAAGTGTGCAAACAAATTTTGCTGCACCGGATGCTCATCTTAGGTGACATGGAACAAGGGCACGGTCGTTACCACATTTGGAGTCTGTGGTAATCTCGTCACACGTTCGATTCATGGCTTTCGGGAAGCGCACCGTATGCAAAAAATTTTATTGTACCGGATGCTCATCTTAGGTGATGTGGAACAAGTGCACGGTCGTTTCCACATTTGGAGTCGATGGTAATCTCGTCGCATATTCGATGCACGGGTTTTGGGAAGCGCACCACAAGTGTGCATAAAATTTTTTGTTGCACCGGATGCTCATCTTAGGTGATGTGGAACAAGTGCACGATCGTTACCACATTTGGAGTCGATGGTACTCTCGTCGGTCGTTCGATGCACAGCTTTCGGGAAGCGCACAGAAGTGTGCAAAAAAAATTTTGTTGCACCGGATGCTCATCATAGGTGATGTGGAACAAGTGCACAGTCGTTTCCATGTTTGGAGTCGGTGGTAATCTTGTCACACGTTCGATGCACAGCTTTCGGGAATCGCACCAGAAGTGTGGAAAAAATTTTTGTTGCACCGGATGCTCAGCTTAGGTGACGTGAAACAAGTGCATGGTTGTTTCCACGTTTGGAGTCAGTGGTAATCTCATCGCACGTTCGACGCACGGCTTTCGGGAAGCACACGAGAAGTGTGCAAAAAATTTTTGTTGCACCGGATGCTCATCATAGGTGATGTGGAACAAGTGCACAGTTGTTTCCACATTTAGAGTCAATGGTAATCTTGTCGCACGTTCGACGCACGGCTTTCAGGAAGCGCACCACAGGTCTGCAAAAAATTTTTGTTGCACCGGATGCTCATCTTAGGTGACGTGGAACAACTGCACGGTCATTATCACATTTGGTGTCACCGGTAATCTTGTCGCACGTTCGATGCACGGCTTTTCGGAAGCGCACGAAAGTGTGGAAAAAGATTTTGTTGCACTAGATGCTCATCTTAGGTGATGTGGAACAAGTGCACGGTCGTTTCCACGTTTGGAGTTAGTGGTAATCTCGTCGCACGTTCGATGCATGACTTTCAGGAAGCGCACCACGGGTGTGCAAAAAAAATTTTGTTGCACCGGATGCTCATCTCGGTGACGTGGAACAAGTGTACAGCCGTTACCACGTTTGGAGTCAGCGGTAAACTCATCGCACGTTCGATGCACGACTTTCGAACCGCATGACGTGTGCAAAAAATTTTGTTGCACGGATGCTCATCTTAGGTGACGTGGAACAAGTGCACGGTCGTTTCCACAATTGGAGTCAATGGTAATCTCGTCACACGTTCGATGCACGGTTTTCGGGAAGTGGACCAGAAGTGTGGCAAAAAATTTTTGTTGCACCGGATGCTCATCTTAGGTGACGTGGAACAAGTGCACGGTCGTTTCCATGTTTGGAGTAAGTGGTAATCTCGTCGCACGTTCGATGCACGGCTTTCGGGAAGCGCACCACAAGTGTGCAAACAAATTTTGTTGCGCGGATCCTCATCTTTGGTGACGTGGAACAAGTGCACGTAGTTACCACATTTGGAGTCGATGGTACTCTCGTCACTCGTTCGATGCACGGCTTTCGGGAAGCGCACCAGGGAGTGTGCAAAAAATTTTTGTTGCACCGGATGCTCATCATAGGTGAAGTGGAACAAGTGCCGCGATCGCTTCCACTTTTTGGAGTCGATGGTAATCTTGTCACACGTTCTATGCACGGCTTTCGGGAAGCGCACCAGAAGTGTGTAAAAATTTTTTTTTGCACCGGATGCTCATCTTAGGTGGCGTGGAACAAGTGCATGGTCGTTACCACATTTGGAGTCAATGGTAATCTCGTCATACGTTCGATGCACGGCTTTCGGGAATCGCACCAGAAGTGTGGAAAATTTTTTTGTTGCACCGGATGCTCAGCTTTGGTGACGTGAAACAAGTGCATGGTCGTTTCCACGTTTGGAGTCAGTGGTAATCTCGTCGCACGTTCGATGCACGGCTTTCGGGAAGCGCACCAGAAGTGAAAAAAATTTTGTTGCACCGGATGCTCATCATAGGTGATGTGGAACAAGTGCACAGTTGTTTCCACGTTTAGAGTCAGTCGTAATCTAGTCGCACGTTCGATGCTCGCCTTTCAGGAAGCGCACCACAGGTGTGCAAAAAATTTTTGTTGCACCGGATGCTCATCTTAGGTGATGTGGAACAACTGCACGGTCATTATCACATTTGGTGTCACTGGTAATCTTGTCGCACGTTCGATGCACGGCTTTCGGGAAGCGCACGGAAGTGTGGAAAAAAGATTTTGTTGCACTAGATGCTCATCTTAGGTGATGTGGAACAAGTGCACGGTCGTTTCCACATTTGGAGTTAGTGGTAATCTCGTCGCACGTTCGATGCATGACTTTTCGAGGAGCGCACCACAGGTGTGCAAAAAAATTTTGTTGCACCGGATGCTCATCTCAAGTGATGTGGAACAAGTGTACAGCCGTTACCACGTTTGGAGTCAGCGGTAAATTCATCGCACGTTCGATGCATGACTTTCGGGAACCGCATGACGTGCGCAAAAAAATTTTGTTGCTCCAGATGCTCATCTTAGGTGACGTGGAACAAGTGCACGGGTCGTTTCCACAATTGGAGTCAATGGTAATCTCGTCACACGCTCGATGCATGGTTTTCGGAAGTGGACCAGAAGTGTGGCAAAAATTTTTGTTGCACCGGATGCTCATCTTAGTTGACGTGGAACAAGTGCACGGTCGTTTCCATGTTTGGAGTAAGTGGTAATCTCGTCGCACGTTCGATGCACGGCTTTCGGGAAGCGCACCACAAGTGTGCAAACAAATTTTGTTGCACCGGATCCTCATCTTAGGTGACGTGGAACAAGTGCACGGTAGTTACCACATTTGGAGTCAGTGGTACTCTCGTCACTCGTTCGATGCACGGCTTTCGGGAAGCGCACTAGGAGTGTGCAAAAAAATTTTGTTGCACCGGATGCTCATCATAGGTGATGTGGAACAAGTGCACAGTCGTTTCCACTTTTGGAGTCAGTGGTAATCTTGTCACACATTCTATGCACGGCATTCGGGAAGCGCACCAGAAGTGTGTAAAATTTTTTTTTTGCACCGGATGCTCATCTTAGGTGGCGTGGAACAAGTGCATGGTCGTTACCACATTTGGAGTCAATGGTAATCTCGTCATACGTTCGATGCACGGCTTTCGAATCGCACCCAGAAGTGTGGAAAAAAAATTTTGTTGCACCGGATGCTCGGCTTAGGTGACGTGAAACAAGTGCATGGTCGTTTCCACGTTTGGAGTCAGTGGTAATCTCGTCGCACGTTCGATGCACGGCTTTCGGGAAGCGCACCAGAAGTGTGAAAAAAATTTTGTTGCACCGGATGCTCATCATAGGTGATGTGGAACAAGTGCCGCGCTTGTTTCCACGTTTAGAGTCGATGGTAATCTTGTCGCACGTTCGATGCACGCCTTTCGGGAAGCGCACCACAGGTGTGCAAAAAATTTTGTTGCACCGGATGCTCATCTTAGGTGATGTCGAACAACTGCACGGTCATTATCACATTTGGTGTCACTGGTAATCTTGTCGCACGCTTCGATGCACGGCTTTCGAAGCGCACGGTGTGTGGAAAAAAGATTTTGTTGCACTAGATGCTCATCTTAGGTGATGTGGAACAAGTGCACGGTCGTTTCCACATTTGGAGTTAGTGGTAATCTCGTCGCACGTTCGATGCATGACTTTCAGGAAGCGCACCACAGGTGTGCAAAAAAATTTTGTTGCACCGGATGCTCATCTCAAGTGACGTGGAACAAGTGTACAGCCGTTACCACGTTTGGAGTCAGCGGTAAACTCATCGCACGTTCGATGCATGACTTTCGGGAACCGCATGACGTGTGCAAAAAAATTTTGTTGCTCCGGATGCTCATCTTAGGTGACGTGGAACAAGTGCACGGTCGTTTCCACAATTGGAGTCAATGGTAATCTCGTCACACGTTCGATGCACGGTTTTCCGGAAGTGGACCGAAGTGTGGCAAAAATTTTGTTGCACCGGATGCTCATCTTAGGTGACGTGGAACAGGTGCCGCGGTCGTTTCCATGTTTGGAGTAAGTGGTAATCTCGTCGCACGTTCGATGCACGGCTTTTCGAAGCGCACCACAAGTGTGCAAACAAATTTTGTTGCACCGGATGCTCATCTTAGGTGACGTGGAACAAGTGCACGGTAGTTATCACATTTGGAGTCGGTGGTACTCTCGTCACTCGTTCGATGCACGGCTTTTCGGGGAAGCGCACCGGGAGTGTGCAAAAAAATTTTGTTGCACCGGATGCTCATCATAGGTGATGTGGAACAAGTGCACAGTCGTTTCCACTTTTGGAGTCAGTGGTAATCTTGTCACACGTTCTATGCACGGCTTTCGGGAAGCGCACCAGAAGTGTGTAAAATTTTTTTTTTTTGCACCGGATGCTCATCTTAGGTGGCGTGGAACAAGTGCATGGTCGTTACCACATTTGGTGTCAATGGTAATCTCGTCATACGTTCGATGGACGGCTTTCGGGAATCGCACTTAGTGTGGAAAAAAAATTTTGTTGCACCGGATGCTCGGCTTAGGTGACGTGAAACAAGTGCATGGTCGTTTCCACGTTTGGAGTCGGCCGGTAATCTCGTCGCACGCGTTCGATGCACGGCTTTCGAAGCGTACCAGAAGTGTGAAAAAAATTTTGTTGCACCGGATGCACATCATAGGTGATGTGGAACAAGTGCACGCTTGTTTCCACGTTTAGAGTCGGTGGTAATCTTGTCGCACGTTCGATGCACGCCTTTCGGGGAAGCGCACCACAGGTGTGCAAAAAATTTTGTTGCACCGGAAGCTCATCTTAGGTGATGTGGAACAACTGCACGGTCATTATCACATTTGGTGTCTCTGGTAATCTTGTCGCACGTTCGATGCACGGCTTTCGGGAAGCGCACCAGAAGTATGGAAAAAGATTTTGTTGCACTAGATGCTCATCTTAGGTGATGTGGAACAAGTGCACGGTCGTTTCCACATTTGGAGTTAGTGGTAATCTCGTCGCACGTTCGATGCACGACTTTCGGGGAAGCGTACCACGGGTGTGCAAAAAAAATTTGTTGCACCGGATGCTCATCTCGGTGGCGTGGAACAAGTGCACGGTCATTACCACATTTGAGTCTGTGGTAATCTCGTCACACGCCGATGCACGGCATTCGGGAAGCGCACCAGAAGTGTACAAAAAAATTTTGTTGCACTAGATGCTCATCTTAGGTGACGTGGAACAAGTGCACGGTCGTTTCCACCTTTGGAGTTAGTGGTAATCTCATCGCATGTTCTGTGCACGGCTTTCGGGAAGCGCACCACAGGCGTGCAAAAATTTTTGTTGCACCGGATGCTCATCTTAGGTGACGTGGAACAAGTGCACGGTCGTTACCACATTTGAAGTCAGTGCTAGTCTCGTCAGACGTTCGATGCACGACTTTCGGGAAGCGCACTGTGTGTGTAAAAACATTTTGTTGCACCCGATGCTCATCTTAGGTGACGTGGAACAAGTGCATGGGCGTTACCACATTTGGAGTCAATGGTAATCTCGCCGGGCGTTCGATGCACGGCTTTCGGGAATCGCACTAGAAGTGTGGAAAAAAATTTTGTTGCACCGGATGCTTAGCTTAGGAGGCGTGAAACAAGTGCATGGTCGTTTCCACGTTTGGAGTCGGTGGTAATCTCGTCGCACGCTCGATGCACGGCTTTCGGGAAGCGCACCGTAAGTGTGGAAAAAGATTTTGTTGCACTAGATGCTGATCTTAGGTGATGTGGAACAAGTGCACGGTCGTTTCCACATTTGGAGTTAGTGGTTATCTCGTCGCACGTTCGGGGCACGACTTTCAGGAAGCGCACCACGGGTGTGCAAAAAATTTTGTTGCACCGGATGCTCTTCTCGGTGACGTGGAACAAGTGTACAGTCGTTACCACATTTGGAGTCGAGTGGTAAACTGATCGCACGTTCGATGCATGACTTTCGGGAACCGCATGACGGGGCAAAAAATTTTGTTGCACCGGATGCTCATCTTAGGTGACGTGGAACAAGTGCACGATCGTTTCCATGTTTGGAGTCGGTGGTAATCTCGTCGCCGCACGTTCGATGCACGGCTTTCCGGAAGCGCACCACAAGTGTGCAAACAAATTTTGTTGCACCGATCCTCATCTTAGGTGACGTGGAACAAGTGCACGGTAGTTACCACATTTGGAGTCAGTGGTACTCTCGTCACTCGTTCGATGCACGGCTTTCGGGAAGCGCACCACAGGTGTGCAAAAAATTTTTGTTGAACCGGATGCTCATCTTACGTGACGTGGAACAACTGCACGGTCATATCACATTTGGGGTCACTTTAATCTTGTCGCACGTTCGATGCACGGCTTTCGGAAGCGCACCGTAAGTGTGGGAAAAGATTTTGTTGCACGAGATGCTCATCTTAGGTGATGTGGAACAAGTGCACGGTCGTTTCCACATTTGGAGTTAGTGGTAATCTCGTCGCATGTTCGATGCACAGCTTTTCGGGAAGCGCACCACGGTGTGTGCAAAAAAAATTTTGTTGCACCGGATGCTCATCTTAGGTGACGTGGAACAAGTGCACGGTCGTTACCACATTTGAAGTCGGTGCTAATCTCGTCACGATTCGATGCACGGCTTTTCGGAAGCGCACCGGAAGTGTGTAAAAAAATTTTTGTTGCACCGGATGCTCATCTTAGGTGACGTGGAACAAGTGCATGGTCGTTACCACATTTGGAGTCAATGGTAATCTCGTCACACGTTCGATGCGGCTTTTGGGAAGCGCACCAGAAGTGCGTAAAAATTTTTTGTTGCACCGGATGCTCGGCTTAGGTGACGTGAAACAAGTGCATGGTCGTTTCCACGTTTGGAGTCAGGCGGTAATCTCGTCGCACGTACGATGCACGGCTTTCGGGAAGCGCACCGGAAGTGTGAAAAAATTTTTTGTTGCACCTGATGCTCATCATAGGTGATGTGGAACAAGTGCACAGATTGTTTCCACGTTTAGAGTCGGTGGTAATCTTGTCGCACGTTCGATGCACGCCTTTCGGGGAAAGCGCACCGCAGGTGTGCAAAAAAATTTTGTTGCAATCGGATGCTCATCTTAGGTGATGTGGAACAACTGCACGGTCATTATCACATTTGGTGTCACTGATAATCTTGTCGCACGTTCGATGCGGCTTTCGGGAAGCGCACGAGAAGTGTGCAAAAAAGATTTTGTTGCACTAGATGCTCATCTTAGGTGATGTGGAACAAGTGCACGGTCGTTTCCACATTTGGAGTTAGTGGTAATCTCGTCGCACGTTCGATGCACGACTTTCGTGAAGCCGTACCACAGGTGTGCAAAAAAATTTGTTGCACCGGATGCTCATCTCGGGTGACGTGGAACAAGTGCACGGTCATTACCACATTTGGAGTCTGTGGTAATCTCGTCACACGTTCGATGCACGGCATTCGGGAAGCGCACCAGAAGTGTACAAAAAAATTTTGTTGCACTAGATGCTCATCTTAGGTGACGTGGAACAAGTGCACGGTCGTTTCCACCTTTGGAGTTAGTGGTAATCTCATCGCATGTTCTGTGCGCGGCTTTCGGGAAGCGCACCACAGGCGTGCAAAAATTTTTGTTGCACCGGATGCTCATCTTAGGTGACGTGGAACAAGTGCACGGTCGTTACCACATTTGAAGTCGGTGCTAATCTCGTCAGACGTTCGATGCACGACTTTCGGGAAGCGCACCAGAAGTGTGTAAAAAACATTTTGTTGCACCTGATGCTCATCTTAGGTGACGTGGAACAAGTGCATGGGCGTTACCACATTTGGAGTCAATGGTAATCTCGTCACACGTTCGATGCACGGCATTCGGGAAGCGCACCGAAGTGTACAAAAAATTTTGTTGCACTAGATGCTCATCTTAGGTGACGTGGAACAAGTGCACGGTCGTTTCCACCTTTGGAGTTAGTGGTAATCTCATCGCATGTTCTGTACACGGCTTTCGGGAAGCGCACCACGGGCGTGCAAAAAATTTTTGTTGCACGGATGCTCATCTTAGGTGACGTGAAACAAGTGCACGGTCGTTACCACATTTGAAGTCGGTGCTAATCTCGTCACCGCGGTCGATGCACGGCTTTCGGGAAGCGCACGAAGTGTGTAAAAAATTTTTGTTGCACCGGATGCTCATCTTAGGTGACGTGGAACAAGTGCATGGTCGTTACCACATTTGGAGTCAATGGTAATCTCGTCACACGTTCGATGCACGCGCTTTCGGGGAAGCGCACCGAAGTGCGTAAAAATTTTTTGTTGCACCGGATGCTCATCTTAGGTGACGTGGAACAAGTGCATGGTCGTTACCACATTTGGAGTCAATGGTAATCTCGTCACACATTCGATGCACGGCTTTCGGGGAATCGCACTGAAGTGTGGAAAATTTTTTTTGTTGCACCGGATGCTCGGCTTAGGTGACATGAAACAAGTGCATGGTCGTTTCCACGTTTGGAGTCGGTGGTAATCTCATCGCACGTTCGATGCGGCTTTCGGAAGCGCACGAGTGTGCAAAAAATTGTGTTGCACCGATGCTCATCATTGGTGATGTGGAACAAGTGCCGCGATTGTTTCCACGTTTAGAGTCGGTGGTAATCTTGTCGCACGTTCGATGCACGGCTTACGTGAAGCGCACGAAGTGTGGGGAAAAGATTTTGTTGCACGAGATGCTCATCTTAGGTGATGTGGAACAAGTGCACGGTCGTTTCCACATTTGGAGTTAGTGGTATCTCGTCGCACGTTCGATGCACGACTTTTAGGAAGCGCACCACAGGTGTGCAAAAAAATTTTGTTGCACCGGATGCTCATCTCGGTGATGTGGAACAAGTGTACAGCCGTTACCACATTTGGAGTCGGTGGTAATCTCGTCACACGTTCGATGCACGGCTTTTCGGGATGCGCACCACAAGTGTGCAAACAAATTTTTGTTGTACCGGATGCTCATCTTAGGTCACATGGAACCAGTGCACGGTCGTTACCACATTTGAAGTCAGTGCTAATCTCGTCACACGGTCGATGCACGGCTTTCGGGAAGCGCACCAGAAGTGTGTAAAAAAATTTTTGTTGCACCGGATGCTCATCTTAGGTGACGTGGAACAAGTGCATGGTCGTTACCACATTTGGAGTCAATGGTAATCTCGTCACACGTTCGATGCACGGCTTTCGGGAAGCGCACCAGAAGTGCGTAAAAAATTTTTTGTTGCACCGGATGCTCATCTTAGGTGACGTGGAACAAGTGCATGGTCGTTACCACATTTGGAGTCAATGGTAATCTCGTCACACATTCGATGCACGGCTTTTCGGGAGCGCACCACGCGCGTGCAAAAATTTTTGTTGCACCGGATGCTCATCTTAGGTGACGTGGAACAAGTGCACGGTCGTTACCACATTTGAAGTCGGTGCTAATCTCGTCACACGGTCGATGCGGCTTTCGGGAGAAGCGCACCCGAAGTGTGTAAAAAAATTTTTGTTGCACCGGATGCTCATCTTAGGTGACGTGGAACAAGTGCATGGTCGTTACCACATTTGGAGTCAATGGTAATCTCGTCACACGTTCGATGCACGGCTTTCGGGAAGCGCACCAGAAGTGCGTAAAAAATTTTTTGTTGCACCGGATGCTCATCTTAGGTGACGTGGAACAAGTGCATGGTCGTTACCACATTTGGAGTCAATGGTAATCTCGTCACACATTCGATGCACGGCTTTCGGGAAGCGCACCACAGGCGTGCAAAAAATTTTTGTTGCACCGGATGCTCATCTTAGGTGACGTGGAACAAGTGCACGGTCGTTACCACATTTGAAGTCAGTGCTAATCTCGTCACACGGTCGATGCACGGCTTTCGGGAAGCGCACCAGAAGTGTGTAAAAAAATTTTTGTTGCACCGGATGCTCATCTTAGGTGACGTGGAACAAGTGCATGGTCGTTACCACATTTGGAGTCAATGGTAATCTCGTCACACGTTCGATGCACGGCTTTTCGAAGCGCACCAGTGTGCGTAAAAATTTTTTGTTGCACCGGATGCTCATCTTAGGTGACGTGGAACAAGTGCATGGTCGTTACCACATTTGGAGTCAATGGTAATCTCGTCACACATTCGATGCACGGCTTTCGGGAATCGCACCAGAAGTGTGGAAAATTTTTTTGTTGCACCGGATGCTCAGCTTAGGTGACATGAAACAAGTGCATGGTCGTTTCCACGTTTGGAGTCAGTGGTAATCTCATCGCACGTTCGATGCACGGCTTTCGGAAAGCGCACCAGAAGTGTGCAAAAAAATTGTGTTGCACCGGATGCTCATCATTGGTGATGTGGAACAAGTGCACAGTTGTTTCCACGTTTAGAGTCAGTGGTAATCTTGTCGCACGTTCGATGCACGGCTTACAGGAAGCGCACCAGAAGTGTGGGAAAAGATTTTGTTGCACGAGATGCTCATCTTAGGTGATGTGGAACAAGTGCACGGTCGTTTCCACATTTGGAGTTAGTGGTATCTCGTCGCACGTTCGATGCACGACTTTTAGGAAGCGCACCACAGGTGTGCAAAAAAATTTTGTTGCACCGGATGCTCATCTCAGGTGATGTGGAACAAGTGTACAGCCGTTACCACATTTGGAGTCAGTGGTAATCTCGTCACACGTTCGATGCACGGCTTTCGGGATGCGCACCACAAGTGTGCAAACAAATTTTGTTGTACCGGATGCTCATCTTAGGTCACATGGAACCAGTGCACGGTCGTTACCACGTTTGGAGTCAGTGCTAATCTCGTCACACGGTCGATGCACGGCTTTCGGGAAGCGCACCAGAAGTGTGTAAAAAAATTTTTGTTGCACCGGATGCTCATCTTAGGTGACGTGGAACAAGTGCATGGTCGTTACCACATTTGGAGTCAATGGTAATCTCGTCACACGCTCGATGCACGGCTTTTCGGGAAGCGCACGGGCGTGCGTAAAAATTTTTGTTGCACCGGATGCTCAGCTTAGGTGACGTGAAACAAGTGCATGGTCGTTTCCACGTTTGGAGTCGGCGGTAATCTCGCCGCACGTGCGATGCACGACTTTTCGGGAAGCGCACCAGAAGTGTGAAAAAAAATTTTGTCGCACCGGATGCTCATCATAGGTGATGTGGAACAAGTGCACGCTTGTTTCCACGTTTAGAGTCGGTGGTAATCTTGTCGCACGCTCGATGCACGCCTTTCGGGAAGCGCACCACGGGTGTGCAAAAAATTTTGTTGCACCGGATGCTCATCTTAGGTGATGTGGAACAACTGCACGGTCATTATCACATTTGGTGTCACTTGGTAATCTTGTCGCCGTTCGATGCACGGCTTTCGAAGCGCACGAAGTGTGCAAAAAGATTTTGTTGCACTAGATGCTCATCTTAGGTGATGTGGAACAAGTGCACGGTCGTTTCCACATTTGGAGTTAGTGGTAATCTCGTCGCACGTTCGATGCACGACTTTCGTGAAGCGTACCACGGGTGTGCAAAAAAAAATTTGTTGCACCGGATGCTCATCTCGGTGACGTGGAACAAGTGCACGGTCATTACCACATTTGGAGTCTGTGGTAATCTCGTCACACGTTCGATGCACGGCATTCGGGAAGCGCACCAGAAGTGTACAAAAAAATTTTATTGCACTAGATGCTCATCTTAGGTGACGTGGAACAAGTGCACGGTCGTTTCCACCTTTGGAGTTAGTGGTAATCTCATCGCATGTTCTGTGCACGGCTTTTCGGGAAGCGCACCACGGGCGTGCAAAAAATTTTTGTTGCACGGATGCTCATCTTAGGTGACGTGGAACAAGTGCACGGTCGTTACCACATTTGAAGTCGGTGCTAATCTCGTCGGGCGTTCGATGCACGGCTTTCGGGAGCGCACCGAAGTGTGTAAAAACATTTTGTTGCACCGGATGCTCATCTTAGGTGACGTGGAACAAGTGCATGGGCGTTACCACATTTGGAGTCAATGGTAATCTCGTCACACGTTCGATGCACGGCATTCGGGAAGCGCACCCGAAGTGTACAAAAAAAAATTTTGTTGCACTAGATGCTCATCTTAGGTGACGTGGAACAAGTGCACGGTCGTTTCCACCTTTGGAGTTAGTGGTAATCTCATCGCATGTTACGTGCACGGCTTTCGGGAAGCGCACCACGGGCGTGCAAAAATTTTTTGTTGCACCGGATGCTCATCTTAGGTGACGTGGAACAAGTGCACGGTCGTTACCACATTTGAAGTCAGTGCTAATCTCGTCACACGGTCGATGCACGGCTTTCCGGGAAGCGCACCAGAAGTGTGTAAAAAATTTTTGTTGCACCGGATGCTCATCTTAGGTGACGTGGAACAAGTGCATGGTCGTTACCACATTTGGAGTCAATGGTAATCTCGTCACACGTTCGATGCACGGCTTTGGGAAGCGCACCCGAAGTGCGTAAAAATTTTTTGTTGCACCGGATGCTCATCTTAGGTGACGTGGAACAAGTGCATGGTCGTTACCACATTTGGAGTCAATGGTAATCTCGTCACACATTCGATGCACGGCTTTTCGGAATCGCACCGAAAGTGGAAAATTTTTTTTGTTGCACCGGATGCTCGGCTTAGGTGACATGAAACAAGTGCATGGTCGTTTCCACGTTTGGAGTCGGTGGTAATCTCATCGCACGTTCGATGCACGGCTTTCGGAAAGCGCACGAAGTGTGCAAAAAATTGTGTTGCACCGGATGCTCATCATTGGTGATGTGGAACAAGTGCACGCTTGTTTCCACGTTTAGAGTCGATGGTAATCTTGTCGCACGTTCGATGCACGGCTTACGTGAAGCGCACGAGAAGTGTGGGAAAAGATTTTGTTGCACGAGATGCTCATCTTAGGTGATGTGGAACAAGTGCACGGTCGTTTCCACATTTGGAGTTAGTGGTATCTCGTCGCACGCTCGATGCACGACTTTTTAGGAAGCGCACCACAGGTGTGCAAAAAATTTTGTTGCACCGGATGCTCATCTCGGGTGATGTGGAACAAGTGTACAGCCGTTACCACATTTGGAGTCAGTGGTAATCTCGTCACACGTTCGATGCACGGCTTTCGGGATGCGCACCACAAGTGTGCAAACAAATTTTGTTGTACCGGATGCTCATCTTAGGTCACATGGAACCAGTGCACGGTCGTTACCACGTTTGGAGTCGGTGCTAATCTCGTCACACGGTCGATGCACGGCTTTTCGGAAGCGCACCAGAAGTGTGTAAAAAATTTTTGTTGCACGGATGCTCATCTTAGGTGACGTGGAACAAGTGCACGGTCGTTACCACATTTGAAGTCAGTGCTAATCTCGTCAGACGTTCGATGCACGGCTTTCGGGAAGCGCACCAGAAGTGTGTAAACAAATTTTGTTGTACCGGATGCTCATCTTAGGTCACATTGAACCAGTGCACGGTCGTTACCACGTTTGGAGTCAGTGGTAATATCGTCACACGTTTGATGCATAGCTTTCGGGAAGCGCAACACAAGTGTGCAAAAAATTTTGTTGCACCGGATGCTCATCTTAGGTGACGTGAAACAAGTGCACGGTCGTTACCACGTTTGGAGTTAGTGGTAATCTCATTGCACGCTCGATGCACGGCTTTCGGGAAGCACACCACGGGTGTGCAAAAATTTTTGTTGCACCGGATGCTCATATTAGGTGACGTTGAACAAGTGCACGGTCATTACCACATTTTGAGTCAGTGGTAATCTCGTCACACGTTCGATGCACGGCTTTCGGGGAAGCGCACTGCAAGTATGCAAAAAATTTTGTTGCACCACATGCCCATCTTAGGTGACGTGGAACAAGTGCACGGTTGTTACCACGTTTGGAGTGAGTGGTAATATCATCGCACGTTTGATGCACGGCTTTCGGGAAGTGCACCACAGGTGTGCAAAACTTTTTGCACCGATGCTCATCTTAGGTGACGTAGAACAAGTGCACGGTCGTTACCACATTTGGAGTCAGTGGTAATCTTGTTACACGTTCGATGCACGGCTTTTGGAAAGCGTATCAGAGGTGTGCAACGCACGGTCGTTATCACATTTGGAGTCAATGGTAATCCCGTGACACGTTCGATGCACGGCTTTTCGAATCGCACCAGAAGTGTGGAAAAAATTTTGTTGCACCGGATGCTCACCTTAGGTGACGTGAAACAAGTGCATGGTCGTTTCCACGTTTGGAGTCGGTGGTAATCTCGTCGCACGCTCGATGCACGGCTTTTCGAAGCGCACCACAAGTGTGCAGAAAAAATTTGTTGCACCGGATGCGCATCTTGGGTGACGTGGAACAAGTGCACGGTCGTTACCACATTTGGAGTCAATGGTAATCTCGTCACACGTTCGATGCATGGCTTTCGGGAAGCGCACCAAAAGTATGTTGCACCGGATGCTCATCTTAGGTGATGTGGAACAAGTGCACGGTCGTTTCAACGTTTGGAGTCAATGGTAATCTCATCGCATGTTCGATGCACGGCATTCGGGAAGCGCACCACAAGTGCGCAAAAATTTTTTGTTGCACCAGATGCTCATCTCAGGTGATGTGGAACAAGTGCACGGCCGTTACCACATTTGGTGTCAGTGGTAATCTCGTCACAAGTTCGATGCACGGCTTTCGGGATGTGCAAAAATTTTTGTTGCACCGGATGCTCGTCATAGGTGATGTGGAACAAGTGCACGGTCGTTTCCATGTTTGGAGTCAGTGGTAATCTCGTCGCACGTTCGATGCACGGCTTTCGGGAAGTGCACCACAAGTGTGCAAACAAATTTTGTTGCACCAGATACTCATCTTAGATGACATGGAACAAGTGCACGGTCGTTACCACGTTTGGAGTCAGTGGTAATCTCGTCACACGTTCGATGCACGGCTTTCGGGAAGCGCACCACGAGTATGAAAAAAATTTTGTCGCACCGGATGCTCATCTTAGGTGACGTGGAACAAGTGCACGGTCGTTACCATATTTGAAGTCGGTGGTAATCTCATCACACGCTTCGATGCACGGCTTTCGGGAAGCGCATCGAAGTGTGGAAAAAAAATTTGTTGCACCGGATGATCATCTTAGGTGACGTGGAACAAGTGCATGGTCGTTACCACATTTGGAGTCAACGGTAATCTCGTCACACGTTCGATGCACGGCTTTCGGGAATCGCACCGAAGTGTGGAAAAAATTTTTGTTGCACCGGATGCTCGGCTTAGGTGACGTGAAACAAGTGCATGGTTGTTTCCACGTTTACGTCGATGGTAATCTCGTCGCACGCTTCGATGCATGGCTTTCGGGAAGTGCACCACAAGTGTGCAAACAAATTTTGTTGCACCAGATGCTCATCTTAGATGACATGGAACAAGTGCACGGTCGTTACCACGTTTGGAGTCGGGCGGAAATCTCGTCACACGCTCGATGCACGGCTTTTGGAAGCGCACCACAAGTGCGCAAAAAACTTTCGTTGCACCGGATGCTCATCTTAGGTGACGTGAAACAAGTGCACGGTCGTTACCATGTTTGGAGTTAGTGGTAATCTCATCGCACGTTCGATGCACGGCTTTCGAAGCGCACCACGGTATGAAAAAAATTTTGTTGCACCGGATGCTCATCTTAGGTGACGTGGAACAACTGCACGGTCGTTACCATATTTGGAGTCGGTGGTAATCTCATCACACGTTCGATGCACGGCTTTCGGGAGCGCATCGAAGTGTGCAAAAAATTTTGTTGCACCGGATGATCATCTTAGGTGACGTGGAACAATTGCATGGTCGTTACCACATTTGGAGTCAATGGTAATCTCGTCACACGCTCGATGCACGGCTTTTTAGGGGTCGCTACCGGAAGTGTGGAAAAAATTTTTGTTGCACCGGATGCTCAGCTTAGGTGACGTGAAATAAGTGCATGGTTGTTTCCACGTTTGGAGTCGATGGTAATCTCATCGCACGCTCGATGCACGGCTTTCGGGAAGCGCACCAGAAGTGTGCAAAAAAATTTTGTTGCCCCGGATGCTCATCATAGGTGATGTGGAACAAGTGCACAGTTGTTTCCACGTTTAGAATCAGTGGTAATCTTGTCGCACGCTCGATGCACGGCTTTCGAGAAGCGCACCACAGGTGTGCAAAAATTTTTGTTGCACCGGATGCTCATCTTACGTGACGTGGAACAACTGCATGGTCATTATCACATTTGGTGTCACTGGTAATCTTGTCGCACGTTCGATGCACGGCTTTTCGGAAGCGCACCAGAAGTGTGGGGAAAAGATTTTGTTGCACGAGATGCTCATCTTAGGTGATGTGGAACAAGTGCACGGTCGTTTCCACATTTGGAGTTAGTGGTAATCTCGTCGCACGTTCGATGCACGACTTTCGGGAAGCGCACCACAGGTGTGCAAAAAAATTTGTTGCACCGGATGCTCATCTCGGGTGATGTGGAACAAGTGTACAGCCGTTACCACATTTGGAGTCGATGGTAATCTCGTCACATGTTCGATGCACGGCTTTTCGGGATGCGCACCACAAGTGTGCAAACAAATTTTGTTGTACCGGATGCTCATCTTAGGTGACATGGAACAAGTGCACGGTCGTTACCACGTTTGGAGTCGGTGGTAATATCATTACACGTTTGATGCATAGCTTTTTCGGGAAGCGCATCACAAGTGTGCAAAAAAAATTTTGTTGCACCGATGCTCATCTTAGGTGACGTGGAACAAGTGCACGGTTGTTACGACGTTTGGAGTGAGTGGTAATATCATCGCACGCTTTGATGCACGGCTTTTCGGGAAGTGCATCACAGTGTGCAAAATTTTTGCACCGGATGCTCATCTTAGGTGACGTAGAACAAGTGCACGGTCGTTACCACATTTGGAGTCGGTGGTAATCTTGTTACACGTTCGATGCACGGCTTTTGGAAAGCGCACCGCAGGTGTGCAAAAAAATTTTGTTGCACGGATGCTCATCTTAGGTGACGTGGAACAAGTGCACGGTCGTTATCACATTTGGAGTCAATGGTAATCTCGTCACACATTCGATGCACGGCTTTCGGAATCGCACAAGAAGTGTGGAAAAAATTTTGTTGCATCGGATGCTCAGCTTAGGTGACGTGAAACAAGTGCATGGTCGTTTCCACGTTTGGAGTCGGTGGTAATCTCGTCGCACGCTCGATGCACGGCTTTTCGGGAAGCGCCGCGACAAGTGTGCGAAAAAAATTTGTTGCACGGATGCGCATCTTGGGTGACGTGGAACAAGTGCACGGTCGTTACCACATTTGGAGTCAATGGTAATCTCGTCACACGCTCGATGCATGGCTTTCGGGAAGCGCACCAAAAGTATGTTGCACCGGATGCTCATCTTAGGTGATGTGGAACAAGTGCACGGTCGTTTCAACGTTTGGAGTCAATGGTAATCTCATCGCATGTTCGATGCACGGCATTCGGGAAGCGCACCACAAGTGCGCAAAAATTTTTGTTGCACCGGATGCTCATCTCGGGTGATGTGGAACAAGTGCACGGCCGTTACCACATTTGGTGTCGGTGGTAATCTCGTCACAAGTTCGATGCACGGCTTTCGGGATGTGCAAAAAAATTTTGTTGCACCGGATGCTCGTCATAGGTGATGTGGAACAAGTGCACGGTCGTTTCTCGGTGGTAATCTCGTCGCACGCTTCGATGCACGGCTTTCGGAAGTGCACCACAAGTGTGCAAACAAATTTTGTTGCACCGGATGCTCATCTTAGATGACATGGAACAAGTGCACGGTCGTTACCACGTTTGGAGTCGGTGGTAATCTCGTCACACGCTCGATGCACGGCTTTAGGTGAAGCGCACCACGAGTATGAAAAAAAAATTTGTCGCACCGGATGCTCATCTTAGGTGACGTGGAACAAGTGCACGGTCGTTACCATATTTGAAGTCGGTGGTAATCTCATCACACGTTCGATGCACGGCTTTCGGGAAGCGCATCGGCGTGTGGAAAAAAAATTTGTTGCACCGGATGATCATCTTAGGTGACGTGGAACAAGTGCAAGGTCGTTACCACATTTGGAGTCAACGGTAATCTCGTCACATGTTCGATGCACGGCTTTCGAATCGCACCGAAGTGTGGAAAAAATTTTTGTTGCACCGGATGCTCGGCTTTTAGGTGACGTGAAACAAGTGCATGGTTGTTTCCACGCTTTGGCGTCGCGGTAATCTCGTCGCACGCTCGATGCATGGCTTTCGGGAAGTGCACCACAAGTGTGCAAACAAATTTTGTTGCACCGGATGCTCATCTTAGATGACATGGAACAAGTGCACGGTCGTTACCACGTTTGGAGTCGGTGGAAATCTCGTCACACGTTCGATGCACGGCTTTCGGGAAGCGCACCACAAGTGCGCAAAAAACTTTCGTTGCAATCGGATGCTCATCTTAGGTGACGTGAAACAAGTGCACGGTCGTTACCATGTTTGGAGTTAGTGGTAATCTCATCGCACGCTTCGATGCACGGCTTTCGTGAAGCGCACCACGTGTATGAAAAAAAATTTTGTTGCACCGATGCTCATCTTAGGTGACGTGGAACAAGTGCACGGTCGTTACCATATTTGGAGTCGGTGGTAATCTCATCACACGCTCGATGCACGGCTTTCGGGAAGCGCATCGGTGTGTGCAAAAAATTTTGTTGCACCGGATGATCATCTTAGGTGACGTGGAACAATTGCATGGTCGTTACCACATTTGGAGTCAATGGTAATCTCGTCACACGTTCGATGCACGGCTTTCGGGAATCGCGCCGGAAGTGTGGAAAAAATTTTTGTTGCACCGGATGCTCAGCTTAGGTGACGTGAAATAAGTGCATGGTTGTTTCCACGTTTGGAGTCGAGTGGTAATCTCATCGCACGCTCGATGCACGGCTTTCGGGAAGCGCACCGAAGTGTGCAAAAAAAATTTTGTTGCCCCGGATGCTCATCATAGGTGATGTGGAACAAGTGCACGCTTTGTTTCCACGTTTAGAATCAGTGGTAATCTTGTCGCACGCTCGATGCACGGCTTTCGAAAAGCGCACCACAGGTGTGCAAAAAATTTTGTTGCACCGGATGCTCATCTTACGTGACGTGGAACAACCGCATGGTCATTATCACATTTGGTGTCACCGGTAATCTTGTCGCACGCTCGATGCACGGCTTTCGGGAAGCGCACCAGAAGTGTGGGAAAAGATTTTGTTGCACGAGATGCTCATCTTAGGTGATGTGGAACAAGTGCACGATCGTTACCACGTTTGGAGTCAGTGGTAATCTCGTCGCGCGTTCGATGCACGGCTTTCAGTAAGCGCACCACAGGTGTGCAAAAAAATTTTGTTGCACCGGATGCTCATCTCGGGTGATGTGGAACAAGTGTACAGCCGTTACCACATTTGGAGTCGGTGGTAATCTCGTCACATGTTCGATGCACGGCTTTTCGGGATGCGCACCACAAGTGTGCAAACAAATTTTGTTGTACCGGATGCTCATCTTAGGTGACATGGAACAAGTGCACGGTCGTTACCACGTTTGGAGTCGGGTAATATCATTACACGTTTGATGCATAGCTTTCGGAAGCGCATCACAAGTGTGCAAAAAATTTTGTTGCACCGGATGCTCATCTTAGGTGACGTGGAACAAGTGCACGGTTGTTACGACGTTTGGAGTGAGTGGTAATATCATCGCACGCTTGATGCACGGCTTTTGGGAAGTGCACCACAGGTGTGCAAAATTTTTTGCACCGGATGCTCATCTTAGGTGACGTGAGAACAAGTGCACGGTCGTTACCACATTTGGAGTCGGTGGTAATCTTGTTACACGCTCGATGCACGGCTTTTGAAAGCGCACTGCAGGTGTGCAAAAAAAATTTTGTTGCACCGGATGCTCATCTTAGGTGACGTGGAACAAGTGCACGGTCGTTATCACATTTGGAGTCAATGGTAATCTCGTCACACGCTCGATGCACGGCTTTCGGGAATCGCACAAGAAGTGTGGAAAAATTTTTGTTGCACCGGATGCTCGGCTTAGGTGACGTGAAACAAGTGCATGGTCGTTTCCGCGTTTGGAGTCGGTGGTAATCTCGTCGCACGCTCGATGCACGGCTTTTCGGAAGCGCACGACAAGTGTGCAAAAAAATTTGTTGCACCGGATGCGCATCTTGGGTGACGTGGAACAAGTGCACGGTCGTTACCACATTTGGAGTCAATGGTAATCTCGTCACACGCTTCGATGCATGGCTTTTCGAAGCGCCCAAAAGTATGCAAAAAATATTGTTGCACCGGATGCTCATCTTAGGTGATGTGGAACAAGTGCACGGTCGTTTCAACGTTTGGAGTCGGTGGTAATCTCGTCGCATGTTCGATGCACGGCATTCGAAGCGCACCACAAGTGTGCAAAAATTTTTGTTGCACCGGATGCTCATCATAGGTGATGTGGAACAAGTGCACGGTCGTTTGCATGTTTGAGTCGGTGGTAATCTCGTCGCACGTTCGATGCATGGCTTTCGGGAAGTGCACCACAAGTGTGCAAACAAATTTTGTTGCACCAGATGCTCATCTTAGATGACATGGAACAAGTGCACGGTCGTTACCACGTTTGGAGTCGCGGGTAATCTCGTCACACGCTCGATGCACGGCTTTTTCGGGAGCGCACCACAAGTGCGCAAAAAACTTTCGTTGCAACGGATGCTCATCTTAGGTGACGTGAAACAAGTGCACGGTCGTTACCATGTTTGGAGTTAGTGGTAATCTCATCGCACGCTTCGATGCACGGCTTTCGAAGCGCACCACAGGTATGAAAAAATTTTGTTGCACCGGATGCTCGGCTTAGGTGACGTGAAACAAGTGCATGGTTGTTTCCACGTTTGGAGTCGATGGTAATCTCATCGCACGCGTTCGATGCACGGCATTCCAAGCGCACCAGAAGTGTGCAAAAAAAAATTTTGTTGTACCGATGCTCATCATAGGTGATGTGGAACAAGTGCACTGTTGTTTCCACGTTTGGAGTCGGTGGTAATCTTGTCGCACGTTCGATGCACGGCTTTTCGTGAAGCGCACCACAGGTGTGCAAAAATTTTTGTTGCACCGGATGCTCATCTTACGTGACGGGAACAACTGCACGGTCATTATCACATTTGGTGTGACTGGTAATCTTGTCGCACGCTCGATGCACGGCTTTCGGGAAGCGCACCGTAAGTGTGGGAAAAGATTTTGTTGCACGAGATGCTCATCTTAGGTGATGTGGAACAAGTGCACGGTCGTTTCCATATTTGGAGTTAGTGGTAATCTCGCCGCACGCTCGATGCACGACTTTCGGGAAGCGCACCACAGGTGTGCAAAAAGTTTTGTTGCACCGGATGCTCATCTTAGGTGATGTGGAACAAGTGCACGGCCGTTACCACATTTGGTGTCGGTGGTAATCTCGTCACAAGTTCGATGCACGGGTTTCGGATGTGCAAAAAATTTTTGTTGCACCGGATGCTCATCATAGGTGATGTGGAACAATTGCACGGTCGTTTGCATGTTTGGAGTCGGTGGTAATCTCGTCGCACGCTCGATGCATGGGTTTCGGGGAAGTGCACCACAAGTGTGCAAACAAATTTTGTTGCACCGATGCTCATCTTAGATGACATGGAACAAGTGCACGGTCGTTACCACGTTTGGAGTCGGTGGAAATCTCGTCACACGCTCGATGCACGGCTTTCGAAGCGCACCACGGGTATGAAAAAAAAATTTTGTTGCACCGGATGCTCATCTTAGGTGACGTGGAACAAGTGCACGGTCGTTACCATATTTGGAGTCAGTGGTAATCTCATCACACGCTCGATGCACGGCTTTCGAAAGCGCATCGGTGTGCAAAAAAATTTTGTTGCACCGGATGATCATCTTAGGTGACGTGGAACAATTGCATGGTCGTTACCACATTTGGAGTCAATGGTAATCTCGTCACACGCTCGATGCACGGCTTTTCGAATCGCACCCCGAAGTGTGGAAAAAATTTTTTGTTGCACCGGATGCTCAGCTTAGGTGACGTGAAATAAGTGCATGGTTGTTTCCACGTTTGGAGTCGGTGGTAATCTCATCGCACGCTCGATGCACGGCTTTCGAAGCGCACCCAAGTGTGCAAAAAAATTTTGTTGCCCCGGATGCTCATCATAGGTGATGTGGAACAAGTGCACGCTTGTTTCCACGTTTGAGTCGATGGTAATCTTGTCGCACGCTTCGATGCACGGCTTTTCGAAAGCGCACCACGTGTGTGCAAAAAATTTTGTTGCACCGATGCTCCTCTTACGTGACGTGGAACAACTGCATGGTCATTATCACATTTGGTGTCACTGGTAATCTTGTCGCACGTTCGATGCACGGCTTTTCGAAGCGCACCAGAAGTGTGGGAAAAGATTTTGTTGCACGAGATGCTCATCTTAGGTGATGTGGAACAAGTGCACGGTCGTTTCCACATTTGGAGTTAGTGGTAATCTCGTCGCACGCTTCGATGCACGACTTTTCGTGAAGCGCACCACGGGTGTGCAAAAAATTTTGTTGCACCGGATGCTCATCTCGGGTGATGTGGAACAAGTGTACAGCCGTTACCACATTTGGAGTCCGTGGTAATCTCGTCACACGCTCGATGCACGGCTTTCGGGATGCGCACCACAAGTGTGCAAACAAATTTTGTTGTACCGGATGCTCATCTTAGGTGACATGGAACAAGTGCACGGTCGTTACCACGTTTGGAGTCGAGTGGTAATATCGTCACACGCTTGATGCATAGCTTTTGGAAGCGCATCACAAGTGTGCAAAAAATTTTGTTGCACCGGATGCTCATCTTAGGTGACGTGGAACAAGTGCACGGTTGTTACGACGTTTGGAGTGAGTGGTAATATCATCGCACGTTTGATGCACGGCTTTCGGGAAGTGCACCACAGGTGTGCAAAATTTTTTGCACCGGATGCTCATCTTAGGTGACGTAGAACAAGTGCACGGTGGTTACCACATTTGGAGTCGGTGGTAATCTTGTTACACGCTCGATGCACGGCTTTTGAAAGCGCACTGCAGGTGCGCAAAAAAAAATTTTGTTGCACCGGATGCTCATCTTAGGTGACGTGGAACAAGTGCACGGTCGTTATCACATTTGGAGTCAATGGTAATCTCGTCACACGTTCGATGCACGGCTTTCGAATCGCACAAGAAGTGTGGAAAAAATTTTGTTGCACCGATGCTCGGCTTAGGTGACGTGAAACAAGTGCATGGTCGTTTCCACGTTTGGAGTCGGTGGTAATCTCGTCGCACGCTCGATGCACGGCTTTTCTGAAGCGCCGCGACAAGTGTGCAGAAAAAATTTGTTGCACCGGATGCGCATCTTGGGTGACGTGGAACAAGTGCACGGTCGTTACCACATTTGGAGTCAATGGTAATCTCGTCACACGTTCGATGCATGGCTTTCGGGAAGCGCTCCAAAAGTATGCAAAAAAATATTGTTGCACCGGATGCTCATCTTAGGTGATGTGGAACAAGTGCACGGTCGTTTCAACGTTTGGAGTCGGTGGTAATCTCGTCGCATGTTCGATGCACAGCATTCGGGAAGCGCACCACAAGTGTGCAAAAAATTTTTGTTGCACCGGATGCTCATCATAGGTGATGTGGAACAAGTGCACGGTCGTTTGCATGTTTGGAGTCAATGGTAATCTCGTCGCACGTTCGATGCATGGCTTTCGGGAAGTGCACCACAAGTGTGCAAACAAATTTTGTTGCACCAGATGCTCATCTTAGATGACATGGAACAAGTGCACGGGTCGTTACCACGTTTGGAGTCGGTGGTAATCTCGTCACACGCTCGATGCACGGCTTTCGGAAGCGCACCACAAGTGCGCAAAAAACTTTCGTTGCAACGGATGTTCATCTTAGGTGACGTGAAACAAGTGCACGGTCGTTACCATGTTTGGAGTTAGTGGTAATCTCATCGCACGCTTCGATGCACGGCTTTCGTGAAGCGCACCACAGGTATGAAATAAATTTTGTTGCACCGGATGCTCAGCTTTAGGTGACGTGAAACAAGTGCATGGTTGTTTCCACGTTTGGAGTCGATGGTAATCTCATCGCACGTTCGATGCACGGCTTTCGAAGCGCACGAAGTGTGCAAAAAAATTTTGTTGTACCGGATGCTCATCATAGGTGATGTGGAACAAGTGCAATGTTGTTTCCACGCATGGAGTCGGTGGTAATCTTGTCGCACGCTCGATGCACGGCTTTCGGGGAGCGCACCACAGGTGTGCAAAAATTTTGTTGCACCAGATGCTCATCTTAGGTGACGTGAAACAAGTGCACGGTCGTTACCACGTTTGGAGTTAGTGGTAATCTCATCGCACGCTCGATGCACGGCTTTCGTGAAGCGCACCACGTGTGTGCAAAAATTTTTGTTGCACCGCATGCTCATATTAGGTGATGTAGAACAAGTGCACGGTCATTACCACATTTAGAGTCGGTGGTAATCTCGTCACACGCTCGATGCACGGCTTTCGGAAGCGCACTTAAGTATGCAAAAAAAAATTTGTTGCACCGGATGCTCATCTTAGGTGACGTGGAACATGTGCACGGTTGTTACCACGTTTGGAGTGAGTGGTAATATCATCGCACGTTTGATGCACGGCTTTCGGGAAGTGCACCACAGGTGTGTAAAATTTTTTGCACTGGATGCTCATCTTAGGTGACATAGAACAAGTGCACGGTCGTTACCACTTTTGGAGTCAGTGGTAATCTTGTTACACGTTCGATGCACGGCTTTTGGAAAGCGCACCAGAGGTGTGCAAAAAAATTTTTGTTGCACCGGATGCTCAACTTAGGTGACGTGGAACAAGTGCACGGTCGTTATCACATTTGGAGTCTATGGTAATCTCGTCACACATTGGATGCACGGCTTTCGGGAAGCGCACCACAAGTGCGCAAAAACTTTCGTTGCACCGGATGCTCATCTTAGGTGACGTGAAACAAGTGCACGGTCGTTACCATGTTTGGAGTTAGTGGTAATCTCATCGCACGTTCGATGCACGGCTTTCAGGAAGCGCACCACGTGGTATGAAAAAAATTTTGTTGCACCGGATGCTCATCTTAGGTGACATGGAACAAGTGCACGGTCGTTACCATATTTGGAGTCAGTGGTAATCTCATCACACGTTCGATGCATGGCTTTCGGGAAGCGCACCACAAGTGCGCAAAAACTTTCGTTGCACCGGATGCTCATCTTAGGTGACGTGAAACAAGTGCACGGTCGTTACCATGTTTGGAGTTAGTGGTAATCTCATCGCACGTTCGATGCACGGCTTTCAGGAAGCGCACCATAGGTACGAAAAAAATTTTTGTTGCACCGGATGCTCATCTTAGGTAACATGGAACAAGTGCATGGTCGTTACCACATTTGGAGTCAATGGTAATCTCATCACACGTTTGATGCACGGCTTTCGGGAATCGCACAGAAGTGTGGAAAAAGTTTTGTTGCACCGGATGTTCAGCTTAGGTGACGTGAAACAAGTGCATGGTCGTTTACACGTTTAGAGTCGGTGGTAATCTCGCCGCACGCTCGATGCACGGCTTTTCGAAGCGCACCACAAGTGTGCGTAAAAAATTTGTGGCACCGGATGCGCATCTTGGGTGACGTGGAACAAGTGCACGGTCGTTACCACTTTTGGAGTCAATGGTAATCTCGTCACACGCTCGATGCACGGCTTTTCGGGGCGCATCGAAGTGTGCAAAAAATTTTGTTGCACCGGATGCTCGTCTTAGGTAACGTGGAACAAGTGCATGGTCGTTACCACATTTGGAGTCAATGGTAATCTCATCACACGTTTGAAGCACGGCTTTCGGAAATCGCACCAGAAGTGTGGAAAAAAATTTTGTTGCACCGGATGCTCAGCTTAGGTGACGTGAAACAAGTGCATGGTTGTTTCCACGTTTGGAGTCAGTGGTAATCTCATCGCACGTTCGATGCACGGCTTTCGGGAAGCGCACCAGAAGTGAGCAAAAAAATTTTGTTGCACTGGATGCTCATCAAAGGTGATGTGGAACAAGTGCACGCTTGTTTCCACGTTTAGAGTCGGTGGTAATCTTGTCGCACGCTTCGATGCACGGCTTTCGAAGCGCACCACAGGTGTGCAAAAATTTTTGTTGCACCGGATGCTCATCTTACGTGACGTGAAACAACCGCACGGTCATTATCACATTTGGTGTCACTTGGTAATCTTGTCGCACGCGTTCGATGCACGGCTTTCGGGAAGCGCACCGGAAGTGTGGGAAAAGATTTTGTTGCACGAGATGCTCATCTTAGGTGATGTGGAACAAGTGCACGGTCGTTTCCACATTTGGAGTTAGTGGTAATCTCGTCGCACGTTCGATGCACGACTTTTCGTGAAGCGCACCACAGGTGTGCAAAAAATTTTGTTGCACCGGATGCTCATCTCGGGTGATGTGGAACAAGTGTACAGCCGTTACCACATTTGGAGTCGGTGGTAATCTCTTCACACGTTCGATGCACGGCTTTTCGGGATGCGCACCACAAGTGTGCAAACAAATTTTGTTGTACCGGATGCTCATCTTAGGTGACATGGAACAAGTGCACGGTCGTTACCATGTTTGGAGTCAGTGGTAATATCATCACACGTTTGATGCATGGCTTTCGGGAAGCGCATCATAAGTGTGCAAAAATTTTGTTGCACCAGATGCTCATCTTAGGTGACGTGAAACAAGTGCACGGTCGTTACCACGTTTGGAGTTAGTGGTAATCTCATCACACGCTCGATGCACGGCTTTCGGGGAAGCGCACCACAGGTGTGCAAAAATTTTGTTGCACCGGATGCTCATATTAGGTGACGTGGAACTAGTGCACGGTCATTACCACATTTAGAGTCAGTGGTAATCTCGTCACACGTTCGATGCACGGCTTTCGGGAAGCGCACCAGAAGTATGCAAAAAAATTTTGTTGCACCAGAAGCTCATCTTAGGTGACGTGGAACAAGTGCAGGGTTGTTACCACGTTTGGAGTGAGTTGTAATATCATCGCACGTTTGATGCACGACTTTCGGGAAGTGCACCACAGGTGTGCAAAATTTTTGGCACCGGATGCTCATCTTAGGTGACGTAGAACAAGTGCACGGTCGTTACCACATTTGGAGTCGGTGGTAATCTTGTTACACGCTTCGATGCACGGCTTTTGGATAGCGCACTGCAGGTGTGCAAAAAAAATTTGGTTGCACCGGATGCTCATTTTAGGTGACGTGGAACAAGTGCACGGTCGTTATCACATTTGGAGTCAATGGTAATCTCGTCACACGTTCGATGCACGGCTTTCGGGAATCGCACAAGAAGTGTGGAAAAAATTTTGTTGCACCGGATGCTCAACTTAGGTGACGTGAAACAAGTGCATGGTCGTTTCCACGTTTGGAGTCGATGGTAATCTCGTCGCACGTTCGATGCACGGCTTTCGGGAAGCGCACCACAAGTGTGCAGAAATAATTTGTTGCACCGGATGCGCATCTTAGGTGACGTGGAACAAGTGCACGGTTGTTACCATGTTTGGAGTGAGTGGTAATATCATCGCACGTTCGATGCACGGCTTTTCGGGGAAGGGCACCGAAAGTGTGGGAAAAGATTTTGTTGCACGAGATGCTCATCTTAGGTGATGTGGAACAAGTGCACGGTCGTTTCCACATTTGGAGTTAGTGGTAATCTCGTCGCACGTTCGATGCACGACTTTCGGGAAGCGCACCACAGGTGTGCAAAAAATTTTGTTGCACCGGATGCTCATCTCGGGTGATGTGGAACAAGTGTACAGCCGTTACCACATTTGGAGTCGGTGGTAATATCGTCACACGCTTGATGCATGGCTTTCGGGAAGCGCATCCCAAGTGTGCAAAAATTTTGTTGCCCCGCATGCTCATCTTAGGTGACGTGAAACAAGTGCACGGTCGTTACCACGTTTGGAGTTAGTGGTAATCTCATCACACGCTCGATGCACGGCTTTCGTGAAGTGCACCACAGGTGTGCAAAAAATTTTTGTTGCACCGGATGCTCATATTAGGTGACGTGGAACTAGTGCACGGTCATTACCACATTTAGAGTCAGTGGTAATCTCGTCACACGTTCGATGCACGGCTTTCGGGAAGCGCACCAGAAGTATGCAAAAAAATTTTGTTGCACCAGATGCTCATCTTAGGTGACGTGGAACAAGTGCACGGTTCTTACCACGTTTGGAGTGAGTGGTAATATCATCGCACGTTTGATGCACGACTTTCGGGAAGTGCACCACAGGTGTGCAAAATTTTTGGCACCGGATGCTCATCTTAGGTGACGTAGAACAAGTTCACGGTCGTTACCACATTTGGAGTCAGTGGTAATCTCGTAACACGTTCGATGCACGGCTTTTGGAAAGCGCACTGCAGGTGTGCAAAAAAAATTTTGTTGCACCGGATGCTCATTTTTGGTGACGTGGAACAAGTGCACGGTCGTTATCACATTTGGAGTCAATGGTAATCTCGTCACACGCTCGATGCACGGCTTTCGAATCGCACAAGAAGTGTGGAAAAATTTTGTTGCACCGGATGCTCAGGCTTAGGTGACGTGAAACAGGTGCATGGTCGTTTCCACGTTTGGAGTCAGTGGTAATCTCGTCGCACGTTCGATGCATGGCTTTCGGGAAGCGCACCACAAGTGTGCAAAAAATTTTTGTTGCACCGGATGCTCATCTTAGGTGATGTGGAACAAGTGCACGGCCGTTACCACATTTGGTGTCAGTGGTAATCTCGTCACAAGTTCGATGCGCGGCTTTCGGGATGTGCAAAAAAATTTTGTTGCACCGGATGCTCATTATAGGTGATGTCGAACAAGTGCACGGTCGTTACCATGTTTGGAGTTAGTTGTAATCTCATCGCACGTTCGATGCACGGCTTTCAGGAAGCGCACCACAGGTATGAAAAAAAATTTTGTTGCACTGGATGCACATCTTAGGTGACGTGGAACAAGTGCACGGTCGTTACCGTATTTGGAGTCAGTGGTAATCTCATCACACGTTCGATGCATGGCTTTCGAAGCCGCATCGGCGTGTGCAAAAAAATTTTGTTGCACCGGATGCTCATCTTAGGTGACGTGGAATAAGTGCACAGTCGTTACCACGTTTGGAGTGAGTGGTAATCTCATCGCACGTTCAATGCACGGCTTTCGGGAATTGCACCACAGGTGTGCAAAATTTTTTTTGCACCGGATGCTCATCTTAGGTGACGTAGAACAAGTGCACAGCCGTTACCACATTTGGAGTCGGTGGTAATCTCGTCACACGTTCGATGCACGGCTTTCGGTATGCGCATCACAAGTGTGCAAACAAATTTTGTTGCACCAGATGCTCATCTTAGGTGACATGGAACAAGTGCACGGTCGTTACCACGTTTGGAGTCAGTGGTAATATCGTCACACGTTTGATGCATGGCTTTCGGGAAGCGCATCACAAGTGTGAAAAAATTTTGTTGCACCGGATGCTCATCTTAGGTGACGTGAAACAAGTGCACGGTCGTCACCACGTTTGGAGTTAGTGGTAATCTCATCGCACGCTTCGATGCACGGCTTTCAGCAAGCGCACCACAGGTGTGCAAAAAATTTTGTTGCACCAGATGCTCATATTAGGTGACGCGGAACAAGTGCACGGTCGTTACCACATTTAGAGTCAGTGGTAATCTCGTCACACGTTCGATGCACGGCTTTCGGGAAGCGCACCAGAAGTATGCAAAAAAATTTTGTTGCACCAGATGCTCATCTTAGGTGACGTGGAACAAGTGCACGGTCGTTACCACATTTGGAGTCGGTGGTAATCTTGTTACACGCTCGATGCACGGCTTTTGGATAGCGCACCAGAGGTGTGCAAAAAAATTTGGTTGCACCGGATGCTCATTTTAGGTGACGTGGAACAAGTGCACGGTCGTTATCACATTTGGAGTCAATGGTAATCTCGTCACACGTTCGATGCACGGCTTTTCGGGATCGCACAAGTGTGGAAAAAATTTTGTTGCACCGGATGCTCAACTTAGGTGACGTGAAACAAGTGCATGGTCGTTTCCACGTTTGGAGTCGGTGGTAATCTCGTCGCACGCTTCGATGCACGGCTTTTCGGAAGCGCACCACAAGTGTGCAGAAATAATTTGTTGCACCGGATGCGCATCTTAGGTGACGTGGAACAAGTGCACGGTTGTTACCATGTTTGGAGTGAGTGGTAATATCATCGCACGTTCGATGCACGGCTTTCGGGAAGGGCACCAGAAGTGTGGGAAAAGATTTTGTTGCACGAGATGCTCATCTTAGGTGATGTGGAACAAGTGCACGGTCGTTTCCACATTTGGAGTTAGTGGTAATCTCGTCGCACGCTCGATGCACGACTTTTCGGGAAGCGCACCACAGGTGTGCAAAAAATTTTGTTGCACCGGATGCTCATCTCGGGTGATGTGGAACAAGTGTACAGCCGTTACCACATTTGGAGTCGGTGGTAATATCGTCACACGTTTGATGCATGGCTTTTCGGGAAGCGCATCCCAAGTGTGCAAAAATTTTGTTGCCCCGGATGCTCATCTTAGGTGACGTGAAACAAGTGCACGGTCGTTACCACGTTTGGAGTTAGTGGTAATCTCATCACACGTTCGATGCACGGCTTTCAGGAAGTGCACCACAGGTGTGCAAAAAATTTTTGTTGCACCGGATGCTCATATTAGGTGACGTGGAACTAGTGCACGGTCATTACCACATTTAGGGTCAGTGGTAATCTCGTCACACGTTCGATGCACGGCTTTCGGGAAGCGCACCAGAAGTATGCAAAAAAATTTTGCTGCACCAGATGCTCATCTTAGGTGACGTGGAACAAGTGCACGGTTGTTACCACGTTTGGAGTGAGTGGTAATATCATCGCACGTTTGATGCACGACTTTCAGGAAGTGCACCACAGGTGTGCAAAATTTTTGGCACCGGATGCTCATCTTAGGTGACGTAGAACAAGTTCACGGTCGTTACCACATTTGGAGTCGGTGGTAATCTAGTTACACGCTCGATGCACGGCTTTTGAAAGCGCACCAGAGGTGTGCAAAAAAAAAATTTTGTTGCACCGGATGCTCATTTTTGGTGACGTGGAACAAGTGCACGGTCGTTATCACATTTGGAGTCAATGGTAATCTCGTCACACGTTCGATGCACGGCTTTTCGAATCGCACAAGAAGTGTGGAAAAAATTTTGTTGCACCGATGCTCAGCTTAGGTGACGTGAAACAGGTGCATGGTCGTTTCCACGTTTGGAGTCGAGTGGTAATCTCGTCGCACGCTCGATGCATGGCTTTTCGGGAAGCGCACCACAAGTGTGCAAAAAATTTTGTTGCACCGGATGCTCATCTTAGGTGATGTGGAACAAGTGCACGGCCGTTACCACATTTGGTGTCGATGGTAATCTCGTCACAAGTTCGATGCGCGGCTTTCGGGATGTGCAAAAAATTTTGTTGCACCGGATGCTCATTATAGGTGATGTCGAACAAGTGCACGGTCGTTACCATGTTTGGAGTTAGTTGTAATCTCATCGCACGTTCGATGCACGGCTTTCGTGAAGCGCACCACGGTATGAAAAAAAATTTTGTTGCACTGGATGCACATCTTAGGTGACGTGGAACAAGTGCACGGTCGTTACCGTATTTGGAGTCGAGTGGTAATCTCATCACACGCGTTCGATGCATGGCTTTTCGGGAAGCGCATCGAAGTGTGCAAAAAATTTTGTTGCACCGGATGCTCATCTTAGGTGACGTGGAATAAGTGCACAGTCGTTACCACGTTTGGAGTGAGTGGTAATCTCATCGCACGTTTCAATGCACGGCTTTTCGGAATTGCACCACAGGTGTGCAAAATTTTTTTGCACCGGATGCTCATCTTAGGTGACGTGGGAACAAGTGCACAGCCGTTACCACATTTGGAGTCGGTGGTAATCTCGTCACACGTTCGATGCACGGCTTTCGGTATGCGCATCACAAGTGTGCAAACAAATTTTGTTGCACCAGATGCTCATCTTAGGTGACATGGAACAAGTGCACGGTCGTTACCACGTTTGGAGTCAGTGGTAATATCGTCACACGTTTGATGCATGGCTTTCGGGAAGCGCATCACAAGTGTGAAAAAAATTTTGTTGCACCGGATGCTCATCTTAGGTGACGTGAAACAAGTGCACGGTCGTCACCACGTTTGGAGTTAGTGGTAATCTCATCGCACGTTCGATGCACGGCTTTCAGCAAGCGCACCACAGGTGTGCAAAAAATTTTTGTTGCACCAGATGCTCATATTAGGTGACGCGGAACAAGTGCACGGTCGTTACCACATTTAGAGTCAGTGGTAATCTCGTCACACGTTCGATGCACGGCTTTCGGGAAGCGCACCAGAAGTATGCAAAAAAATTTTGTTGCACCAGATGCTCATCTTAGGTGACGTGGAACAAGTGCACGGTCGTTACCACATTTGGAGTCAGTGGTAATCTTGTTACACGTTCGATGCACGGCTTTTGGATAGCGCACCAGAGGTGTGCAAAAAAAATTTGGTTGCACCGGATGCTCATTTTAGGTGACGTGGAACAAGTGCACGGTCGTTATCACATTTGGAGTCAATGGTAATCTCGTCACACGTTCGATGCACGGCTTTCGGGAATCGCACAAGAAGTGTGGAAAAAATTTTGTTGCACCGGATGCTCAACTTAGGTGACGTGAAACAAGTGCATGGTCGTTTCCACGTTTGGAGTCAGTGGTAATCTCGTCGCACGTTCGATGCACGGCTTTCGGGAAGCGCACCACAAGTGTGCAGAAATAATTTGTTGCACCGGATGCGCATCTTAGGTGACGTGGAACAAGTGCACGGTTGTTACCATGTTTGGAGTGAGTGGTAATATCATCGCACGTTCGATGCACGGCTTTCGGGAAGGGCACCAGAAGTGTGGGAAAAGATTTTGTTGCACGAGATGCTCATCTTAGGTGATGTGGAACAAGTGCACGGTCGTTTCCACATTTGGAGTTAGTGGTAATCTCGTCGCACGTTCGATGCACGACTTTCAGGAAGCGCACCACAGGTGTGCAAAAAAATTTTGTTGCACCGGATGCTCATCTCAGGTGATGTGGAACAAGTGTACAGCCGTTACCACATTTGGAGTCAGTGGTAATATCGTCACACGTTTGATGCATGGCTTTCGGGAAGCGCATCCCAAGTGTGCAAAAATTTTGTTGCCCCAGATGCTCATCTTAGGTGACGTGAAACAAGTGCACGGTCGTTACCACGTTTGGAGTTAGTGGTAATCTCATCACACGTTCGATGCACGGCTTTCAGGAAGTGCACCACAGGTGTGCAAAAAATTTTTGTTGCACCGGATGCTCATATTAGGTGACGTGGAACTAGTGCACGGTCATTACCACATTTAGGGTCAGTGGTAATCTCGTCACACGTTCGATGCACGGCTTTCGGGAAGCGCACCAGAAGTATGCAAAAAAATTTTGCTGCACCAGATGCTCATCTTAGGTGACGTGGAACAAGTGCACGGTTGTTACCACGTTTGGAGTGAGTGGTAATATCATCGCACGTTTGATGCACGACTTTCAGGAAGTGCACCACAGGTGTGCAAAATTTTTGGCACCGGATGCTCATCTTAGGTGACGTAGAACAAGTTCACGGTCGTTACCACATTTGGAGTCAGTGGTAATCTAGTTACACGTTCGATGCACGGCTTTTGGAAAGCGCACCAGAGGTGTGCAAAAAAAATTTTGTTGCACCGGATGCTCATTTTTGGTGACGTGGAACAAGTGCACGGTCGTTATCACATTTGGAGTCAATGGTAATCTCGTCACACGTTCGATGCACGGCTTTCGGGAATCGCACAAGAAGTGTGGAAAAAATTTTGTTGCACCGGATGCTCAGCTTAGGTGACGTGAAACAGGTGCATGGTCGTTTCCACGTTTGGAGTCAGTGGTAATCTCGTCGCACGTTCGATGCATGGCTTTCGGGAAGCGCACCACAAGTGTGCAAAAAATTTTTGTTGCACCGGATGCTCATCTTAGGTGATGTGGAACAAGTGCACGGCCGTTACCACATTTGGTGTCAGTGGTAATCTCGTCACAAGTTCGATGCGCGGCTTTTCGGGATGTGCAAAAAAAAATTTGTTGCACGGATGCTCATTATAGGTGATGTCGAACAAGTGCACGGTCGTTACCATGTTTGGAGTTAGTTGTAATCTCATCGCACGTTCGATGCACGGCTTTCGTGGAAGCGCACCACAGGTATGAAAAAAATTTTGTTGCACTTTGGATGCACATCTTAGGTGACGTGGAACAAGTGCACGGTCGTTACCGTATTTGGAGTCGGTGGTAATCTCATCACACGTTCGATGCACGGCTTTCGGAAGCGCATCGAAGTGTGCAAAAAAATTTTGTTGCACCGGATGCTCATCTTAGGTGACGTGGAATAAGTGCACAGTCGTTACCACGTTTGGGTGAGTGGTAATCTCATCGCACGTTCAATGCACGGCTTTTCGAATTGCACCACAGTGTGCAAAATTTTTTTTTTGCACGGATGCTCATCTTAGGTGACGTAGAACAAGTGCACAGCCGTTACCACATTTGGAGTCGGTGGTAATCTCGTCACACGTTCGATGCACGGCTTTCGGTATGCGCATCACAAGTGTGCAAACAAATTTTGTTGCACCAGATGCTCATCTTAGGTGACATGGAACAAGTGCACGGTCGTTACCACGTTTGGAGTTAGTGGTAATATCGTCACACGTTTGATGCATGGCTTTCGGGAAGCGCATCACAAGTGTGAAAAAAATCTTGTTGCACCGGATGCTCATCTTAGGTGACGTGAAACAAGTGCACGGTCGTCACCACGTTTGGAGTTAGTGGTAATCTCATCGCACGTTCGATGCACGGCTTTCAGGAAGCGCACCACAGGTGTGCAAAAAATTTTTGTTGCACCGGATGCTCATATTAGGTGACGTGGAACAAGTGCACGGTCGTTACCACATTTAGAGTCAGTGGTAATCTCGTCACACGTTCGATGCACGGCTTTCGGGAAGCGCACCAGAAGTATGCAAAAAAATTTTGTTGCACCAGATGCTCATCTTAGGTGACGTGGAACAAGTGCACGGTTGTTACCACGTTTGGAGTGAGTGGTAATATCATCGCACGTTTGATGCACGGCTTTCGGGAAGTGCACCACAGGTGTGCAAAATTTTTTTTGCACCGGATGCTCATCTTAGGTGACGTAGAACAAGTGCACGGTCGTTACCACATTTGGAGTCAGTGGTAATCTTGTTACACGTTCAATGCACCGGATGCTCATCTCTGGTGACGTGGAACAAGTGTACAGTCGTTACCACATTTGGAGTCAGTGGTAAACTCATCGTACGTTCGATGCATGACTTTCGGGAACCGCATGACGTGTGCAAAAAAATTTTGTTGCACCGGATGCTCATCTTAGGTGACGTGGAACAAGTGCACGGTCGTTTCCACAATTGGAGTCAATGGTAATCTCGTCACACGTTCGATGCACGGTTTTCGGGAAGTGGACCAGAAGTGTGGAAAAAAATTTTGTTGCACCGGATGCTCATCTTAGGTGACGTGGAACAAGTGCACGGTAGTTACCACGTTTGGAGTCAGTGGTAATCTCGTCTCACGTTCGATGCACGGCTTTAGGGAAGCGCACCTCAAGGGTGCAAAAAAAATTGTTGCACCGGATGCTCATCTTAGGTGACATGGAACAAGTGCACGGTCGATACCACGTTTGGAGTCAGTGGTAATCTCATTGCACGTTCGATGCACGGCTTTCGGGAAGCGCACCAGAAGTGTGCAAAAATATTTTGTTGCCCCAGATGCTCATCTTAGGTGACATGGAACAAGTGCACGGTCGTTACCACGTTTGGAGTTAGTGGTAATCTCATCACACGTTCGTTGCACGGCTTTCAGGAAGTGCACCACAGGTGTGCAAAAAATTTTTGTTGCACCGGATGCTCATATTAGGTGACGTGGAACTAGTGCACGGTCATTACCACATTTAGGGTCAGTGGTAATCTCGTCACACGTTCGATGCACGGCTTTCGGGAAGCGCACCAGAAGTATGCAAAAAAATTTTGCTGCACCAGATGCTCATCTTAGGTGACGTGGAACAAGTGCACGGTTGTTACCACGTTTGGAGTGAGTGGTAATATCATCGCACGTTTGATGCACGACTTTCAGGAAGTGCACCACAGGTGTGCAAAATTTTTGGCACCGGATGCTCATCTTAGGTGACGTAGAACAAGTTCACGGTCGTTACCACATTTGGAGTCAGTGGTAATCTAGTTACACGTTCGATGCACGGCTTTTGGAAAGCGCACGCAGGTGTGCAAAAAAATTTTGTTGCACCGGATGCTCATTTTTGGTGACGTGGAACAAGTGCACGGTCGTTATCACATTTGGAGTCAATGGTAATCTCGTCCACACGTTCGATGCACGGCTTTCGGGAATCGCACAAGAAGTGTGGAAAAAATTTTGTTGCACCGGATGCTCAGCTTAGGTGACGTGAAACAGGTGCATGGTCGTTTCCACGTTTGGAGTCAGTGGTAATCTCGTCGCACGTTCGATGCATGGCTTTCGGGAAGCGCACCACAAGTGTGCAAAAAATTTTTGTTGCACCGGATGCTCATCTTAGGTGATGTGGAACAAGTGCACGGCCGTTACCACATTTGGTGTCAGTGGTAATCTCGTCACAAGTTCGATGCGCGGCTTTCGGGATGTGCAAAAAAAAAAAATTGCACCGGATGCTCATTATAGGTGATGTCGAACAAGTGCACGGTCGTTACCATGTTTGGAGTTAGTTGTAATCTCATCGCACGTTCGATGCACGGCTTTCAGGAAGCGCACCACAGGTATGAAAAAAAATTTTGTTGCACTGGATGCACATCTTAGGTGACGTGGAACAAGTGCACGGTCGTTACCGTATTTGGAGTCAGTGGTAATCTCATCACACGTTCGATGCACGGCTTTCGGGAAGCGCATCAGAAGTGTGCAAAAAAATTTTGTTGCACCGGATGCTCATCTTAGGTGACGTGGAATAAGTGCACGATCGTTACCACGTTTGGGTGAGTGGTAATCTCATCGCACGTTCAATGCACGGCTTTTCGAATTGCACCACAGGTGTGCAAAATTTTTTTGCACCGGATGCTCATCTTAGGTGACGTAGAACAAGTGCACAGCCGTTACCACATTTGGAGTCGGTGGTAATCTCGTCACACGTTCGATGCACGGCTTTCGGTATGCGCATCACAAGTGTGCAAACAAATTTTGTTGCACCAGATGCTCATCTTAGGTGACATGGAACAAGTGCACGGTCGTTACCACGTTTGGAGTCAGTGGTAATATCGTCACACGTTTGATGCATGGCTTTCGGGAAGCGCATCACAAGTGTGAAAAAAATTTTGTTGCACCGGATGCTCATCTTAGGTGACGTGAAACAAGTGCACGGTCGTCACCACGTTTGGAGTTAGTGGTAATCTCATCGCACGTTCGATGCACGGCTTTCAGCAAGCGCACCACAGGTGTGCAAAAATTTTTTGTTGCACCAGATGCTCATATTAGGTGACGTGGAACAAGTGCACGGTCGTTACCACATTTAGAGTCGGTGGTAATCTCGTCACACGTTCGATGCACGGCTTTCGAAGCGCACCAGAAGTATGCAAAAAATTTTGTTGCACCGGATGCTCATCTTAGGTGACGTGGAACAAGTGCACGGTTGTTACCACGTTTGGAGTGAGTGGTAATATCATCGCACGTTTGATGCACGGCTTTCGGGAAGTGCACCACAGGTGTGCAAAATTTTTTTTGCACCGGATGCTCATCTTAGGTGACGTAGAACAAGTGCACGGTCGTTACCACATTTGGAGTCAGTGGTAATCTTGTTACACGTTCAATGCACCGGATGCTCATCTCTGGTGACGTGGAACAAGTGTACGATCGTTACCACATTTGGAGTCGGTGGTAAACTCATCGTGCGTTCGATGCATGACTTTCGAACCGCATGACGTGTGCAAAAAAATTTTGTTGCACCGGATGCTCATCTTAGGTGACGTGGAACAAGTGCACGGTCGTTTCCACAATTGGAGTCAATGGTAATCTCGTCACACGTTCGATGCACGGTTTTTCGGAAGTGGACCGTAAGTGTGGAAAAAAATTTGTTGCACCGATGCTCATCTTAGGTGACGTGGAACAAGTGCACGGTAGTTACCACGTTTGGAGTCGGTGGTAATCTCGCCTCACGTTCGATGCACGGCTTTAGGGAAGCGCACCTCAAGGGTGCAAAAAAAATTGTTGCACCGGATGCTCATCTTAGGTGACATGGAACAAGTGCACGGTCGATACCACGTTTGGAGTCAGTGGTAATCTCATTGCACGTTCGATGCACGGCTTTCGGGAAGCGCACCAGAAGTGTGCAAAAAAATTTTGTTGCACCGGATGCTCATCTTAGGTGACATGGAACAAGTGCACGGTCGTTGCCACGTTTGGAGTTAGTGGTAGTCTCATCGTACGTTCGATGCACGGCTTTCGAGAAGCGCACCACAGGTGTGCAAAACAAATTTTGTTGCACCGGATGCTCATCTTAGGTGACGAGGAACAAGTGCACGGTCGTTACCACGTTTGGAGTCAGTGGTAATCTCGGCACACGCTCGATGCACGGCTTTTCGAAAGCGCACCTCAAGTGTGCAAAAAAAAAATTTGTTGCACCGGATGCTCATCTTAAGTGACATGGAACAAGTGCACGGTCGATACCACGTTTGGAGTCAGTGGTGATCTCATCGCACGTTTGATGCGTGGCTTTCGGGAAGCGCAGCAGAAGTGTGCAAAAAAAATTTGTTGCACCGGATGCTCATCTTAGGTGACGTGAAACAAGTGCGCGGTCGTCACCACGTTTGGAGTTAGTGGTAATCTCATCGCACGTTCGATGCACGGCTTTCAGCAAGCGCACCACAGGTGTGCAAAAAATTTTTGTTGCACCAGATGCTCATATTAGGTGACGTGGAACAAGTGCACGGTCGTTACCACATTTAGAGTCAGTGGTAATCTCGTCACACGCTCGATGCACGGCTTTTCGGGAAGCGCACAGAAGTATGCAAAAAAATTTTGTTGCACCGGATGCTCATCTTAGGTGACGTGGAACAAGTGCACGGTTGTTACCACGTTTGGAGTGAGTGGTAATATCATCGCACGCTTGATGCACGGCTTTTGGAAGTGCACCACAGGTGTGCAAAATTTTTTTGCACCGGATGCTCATCTTAGGTGACGTAGAACAAGTGCACGGTCGTTACCACATTTGGAGTCGGTGGTAATCTTGTTACACGCTCAATGCACCGGATGCTCATCTCTGGTGACGTGGAACAAGTGTACAGTCGTTACCACATTTGAGTCGAGTGGTAAACTCATCGTACGCTCGATGCATGACTTTCGAACCGCATGACGTGTGCAAAAAATTTTGTTGCACCGGATGCTCATCTTAGGTGACGTGGAACAAGTGCACGGTCGTTTCCACAATTGGAGTCAATGGTAATCTCGTCACACGCTCGATGCACGGTTTTCGGAAGTGGACCGAAGTGTGGAAAAAATTTTGTTGCACCGGATGCTCATCTTAGGTGACGTGGAACAAGTGCACGGTAGTTACCACGTTTGGAGTCGGTGGTAATCTCGTCACACGCTCGATGCACGGCTTTAGGGAAAGCGCACCTCAAGGGTGCAAAAAAATTGTTGCACCGGATGCTCATCTTAGGTGACATGGAACAAGTGCACGGTCGATACCACGCTTTGGAGTCGGTGGTAATCTCATTGCACGCTCGATGCACGGCTTTCGAAGCGCACCGTGGTGTGCAAAAAAATTTTGTTGCACCGGATGCTCATCTTAGGTGACATGGAACAAGTGCACGGTCGTTGCCACGCTTTGGAGTTAGTGGTAGTCTCATCGCACGCTCGATGCACGGCTTTCGAGAAGCGCACCACAGGTGTGCAAAACAAATTTTGTTGCACCGGATGCTCATCTTAGGTGACGAGGAACAAGTGCACGGTCGTTACCACGTTTGGAGTCGGTGGTAATCTCGGCACACGCTCGATGCACGGCTTTCGGGAAGCGCACCTCAAGTGTGCAAAAAAAATTTGTTGCACCGGATGCTCATCTTAAGTGACATGGAACAAGTGCACGGTCGATACCACGTTTGGAGTCGGTGGTGATCTCATCGCACGCTTGATGCGTGGCTTTCGGGAAGCGCAGCGAAGTGTGCAAAAAAATTTGTTGCACCGGATGCTCATCTTAGGTGACATGGAACAAGTGCACGGTCGTTGCCACGTTTGGAGTTAGTGCTAATCTCATCGCACGCTCGATGCACGGCTTTCGAGAAGCGCACCACAGGTGTGCAAATCAAATTTTGTTGCACCGGATGCTCATCTTAGGTGACGTGGAACAAGTGCACGGTCGTTACCACGTTTGGAGTCGGTGGTAATCTCGGCACACGCTCGATGCACGGCTTTCGGGAAGCGCACCTCAAGTGTGCAAAAAAAAAAATTTGTTGCACCGGATGCTCATCTTAAGTGACATGGAACAAGTGCACGGTCGATACCACGTTTGGAGTCGGTGGTGATCTCATCGCACGTTTGATGCGTGGCTTTCGGGAGCGCAGCGAAGTGTGCAAAAAAATTTGTTGCACCGGATGCTCATCTTAGGTGACATGGAACAAGCGCACGGTCGTTGCCACGTTTGGAGTTAGTGCTAATCTCATCGTACGTTCGATGCACGGCTTTCGAGAAGCGCACCACAGGTGTGCAAAACAAATTTTGTTGCACCGGATGCTCATCTTAGGTGACGTGGAACAAGTGCACGGTCGTTACCACATTTGGAGTCGGTGGTAATCTCGTCACACGCTCGATGCACTTCTTTTCGAGAAGCGCACCACGCAGTGTGCAAAAAATTTTGTTGCACCGGATGCTCATCTTAGGTGATGTGGAACAAGTGCACGGTCGTTACCACGCTTTGGAGTCAGTGGTAATCTCGTCGCACGTTCGATGCACGGCTTTCAGGAAGCGCACCACAGGTGTGCAAAAAAATTTTGTTGCACTGGATGCTCATATTAGGTGACGTGGAACAAGTGCACGGTCGTTACCACACTTAGAGTCACCGTAATCTCGTCACACGCTCGATGCACCGCTTTCGGGAAGCGCACCGAAGTGTGCAAAAAAATTTTGTTGCACCGGATGCTCATCTTAGGTGACGTGGAACATGTGCACAGCCGTTACCACGTTTGGCGTGAGTGGTAATCTCATCGCACGTTTGATGCACGGCTTTCGGGAAGTGCACCACAGGTGTGCAAATTTTTTTTGCACCGGATGCTCATCTTAGGTGATGTAGAACAAGTGCACTGTCGTTACCACATTTGGAGTCAGTGGTAATCGCGTCACATGTTCGATGCACGTCTTTTGGAAAGAGCACCGGAGGTGTGCAAAAAATTTTGTTGCTCGGATGCTCATCTTAGGTGACGTGGAACAAGTGCACGGTCGTTACCACGTTTGGAGTGGGTGGTAATCTCATCGCACGCTCGATGCGCGGCTTTCGGAAGCGCACCACAAGTGTGTAAAAATTTTGTTGCACCGATGCTCATCTTAGGTGACGTAGAACAAGTGCACGGTCGTTACCACATTTGGAGTCAGTGGTAATCTCGTCACACGTTCGATGCAGGTCTTTCGGGAAGCGCACCTCAAGTGTGCATAAAAAATTTGTGGCACCGGATGCTCATCTTAGGTGACATGGAACAAGGGCACGGTCGTTTCCACGTTTGGAGTCAGTGGTAATCTCGTCGCAGGCTCGATCCACGGCTTTCGGGAAGCGCACCACAAGTGTGCAAAAAATTTTTTTTGCACCAGATGCTCATCTTAGGTGACGTGGAACAAGTGCACGGTAGTTATCACGTTTGGAGTCGCTGGTAATCTCGTCGCACGCTCGATCCACGGCTTTTCGAAGCGCACCACAAGTCTGCAAAAAAAAATTTGTTGCACCGGATGCTCATCTTAGGTGATGTGGAACAAGTGCACGTTCGTTACCACGTTTGGAGTTAATGGTAATCTCATCGCACGTTCGATGCACGGCTTTAGTGAACTGCACCAGAAGCGTACAAAAAAATTTGTTGCACCGGATGCACATCTAAGGCGACGTGGAACAAGGGCACGGTCGTTTCCACGTTTGGAGTCAGTGGTAATCTCATCGCACGTTCGATGCACGGCTTTCTTGAAGCGCACCAGAAGTGTGCAAACAAATTTTGTTGCACCGGATGCTCATCTTAGGTGGCACGGAACAAGTGCACAGTCGTTGCCATGTTTGGAGTCAGTGGTATTCTCATCACACGTTCGATGCATGGCTCTCGGGAAGCGCACCACAGGTGTGCAAAAAAATTTGGTTGCACCGGATGCTCATCTTAGGTGGCTGGAACAAGTGCACGGTCGTTTCCACGTTTGGAGTCAGTGGTAATCTCGTCGCACATTCGATGCATGGCTTTTGGGAAGCGCACCACAGGAGTGCAAAAAAATTTTGTTGCACCGGATGCTCATCTTAGGTGACGTGGAACATGTGCACGGTCGTTACCATGTTTGGAGTTAGTGGTAATCTCGTCGCACGTTCGATCCACGGCTTTCGAGAAGCGCACCACAAGTGTGCAAAAAAAATTTGTTGCACTGGATGCTCATCTTAGGTGACGTGGAACAAGTGCACGGTCGTTACCACGTTTGGAGTCAGTGGTAATCTCGTCGCACGTTCGATGCACGGCTTTCGGGAATCGCACCAGAAGTGTGCAAAAAAATTTTGTTGCACTGGATGCTCATCTTAGGTCACGTGGAACAAGTGCACGGTCGTTTCCACGTTTGGAGTCAGTGGTAATCTCGTCGCACGTTCGATGCATGGCTTTCAGGAAGCACACAACAGGTGTGCAAAAAAAATTTGTTGCACCGGATGCTTAACTTAGGTGACGTGGAACAATTGCACGGTCGTTACCACGTTTGGAGTCGGTGGTAATCTCATCGCACGCTCGATGCACCGCTTTCGAGAAGCGCACCACAGTGTGCAAAAAAATTTTGTTGCACCGGATGCTCATGTTAGGTGACGTGGAACAAGTGCAAGGTCGTAACCACGTTTGGAGTCAGTGGTAATCTCGTCGCACGTTCGATGCACGGCTTTCAGGAAGCGCACCAGAAGTGCGCAAAAAATTTTTGTTGCACCGGATGCTTATCTTAGGTGACGTGGAACAAGTGCACGGTCGTTACCACGTTTGGAGTAAGTGGTAAACTCATCGCACGTTCGAAGCACGGCTTTCGAGAAGCGCACCACAGGTGTGCAAAAAAACTTTGGTTGCACTGGATGCTCATTTTAGGTGACGTGGAACAAGTGCACGGTCATTACCACATTTGGAGTTAGTGGTAATCTCATCGCACATTCGATGCACGGCTTTCGGGAAGCGCACTGCAGAAGTGTGCAAAAAGATTTTATCGCACCGGATGTGCATCTAAGGTGGCACGGAACAAGTGCACGGTCGTTTTCATGTTTGGAGTCAGTGGTAATCTCATCGCACGTTCGATGCACGGCTTTCGGGAAGCGCACCAGAAGTGTGCAAAAAATTTTGTTGCACCGGATGCTCATCTTAGGTGGCACGAAACAAGTGCACGATCGTTGCCATGTTTGGAGTCGGTGGTAATCTCATCGCACGCTTCGATGCATGGCTTTTCGGGAAGCGCACCACAGGTGTGCAAAAAAAAAATTTGTTGCACCGGATGCTTATCTTAGGTGACGTGGAACAAGTGCGCGGTCGTTACCACGTTTGGAGTCAGTGGTAATCTGATGAGGACATCACCAGCTCAGATATGACCATATTAATGGCTTTTAAACATCAGGTGAATCAATCCTATATCATGATTATCTTGGCTACATTCGATGAATTGTTGCTGCGCCATGATGTGTGTTCATTGTCCTTTTCAGAAATACATTCATGGATCAAAAAGAGTGTTCAACACACATGGAATACATGGATGGTTCATGAAGTTGATTGGGGACCAGGTCCAAGTAAACATAACGTCCTCCACCAAGCCACCACGTCACCTTTGGCACAAGGAAAGAAAGACTCCAAATCCAACACGTTTTGGAATTGGATTCGGACAGCAGAACAACTCCAGATTGTACAGGCCACCACGACTTCATATAGACTCCGATTGGGATGTTCTAGTACTTCGTGAAAAGCTTATAAAGTCTACTTTCATATGGATCCAGAATCATGTCCATATCTTCTCCGAGGCGGCCGGAATCATCGATTTAATACAGAGACCTTTTCCTGTCCAGGGTGCTGTGTCACCTGATTGTTGCCCGATGGGCTGTGCTAGCTGCTCTTTGTCGGTGACTACCTTTGTGTCTAGGCTCACGTCTCTAGCATGGTTTAGCCTAGGACCAGCACAATACCACCGTTGAACGATTATTCAGCTTGCATTTATAACTAACGTGGTGCTAGTCATTCCTTGTTTCAGCCCACCTATAGCTCCACATATCCGACTACAGCTTGGCAGGTCTTGTTGCTGTGGCACCGATACACTATCACCGGAGGTTGCTGTCTTGTTGGTGGCCGTCCCCTCCTGTTTTTCTTGGTAAGAACTTGTAAGAGCTTGTTGAACAAGTTGAGTTTGAGAGAATTATACCTGACACATCCTAGTAGTTGACAGGAGAAAACATATTATCTTTTGTTTCTTGTTTTCTACTAATCATGGCAGGTGATACAAAGATTTTTGAGCAGTTGAAGCTAGACCCTCACATTCAAGATATCATTCAGCACTTACCATTATATGCTGGTATGTTTGATCCTCACGCTTACATTGATTGAGAGCTTAAGGTAGATGCAGAATTTGATAATTATGACTTGTCTGAACATCAAATGATTTTTGCTGCTTCTAGTGCTTTAACAAAATATGCTTTGACTACATGGAAACATATTTGTAGGCACAACAAAGTTCCACAAACTTGGACAGATTTTAAAATGCTTTTTCGAGATGAATATGTTCCTAAGTATTATGCTGATTGTTTGCTTGCAAAATTAGACAACTTGAAGCAAGGTAGTAGGACTATCAATGAATACTATCATACCTTTAAGATTTGTGTCATGTTTGGTGGATTAGATGAATGCAAGGAAGATGTTATGAGTAGGTTCATGAAAGGGCTCAATTCTGAAATTCAAACCTTATTAATTAGCAAATCATACAACAATATTGGTTCATTGTTTTGGCTTGCTCTTAGTGCTGAAAAGGATATTCTTTTATCTGCAGTACTTGCATGAATGATGTGAACCATAACATTGAAATTTTGTACACTTTGCATGCTGATCAAGAGCAACAAATAGTGGAACCTGCTGCTGATTTATGTTTGTCAAAACATGAATTACTAGTTGTTCCTTGTGATAAAGAGGACTTGTGTGATGATCATTCTTTTTTCCTATGGCACAAGTAGTGAATAAATCTGATACTTTTGGTTTCGAACCATATAAGTGTGCAAAAGAAAAGCTTTTTTCATCCTATTACTTGTGCACAAGATGAACTGAATTTGTTGTCTTCTTTAAATACACTAGTTTATATTGAATTCGATATTCTTTGTGATCTAAACTGTTTGGAGGAGAAGGTTTTTGCATATTCTAAATTGTCATTCTTGTCGAATCATACATGTCACTTTATTGGCAAATATAATTGCAAAGGAGAGTATATGGTGCATAAAATTTATATTTGCTCTAATCTGAAATATCCTTTTGGGCTACAATATCATGATCAAATAGGGGGCTGCACTAACACTAACAATGTCTTGCAAAATCCTTCTAGTTTTTCTCTTAAGCAACAGGGTCAACCCAAAGAAGGGGAGAATTGCTGGATGTCGCTTTGCAGCATACTAGTCAGTCCAAGTTCCAACATCAAGGCAAGCACCTTTGGATGCCACCGGGGCAAGCCGAGGACGACTTGCAGCCAAGAAAGGGAGCATGATGAGGACATCACCAGCTCAGATATGACCATATTAATGGCTTTTAAACATCAGGTGAATCAATCCTATATCATGATTATCTTGGCTACATTCGATGAATTGTTGCTGCGCCATGATGTGTGTTCATTGTCCTTTTCAGAAATACATTCATGGATCAAAAAGAGTGTTCAACACACATGGAATACATGGATGGTTCATGAAGTTGATTGGGGACCAGGTCCAAGTAAACATAACGTCCTCCACCAAGCCACCACGTCACCTTTGGCACAAGGAAAGAAAGACTCCAAATCCAACACGTTTTGGATTTGGATTCGGACTGCAGAACAACTCCAGATTGCACAGGCCACCACGACTTCATATAGACTCCGATTGGGATGTTCTAGTACTTCATGGAAAGCTTATAAAGTCTACTTTCATATGGATCCAGAATCATGTCCATATCTTCTCCGAGGCGGCCGGAATCATCGATTTAATACAGAGACCTTTTCCTGTCCAGGGTGCTGTGTCACCTGATTGTTGCCCGATGGGCCGTGTATCAAGTGGAGCCCAATAGGGGCGCGTCCTAGGGTTGTGGGACGACCTATACCAGGTCAAGGACGTCCTCTACCCTCTCATATACCCCCATAGCCGCCACAAACAGATTGGGTTTTGTTTTGATTGTAAGTTTAGCTGCTGCTACTTCCTTGGAGACGCGTGTGTCGGCCAGACCATCCGTTCTACTTGAATCGGAACCCCACCTTCATGTGTATCACATCTGAACCTTCACCTCCTATTTGCAATTTAGTTGTTTGTTCATCTTGTTCTTGCGAGTTCTTCGATTGCTTGCAGGACGAGTGCCCTTGTGGCTGGTTGTACGTGCTCCACAAGATCGCGAGCAACCACTGGAAGTGGTGTATCGGTTGCTAAGGCGCAGTCTTGGAAGGCTGTAGTCGAGCCGTGAACGTCATCTCCATTCACCAATCGAGTTATCCCACACCTCTCATCGAAAGATCGGGCAAAAACCCTAACGGGTTCATATCATAATCTCATCGCACGTTCGATCCACTGCTTTCGGGAAGTGCACCACAGGTGTGCAAAAAAATTTTGTTGCACCGGATGCTCATCTTAGGTCACGTGGAACAAGTCCACGGTCGTTTCCACGTTTGGAGTCAGTGGTAATCTCGTCGCACGTTCGATGCATGGCTTTTAGGAAGCACACAACAGGTGTGCAAAAAAAATTTGTTGCACCGGATGCTTATCTTAGGTGACGTGGAACAAGTGCGCGGTCGTTACCACGTTTGGAGTCGGTGGTAATCTCATCGCACGCTCGATCCATCTTTCGGGGAAGCGCACCACAGGTGTGCAAAAAATTTTGTTGCACCGGATGCTCATCTTAGGTGACGTGGAACAAGTGCACGGTTGTTACCACGTTTGGAGTCAATGGTAATCTCGTCACACGCTCATTGCAGGGCTTTCGGAAGCGCACCACAAGTGTGTGAAAAAAATTTGTTGCACCGGATGCTCATGTTAGGTGACGTGGAACAAGTGCACGGTCGTTACCACGTTTGGAGTCGCGGTAATCTCATCGCACGCTCGATGCACGACTTTCGAAGCGCACCAGAAGTGTGCAAAAAAAATTTTGTTACACCGGATGCTTATCTTAGGTGGCGTGGAACAAGTGCACGGTCGTTTCCACGTTTGGAGTCGATGGTAATCTCATCGCCGCGTTCGACGCAAGGCTTTCGGGATGGGCACCACAGGTGTGCAAAAAAATTTTGTTGGACCGATGCTCATCTTAGGTGACGTGGAACAAGTGCACGGTCGTTTAGCACGTTTGGAGTTAATGGTAATCTCATCGCACGCGTTCGATGCACGGCTTTAGTGAACAGCACCAGAAGTGTACAAAAAAATTTGTTGCACGGATGCACATCTAAGGCGACGTGGAACAAGGGCACGGTCGTTTCCAAGTTTGGAGTCGGTGGTAATCTCGTCGCAGGCTCAATCCACGGCTTTCGGGAAGCACACCACAAGTGTGCAAAAAATTTTGTTGCACCAGATGCTCATCTTGGGTGAGGTGGAACAAGTGCACGGTAGTTATCACGTTTGGGGTCGGTGATAATCTCGTCGCACGCTCGATCCACGGCTTTCGGGAAGCGCGCCACAACAGGTGTGCAAAAAAATTTGTTGCACCGGATGCTCATCTTAGGTGATGTGGAACAAGTGCACGGTCGTTACCACGTTTGGCGTCGGTGGTAATCTCGCCGCACGCTCGACGCACGGCGCCGGGAAGCGCACCGAAGTGCGTAAAAAATTTTGTTGCACGGATGCTCATCTTAGGTGACGTGGCACAAGTGCGGTCGTCACCACGTTTGCGCCGCTGGTAATCTCGTCGCACGTTCGATGCACTGCTTTGGGGGAAGCGCACAACAAGTCTGCCAAAAATTTTGCTGCACCGGATGCTCATCTTAGGTCACGTGGAACAAGTGCACGGTCGTTTCCACGTTTGGAGTCGCGGTAATCTCGTCGCCCGTTCGATGCATGGCTTTCGGGGAAGCACACAACAGGTGTGCAAAAAAATTTGTTGCACCGGATGCTCATCTTAGGTGACGTGGAACAAGTGCACAGTCGTGACCACGTTTGGAGTCGGTGGTAATCTCATCGCACGCTCGATCCAATGCTTTCGGAAGCGCACCACCGGTGTGCAAAAAATTTTGTTGCACCGGATGCTCATCTTAGGTGACGTGGAACAAGTGCACGGTTGTTACCACGTTTGGAGTCAATGGTAATCTCGTCACACGCTCATTGCAGGGCTTTCGGGAAGCGCACCAGAAGTGTGCGAAAAAAATTTGTTGCACTGGATGCTCATGTTAGGTGACGTGGAACAAATGCACGGAAGTTACCACGTTTGGAGTCAGTGGTAATCTCGTCACACGTTCGATCCACGGCTTTCGGGAAGCGCACAACAAGTGTTCGAAAAAAAATTTGTTACACCGGATGCTCATCTTAGGTGGCGTGGAACAAGTGCACGGTCGTTTCCACGTTTGGAGTCGCGTGGTAATCTCGCCGCTTGTTCGATGCATGGTTTTCGGATGCGCACCACGGGTGTGCAAAAAAATTTTGTTGGACCGGATGCTCATCTTAGGTGACGTGGAACAAGTGCACGGTCGTTTACCACGTTTGGAGTTAATGGTAATCTCATCGCACGCTTCGATGCACGGCTTTAGTGAACCGCACCAGAAGTGTACAAAAAATTTGTTGCACCGGATGCACATCTAAGGCGACGTGGAACAAGGGGCACGGTCGTTTCCACGTTTGGAGTCGGGTAATCTCGTCGCTAGCTCGATCCACGGCTTTCGGGAAGCGCACGACAAGTGTGCAAAAAAATTTTGTTGCACCGATGCTCAACTTAGGTGACGTGGAACAAGTCTCTTGTGACGGTAGTTACCACGTTTGGAGTCGATGGTAATCTCGTCCGCCGCGCTCAATCCACGGCTTTCGAGAAGCGCACCACAAGTCTGCAAAAAAAATTTGTTGCACCGGATGCTCATCTTAGGTGACGTGGAACAAGTGCACGGTCGTTACCACGTTTAGAGTCGGTGGTAATCTCGTCGCACGCTCGACGCACGGCTTTCGGAAGCGCACCAGAAGCGCGTAAAAATTTTTATTGCACCGGATGCTCTACTTAGGTGACGTGGAACAAGTGCACGGTCGTTACCACGTTTGAGTCGTGGTAATCTCGTTGCACGCTCGATGCAATCGCTTTCGAAGCGCACAACAAGTGTGCAAAAATTTTGTTGCACCGATGCTCATCTTAGGTAAGGTGGAACAAGTGCACGATCGGTTCCACGTTTGGAGTCGGTGGTAATCTCGCCGCCCGCTCGATGCATGGCTTTCAAGAAGCACACAACAGGTGTGCAAAAAAATTTGTTGCACCGGATGCTCATCTTAGGTGACGTGGAACAAGTGCACGTCGTTACCACGTTTGGAGTCAGTGGTAATCTCATCGCACGCTCGATCCAATGCTTTCGAAGCGCACCACCGGTGTGCAAAAAAATTTTGTTGCACCGGATGCTCATGTTAGGTGACGTGGAACAAGTGCACGGTAGTTACCACGTTTGAGTCGTGGTAATCTCGTCACACGCTCGATCCACGGCTTTTCGGGAAGCGCACAACAAGTGTTCAAAAAAAATTTGTTCCACCGGATGCTCATCTTAGGTGACGTGGAACAAGTGCACGGTCATTACCACGTTTGGAGTCGGTGGTAATCTCATCGCACGCTCGATGCACGACTTTCGAGAAGCGCACCAGAAGTGTGCAAAAAAATTTTGTTACACCGGATGCTCATCTTAGGTGGCGTGGAACAAGTGCACGGTCGTTTCCACGTTTGGAGTTAGTGGTAATCTCGCCGCCGCTCGATGCATGGCTTTTCGGGATGCGCACCACAGGTGTGTGCAAAAATTTTGTTGGACCGGATGCTCATCTTAGGTGACGTGGAACAAGTGCACGGTCGTTTACCACGTTTGGAGTTAATGGTAATCTCATCGCACGCTCGATGCACCGGCTTTAGTGAACCGCACCAGAAGTGTGCAAAAAAAAATTTGTTGCACCGGATGCTCATCTTAGGTGACGTGGAACTAGTGCACGGTCGTTACCGCGTTTGGAGTCGGTGGTAATCTCATCGCACGCTCGATGCACGACTTTTCGAAGCGCACCAGAAGTGCGCAAAAAAATTTTGTTACACCGGATGCTCATCTTTGGCGGCGTGGAACAAGTGCACGGTCGTTTCCACGTTTGGAGTCAGTGGTAATCTCGCCGCCGCTCGATGCATGGCTTTTCGGTATGCGCACCACAGGTGTGCAAAAAATTTTGTTGGACCGGATGCTCATCTTAGGTGACGTGGAACAAGTGCACGGTCGTTTACCACGTTTGAGTTAATGGTAATCTCATCGCACGCTCGATGCACGGCTTTAGTGAACCGCACCAGAAGTGTACAAAAAATTTGTTGCACCGATGCACATCTAAGGCGACGTGGAACAAGGGCACGGTCGTTTCCACGCTTGGAGTCGCTGGTAATCTCGTCGCCGGCTCGATCCACGGCTTTCGGGAAGCGCACGACAAGTGTGCAAAAAAATTTTGTTGCACCAGATGCTCAACTTAGGTGACGTGGAACAAGTGCGCCGGTAGTTACCACGCTTGAGTCGGGTAATCTCGCCGCACGCTCAATCCACGGCTTTCGAGAAGCGCACCACAAGTCTGCAAAAAAAAAAATTTGTTGCACCGATGCTCATCTTAGGTGACGTGGAACAAGTGCACGGTCGTTACCACGTTTGGAGTCGCGGGTAATCTCGTCGCACGCTCGACGCACGGCTTTTCGGAAGCGCACCGGTGCGTAAAAAATTTTTATTGCAATCGGATGCTCTACTTAGGTGACGTGGAACAAGTGCACGGTCGTTACCACGTTTGGAGTCAGTGGTAATCTCGTCGCACGCTCGATGCACTGCTTTTCGAAGCGCACAACACGTGTGCAAAAATTTTGTTGCACCGGATGCTCATCTTAGGTGACGTGGAACAAGTGCCGGTCGTTACCACGTTTGGAGTCGCTGGTAATCTCGTCGCACGCTCGATGCAATCGCTTTCGGGGAAGCGCACAACAAGTGTGCAAAAATTTTGTTGCACTGGATGCTCATCTTAGGTAACGTGGAACAAGTGCACGGTCGTTTCCACGCTTTGGTGTCGTGGTAATCTCGCCGCACGCTCGATGCATGGCTTTCGTGAAGCACACAACAGGTGTGCAAAAAAAAATTTGTTGCACCGGATGCTTATCTTAGGTGACTTGGAACAAGTGCACAGTCGTTACCACGCTTTGGAGTCGGGTGGTAATCTCATCGCACGCTCAATCCATCGCTTTTGAAGCGCACTACGTGTGTGCAAAAAATTTTGTTGCACCGATGCTCATCTTAGGTGACGTGGAACAACTGTACGGTTGTTACCACGCTTGGAGTCAATGGTAATCTCATCACACGCTCATTGCAGGGCTTTTCGGAAGCGCATCACAAGTGTGCGAAAAAAAAAATTTGTTGCACCGGATGCTCATGTTAGGTGACGGGAACAAGTGCACGGTCGTTACCACGTTTGGAGTCGCTGGTAATCTCATCGCACGCTCGATGCACGACTTTCGGAAGCGCACTAGAAATGTGCAAAAAAAATTTTTGTTACACCGGATGCTCATCTTAGGTGGCGTGGAACAAGTGCACGGTCGCTTTCCACGCTTGGAGTCGCGTAATCTCGCCGCCGCTCGATGCATGGCTTTCGGGATGCGCACCACGTGTGTGTGCAAAAAAATTTTGTTGGACCGATGCTCATCTTAGGTGACATGGAACAAGTGCACGGTCGCTTTACCATGTTTGGAGTTAATGGTAATCTCATCGCACGCTCGATGCACGGCTTTAGTGAACCGCACCAGAAGTGTACAAAAAAATTTGTTGCAGCGGATGCACATCTAAGGCGAGGTGGAACAAGGGCATGGCCGTTACCACGTTTGGAGTCAGTGGTAATCTCGTCGCAGGCTCGATCCATGGCTTTTGGGAAGCGCACCACAAGTGTGCAAAAAAATTTTGTTGCACCAGATGCTCACCTTAGGTGACGTGGAACAAGTGCACGGTAGTTACCACATTTGGAGTCAGTGGTAATCTCGTCGCACGTTCGATCCTCGGCTTTCGGGAAGCGCACCACAAGTCTGCAAAAAAAAATTTGTTGCACCGGATGCTCATCTTAGGTGACGTGGAACAAGTGCACGGTCGTTACCACGTTTGGAGTCAGTGGTAATCTCGTCGCACGCTCGACGCACGGCTTTCGGGAAGCGCACCAGAAGTGCGTAAAGAAATTTTGTTGCACCGGATGCTCATCTTAGGTGACGTGGAACAAGGGCACGGTCGTTACCACGTTCGGAGTCAGTGGTAATCTCATCGCACGTTCGATGCACTGCTTTCGGGAAGCGAACAACAAGTGTGCAAAAAATTTTGTTGCACCAGAAGCTCATCTTAGGTCAGGTGGAACAAGGGCATGGTCGTTTCCACGCTTTGGAGTCGTGGTAATCACGTCGCACGCTCGATGCATGGCTTTCAGGATGCACACAACAGGTGTGCAAAAAAAATTTGTTGCACCGATGCTCATCTTAGGTGACGTGGAACAAGTGCACAGTCGTTACCACGTTTGGAGTCGCGGTAATCTCATCGCACGCTCGATCCAATGCTTTCGGGAAGCGCATTACGTGTGCAACAAAATTTTGTTGCACCGGATGCTCATCTTAGGTGACGTGGAACAAGTGCACGGTTGTTACCACGTTTGGAGTTAATGGTAATCTCGTCCACACGCTCATTGCAGGGCTTTTCGAAGCGCACTGAAGTGTGCGAAAAAATTTGTTGCACCGGATGCTCATGTTAGGTGACGTGGAACAAGTGCACGGTAGTTACCACGTTTGGAGTCGGTGGTAATCTCGCCGCACGCTCGATCCACGGCTTTCGGAAGCGCACCACAAGTGTGCAAAAAAATTTGTTGCACCGGATGCTCATCTTAGGTGACGTGGAACTAGTGCACGGTCGTTACCACGTTTGGAGTCAGTGGTAATCTCATCGCGACGCTCGATGCACGACTTTTCGAAGCGCACTGTGGCGCGCAAAAAATTTTGTTACACCGGATGCTCATCTTTGGTGGCGTGGAACAAGTGCACGGTCGTTTCCACGCTTGGAGTCGGTGGTAATCTCGCCGCCGCTCGATGCATGGCTTTCGGGATGCGCACTACGTGTGCAAAAAATTTTGTTGGACCGGATGCTCATCTTAGGTGACGTGGAACAAGTGCACGGTCGCTTACCACGTTTGGAGTTAATGGTAATCTCATCGCACGCTCGATGCACGGCTTTAGTGAACCGCACCATAAGTGTACAAAAAATTTGTTGCACCGGATGCACATCTAAGGCGACGTGGAACAAGGGCACGGTCGCTTCCACGTTTGGAGTCGCGGTAATCTCGTCGCTGGCTCGATCCACGGCTTTCGGAAGCGCACGACAAGTGTGCAAAAAATTTTGTTGCACCAGATGCTCAACTTAGGTGACGTGGAACAAGTGCGCGGTGGTAGTTACCACGTTTGGAGTCGCGGTAATCTCGTCGCACGCTCAATCCACGGCTTTTAGAAGCGCACCACAAGTCTGCAAAAAAAAATTTGTTGCACCGATGCTCATCTTAGGTGACGTGGAACAAGTGCACGGTCGTTACCACGCTTTAGAGTCGGGTGGTAATCTCGTCGCACGCTCGACGCACGGCTTTGAAGCGCACCGGCGCGTAAAAATTTTTTATTGCACCGGATGCTCTACTTAGGTGACGTGGAACAAGTGCACGGTCGTTACCACGCTTGGAGTCGCTGGTAATCTCGTCGCACGCTCGATGCAATCGCTTTCAGGAAGCGCACAACAAGTGTGCAAAAATTTTGTTGCACCGGATGCTCATCTTAGGTAAGGTGGAACAAGTGCACAATCGCTTTCCACGTTTGGAGTCGGTGGTAATCTCGTCGCCGGTTCGATGCATGGCTTTCGAAGCACACAACAGGTGTGCAAAAAATTTGTTGCACCGGATGCTCATCTTAGGTGACGGGAACAAGTGCACGCCGTTACCACGCTTTGGAGTCGCGGGTAATCTCATCGCACGCTCGATCCAATGCTTTCGAAGCGCACCACCGGTGGGCAAAAAAAATTTTGTTGCACCGATGCTCATCTTAGGTGACGTGGAACAAGTGCACGGTTGTTACCACGCTTGGAGTCAATGGTAATCTCGTCACATGTTCATTGCAGGGGCTTTCGGAAGCGCACCGAAGTGTGCGAAAAAATTTTGTTGCACCGATGCTCATGTTAGGTGACGTGGAACAAGTGCACGGTAGTTACCACGTTTGGAGTCGGTGGTAATCTCATCACACGCTCGATCCACGGCTTTAAGCGCACAACAAGTGTTCAAAAAAAAATTTGTTGCACCGATGCTCAACTTAGGTGACGTGGAACAAGTGCACGGTCATTACCACGTTTGGAGTCAGTGGTAATCTCATCGCACGCTCGATGCAGACTTTCGAGAAGCGCACTTAAGTGTGCAAAAAAATTTTGTTACACCGGATGCTCATCTTAGGTGGCGTGGAACAAGTGCACCTGGTCGTTTCCACGTTTGGAGTTAGTGGTAATCTCGCCGCCGCTCGATGCATGGCTTTCGGGATGCGCACCACAGGTGTGCAAAAAAATTTTGTTGGACCGGATGCTCATCTTAGGTGACGTGGAACAAGTGCACGGTCGTTTACCACGTTTGGAGTTAATGGTAATCTCATCGCACGTTCGATGCACGGCTTTAGTGAACCGCACCAGAAGTGTACAAAAAAATTTGTTGCAGCGGATGCACATCTAAGGCGAGGTGGAACAAGGGCATGGCCGTTACCACGTTTGGAGTCAGTGGTAATCTCGTCGCAGGCTCGATCCACGGCTTTTGGGAAGCGCACCACAAGTGTGCAAAAAAATTTTGTTGCACCAGATGCTCCCCTTAGGTGACGGGGAACAAGTGCACGGTAGTTACCACGTTTGGAGTCAGTGGTAATCTCGTCGCACGTTCGATCCACGGCTTTCGGGAAGCACACCACAAGTCTGCAAAAAAAAATTTGTTGCACCGGATGCTCATCTTAGGTGACGTGGAACAAGTGCACGGTCATTACCACGTTTGGAGTCGGTGGTAATCTCGTCGCACGCCGACGCACGGCTTTTAAGCGCACCGGCGCGCGTAAAGAAATTTTGTTGCACCGATGCTCATCTTAGGTGACGGGAACAAGGGGCACGGTCGTTACCACGCTTGGAGTCAGTGGTAATCTCATCGCACGCTCGATGCAATCGCTTTCGGAAGCGCACAACAAGTGTGCAAAAATTTTGTTGCACCGGATGCTCATCTTAGGTAAGGTGGAACAAGTGCACGATCGCTTCCACGCTTTGGAGTCGGTGGTAATCTCGTCGCCCGCTCGATGCATGGCTTTCAGGAAGCACACAACAGGTGTGCAAAAAATTTGTTGCACCGGATGCTCATCTTAGGTGACGGGGAACAAGTGCACGGTTGTTACCACGCTTGAGTCAATGGTAATCTCGTCACACGCTCATTGCAGGGCTTTCGGAAGCGCACTGGCGTGCGAAAAAAATTTGTTGCACCGATGCTCATGTTAGGTGACGTGGAACAAGTGCACGGTAGTTACCACGCTTGGAGTCGGTGGTAATCTCGTCGCACGCTCGATCCACGGCTTTAGAAGCGCACCACAAGTGTGCAAAAAAATTTGTTGCAATCAATGCTCATCTTAGGTGACGGGAACTAGTGCACGGTCGTTACCACGTTTGGAGTCATGGTAATCTCATCGCACGCTCGATGCACGACTTTTCGGAAGCGCACTGGGCGCGCAAAAAAATTTTGTTACAATCGATGCTCATCTTTGGTGGCGTGGAACAAGTGCACGGTCGCTTCCACGCTTTGGAGTCAGTGGTAATCTCGTCCGCCGCTCGATGCATGGCTTTTTCGGGATGCGCACCACAGGTGTGCAAAAAAATTTTGTTGCACCGATGCTCATCTTAGGTAAGGTGGAACAAGTGCACGATCGCTTCCACGCTTGGAGTCGTGGTAATCTCGCCGCCTCGCTCGATGCATGGCTTTCGTGAAGCACACAACAGGTGTGCAAAAAAATTTGTTGCACCGATGCTCATCTTAGGTGACGTGGAACAAGTGCACGGTCATTACCACGTTTGGAGTCAGTGGTAATCTCATCGCACGCTCGATGCAGACTTTCAAGAAGCGCACCGTAAGTGTGCAAAAAATTTTGTTACACCGGATGCTCATCTTAGGTGGCGTGGAACAAGTGCACGGTCGTTTCCACGTTTGGAGTTAGTGGTAATCTCGCCGCCGCTCGATGCATGGCTTTTCGATGCGCACTACGTGTGTGCAAAAAATTTGTTGGACCGATGCTCATCTTAGGTGACGTGGAACAAGTGCACGGTCGCTTACCACGCTTGGAGTTAATGGTAATCTCATCGCACGCTCGATGCACGGCTTTAGTGAACCGCACTGCAAGTGTACAAAAAAATTTGTTGCAGCGGATGCACATCTAAGGCGAGGTGGAACAAGGGCATGGCCGTTACCACGCTTGGAGTCGCGTGGTAATCTCGCCGCAGGCTCGATCCACGGCTTTTGGGAAGCGCACCACAAGTGTGCAAAAAAATTTTGTTGCACCAGATGCTCCCCTTAGGTGACGGGGAACAAGTGCACGGTAGTTACCACGCTTGGAGTCGCGGTAATCTCGCCGCACGCTCGATCCACGGCTTTCGAAGCACACCACAAGTCTGCAAAAAAAATTTGTTGCACCGGATGCTCATCTTAGGTGACGGGAACAAGTGCACGGTCATTACCACGCTTTGGAGTCGGGGTAATCTGCCGCACGCCGACGCGACGGCTGAAGCGCACCGAAGTGCGTGAAGAAATTTTGTTGCACCGATGCTCATCTTAGGTGACGGGGAACAAGGGCACGGTCGTTACCACGCTTGGAGTCGGTGGTAATCTCATCGCACGCTCGATGCACTGCTTTCGGAAGCGCACAACAAGTGTGCAAAAATTTTGTTGCACCGGATGCTCATCTTAGGTAAGGTGGAACAAGTGCACGATCGCTTTCCACGTTTGGAGTCGCGGTAATCTCGCCGCCCGCTCGATGCATGGCTTTCGTGAAGCACACAAACAGGTGTGCAAAAAAATTTGTTGCACCGGATGCTCATCTTAGGTGACGGGAACAAGTGCACGCCGCTACCACGTTTGGAGTCGGGTGGTAATCTCATCGCACGCTCGATCCAATGCTTTCGAAGCGCACCACCGTGTGTGCAAAAAAATTTTGTTGCACCGGATGCTCATCTTAGGTGACGGGAACAAGTGCACGGTTGTTACCACGCTTGGAGTCAATGGTAATCTCGCCACACGCTCATTGCAGGGTTTTTCGAAGCGCACCAGAAGTGTGCGAAAAAATTTGTTGCACCGATGCTCATGTTAGGTGACGGGAACAAGTGCACGGTAGTTACCACGCTTGGAGTCAGTGGTAATCTCGCCGCACGCTCGATCCACGGCTTTCGGAAGCGCACCACAAGTGTGCAAAAAATTTGTTGCACCGAATGCTCATCTTAGGTGACGGGAACTAGTGCACGGTCGTTACCACGCTTTGGAGTCAGTGGTAATCTCATCGCACGCTCGATGCACGACTTTCGAAGCGCACCGTGGCGCGCAAAAAAAAATTTTGTTACACCGATGCTCATCTTTGGTGGCGCGGAACAAGTGCACGGTCGCTTTCCACGCTTGGAGTCGCGGTAATCTCGCCGCCGCTCGATGCATGGCTGGATGCGCACTACGTGTGCAAAAAATTTTGTTGCACCGATGCTCATCTTAGGTAAGGTGGAACAAGTGCACGATCGCTTTCCACGCTTTGGAGTCGGTGGTAATCTCGTCCGCCCGCTCGATGCATGGCTTTCGTGAAGCACACAACAGGTGTGCAAAAAAATTTGTTGCACCGATGCTCATCTTAGGTGACGGGAACAAGTGCACGGTCATTACCACGCTTTGAGTCGGGTAATCTCATCGCACGCTCGATGCGTATTTTCAAGAAGCGCACTGGCGTGCAAAAAATTTTGTTACACCGATGCTCATCTTAGGTGGCGTGGAACAAGTGCACGGTCGTTTCCACGCTTGGAGTTAGTGGTAATCTCGCCGCCGCTCGATGCATGGCTTTTCGATGCGCACTACAGGTGTGCAAAAAATTTTGTTGGACCGATGCTCATCTTAGGTGACGGGAACAAGTGCACGGTCGCTTACCACGCTTGAGTTAATGGTAATCTCATCGCACGCTCGATGCACGGCTTTAGTGAACCGCACTGTAAGTGTACAAAAAATTTGTTGCAGCGGATGCACATCTAAGGCGAGGTGGAACAAGGGCATGGCCGCTACCACGCTTGGAGTCGCGGTAATCTCGCCGCAGGCTCGATCCACGGCTTTTGGGAAGCGCACCACAAGTGTGCAAAAAAATTTTGTTGCACCGATGCTCCCCTTAGGTGACGGGGAACAAGTGCACGGTAGTTACCACGCTTGAGTCGCGGTAATCTCGTCGCGACGCTCGATCCACGGCTTTCGAAGCACACCACAAGTCTGCAAAAAAATTTGTTGCACCGGATGCTCATCTTAGGTGACGGGAACAAGTGCACGGCCGTTACCACGCTTGGAGTCGGGGTAATCTCGCCGCACGCCGACGCGACGGTTTTAGAAGCGCACCGTGGCGCGTAAAGAAATTTTGTTGCACCGATACTCATCTTAGGTGACGGGAACAAGGGCACGGTCGTTACCACGCTTGGAGTCGGGTAATCTCATCGCACGCTCGATGCAATCGCTGAAGCGCACAACAAGTGTGCAAAAATTTTGTTGCACCAGATGCTCATCTTAGGTAAGGTGGAACAAGTGCACGATCGCTTCCACGTTTGGAGTCAGTGGTAATCTCGTCGCCTGCTCGATGCATGGCTTTCAGTGAAGCACACAACAGGTGTGCAAAAAATTTGTTGCACCGATGCTCATCTTAGGCGACGTGGAACAAGTGCACGTCGTTACCACGTTTGGAGTCGCAGGTAATCTCATCGCACGCTCGATCCAATGCTTTCGAAGCGGACCACCGGGTGTGCAAAAAATTTTGTTGCACCGGATGCTCATCTTAGGTGACGGGAACAAGTGCACGGTTGTTACCTCGTTTGGAGTCAATGGTAATCTCGTCACACGCTCATTGCAGGGCTTTTCGGAAGCGCACCGTGGTGTGCGAAAAAAATTTGTTGCACCGATGCTCATGTTAGGTGACGTGGAACAAGTGCACGGTAGTTACCACGCTTTGGAGTCGCTGGTAATCTCGCCGCACGCTCGATCCACGGCTTTCGGAAGCGCACCACCGCTGTGCAAAAAAAAAAATTTGTTGCACCGATGCTCATCTTAGGTGACGGGAACTAGTGCACGGTCGTTACCACGCTTGGAGTCGGTGGTAATCTCATCGCACGCTCGATGCACGACTTTTCGGGAAGCGCACCAGAAGTGCGCAAAAAATTTGTTACACCGGATGCTCATCTTTGGTGGCGGGGAACAAGTGCACGGTCGCTTCCACGCTTTGGAGTCAGTGGTAATCTCGTCGCCGCTCGATGCATGGCTTTCGGGATGCGCACTACAGGTGTGCAAAAAATTTTGTTGCACCGATGCTCATCTTAGGTAAGGTGGAACAAGTGCACGATCGCTTCCACGCTTTGGAGTCGCGGGTAATCTCGTCGCCTGCTCGATGCATGGCTTTCGTGAAGCACACAACAGGTGTGCAAAAAAAATTTGTTGCACCGATGCTCATCTTAGGTGACGGGGAACAAGTGCACGGTCATTACCACGCTTGAGTCGCGGGTAATCTCATCGCATGTTCGATGCAGACTTTCGAGAAGCGCACTGTAAGTGTGCAAAAAAAATTTTGTTACACCGATGCTCATCTTAGGTGGCGTGGAACAAGTGCACGGTCGTTTCCACGCTTGGAGTTAGTGGTAATCTCGCCGCCGCTCGATGCATGGCTTTTCGATGCGCACCACAGGTGTGCAAAAAAATTTTGTTGGACCGATGCTCATCTTAGGTGACGGGAACAAGTGCACGGTCGCTTACCACGCTTGGAGTTAATGGTAATCTCATCACACGCTCGATGCACGGCTTTAGTGAACCGCACCCAGGTGTACAAAAAAATTTGTTGCAGCGGATGCACATCTAAGGCGAGGTGGAACAAGGGCATGGCCGCTACCACGCTTTGGAGTCGGGGGTAATCTCGCCGCAGGCTCGATCCACGGCTTTTGGGAAGCGCACCACAAGTGTGTGCAAAAAATTTTGTTGCACCGATGCTCCCCTTAGGTGACGGGGAACAAGTGCACGGTAGTTACCACGTTTGAGTCGCGGTAATCTCGCCGCACGCTCGATCCACGGCTTTCGGAAGCACACCACAAGTCTGCAAAAAAAAAATTTGTTGCACCGATGCTCATCTTAGGTGACGGGAACAAGTGCACGGTCATTACCACGCTTGGAGTCGGGCAGTAATCTGCCGCACGCCGACGCACGGCTTGAAGCGCACCAGGCGCGTGAAAGAAATTTTGTTGCACCGATGCTCATCTTAGGTGACGGGAACAAGGGCACGGTCGCTACCACGCTTGGAGTCGGGTAATCTCATCGCACGCTCGATGCACTCGCTGGAAGCGCACAACAAGTGTGCAAAAATTTTGTTGCACCGATGCTCATCTTAGGTAAGGTGGAACAAGTGCACGATCGCTTTCCACGCTTGGAGTCGCGGTAATCTCGTCGCCCGCTCGATGCATGGCTTTTCGTGAAGCACACAACAGGTGTGCAAAAAAATTTGTTGCACCGATGCTCATCTTAGGTGACGGGAACAAGTGCACGCCGTTACCACGCTTGGAGTCGCGGGTAATCTCATCGCACGCTCGATCCAATGCTTTCGAAGCGCACCACCGGTGTGCAAAAAAATTTTTGTTGCACCGATGCTTATCTTAGGTGACGGGAACAAGTGCACGGTTGTTACCACGTTTGGAGTCAATGGTAATCTCGCCACACGCTCATTGCAGGGCTTTTCGAAGCGCACTGGTGTGCGAAAAAAATTTGTTGCACCGGATGCTCATGTTAGGTGACGGAACAAGTGCACGGTAGTTACCACGCTTGGAGTCGGGCAGGTAATCTGGTCGCACGCTCGATCCACGGCTGAAGCGCACCACAAGTGTGCAAAAAAATTTGTTGCAATCGATGCTCATCTTAGGTGACGGGAACTAGTGCACGGCCGCTACCACGTTTGGAGTCGTGGTAATCTCATCGCCTGCTCGATGCACGACGATTTCGGAAGCGCACTGGCGCGCAAAAAAAATTTTCTTACACCGGATGCTCATCTTTGGTGGCGTGGAACAAGTGCACGGTCGTCTCCACGCTTGGAGTCGCGGGGTAATCTCATCGCCGCTCGATGCATGGCTTTTCGATGCGCACTACGTGTGTGCAAAAAAATTTTGTTGGACCGATGCTCATCTTAGGTGACGGGAACAAGTGCACGGTCGCTTACCACGTTTGAGTTAATGGTAATCTCATCGCACGCTCGATGCACGGCTTTAGTGAACCGCACTGAAGTGTACAAAAAAATTTGTTGCACCGATGCACATCTAAGGCGACGTGGAACAAGGGCACGGTCGCTTCCACGCTTGGAGTCGCGGTAATCTCGCCGCTGGCTCGATCCACGGCTTTCGAAGCGCACGACAAGTGTGCAAAAAAATTTTGTTGCACCAGATGCTCAACTTAGGTGACGGGAACAAGTGCGCCCGTAGTTACCACGCTTGAGTCGGGGTAATCTCGTCGCACGCTCAATCCACGGCCCGAGAAGCGCACCACAAGTCTACAAAAAAAAAATTGTTGCACCGATGCTCATCTTAGGTGACGGGAACAAGTGCACGGTAGTTACCACGCTTTGGAGTCGGGCAGGTAATCTCATCGCACGCTCGATGCAATCGCTGGAAGCGCACAACAAGTGTGCAAAAAATTTTGTTGCACCGATGCTCATCTTAGGTCAGGTGGAACAAGGGCATGGTCGCTTCCACGCTTGGAGTCAGTGGTAATCTCGTCCGCACGCTCGATGCATGGCTTTCGGATGCACACAACAGGTGTGCAAAAAAAATTTGTTGCACCGATGCTCATCTTAGGTGACGGGAACAAGTGCACGCCGTTACCACGCTTGGAGTCGCGGGTAATCTCATCGCACGCTCGATCCAATGCTTTCGAAGCGCATCACGTGTGCAACAAAATTTTGTTGCACCGATGCTCATCTTAGGTGACGGGGAACAAGTGCACGGTAGTTACCACGTTTGGAGTCGCGGTAATCTGGTCGCACGCTCGATCCACGGCTTTCGAAGCGCACCACAAGTGTGCAAAAAAAATTTGTTGCACCGATGCTCATCTTAGGTGACGTGGAACTAGTGCACGGTCGCTACCACGCTTGGAGTCGCGGTAATCTCATCGCCTGCTCGATGCACGACGATTCGAAGCGCACCGGCGCGCAAAAAATTTTCTTACACCGGATGCTCATCTTTGGTGGCGTGGAACAAGTGCACGGTCGTTTCCACGCTTGGAGTCGGTGGTAATCTCGCCGCCGCTCGATGCATGGCTTTCGATGCGCACTACCACAGTGTGCAAAAAATTTTGTTGGACCGATGCTCATCTTAGGTGACGGGAACAAGTGCACGGTCGCTTACCACGCTTGAGTTAATGGTAATCTCATCGCACGCTCGATGCACGGCTTTAGTGAACCGCACCAGAAGTGTACAAAAAAATTTGTTGCAATCGGATGCACATCTAAGGCGACGTGGAACAAGGGCACGGTCGCTTCCACGCTTGAGTCGGGTAATCTCGCCGCCGGCTCGATCCACGGCTTTCGGAAGCGCACGACAAGTGTGCAAAAAATTTTGTTGCACCGTATGCTCAACTTAGGTGACGGGAACAAGTGCGCGGTAGTTACCACGCTTGGAGTCGGGCGGTAATCTCGCCGCACGCTCAATCCACGGCGAGAAGCGCACCACAAGTCTACAAAAAAAAAATTTGTTGCACCGATGCTCATCTTAGGTGACGGAACAAGTGCACGGTAGTTACCACGCTTGGAGTCAAGCGGTAATCTCGCCACACGCTCGATCCGCTGGCTGAAGCGCACCACAAGTGTGCAAAAAAAAATTTGTTGCACCGATGCTCATCTTAGGTGACGTGGAACAAGTGCACGGTCGTTACCACGCTTGGAGTCTATGGTAATCTCGTCGCACGCTCGACGCACGGCTGAAGCGCACCGTGGCGCGTAAAAAATTTTTGTTGCACCGATGCTCTACTTAGGTGACGGGAACAAGTGCACGGTCGCTACCACGCTTGGAGTCGCGGTAATCTCGCCGCACGCTCGATGCAATCGCTGAAGCGCACAACAAGTGTGCAAAAATTTTGTTGCACCGGATGCTCATCTTAGGTCACGTGGAACAAGTGCACGGTCGTTTCCACGCTTCGAGTCAGTGGTAATTTCGTCGCACGCTCGATGCATGGCTTTCGTGAAGCACACAACAGTGTGCAAAAAATTTGTTGCACCGATGCTCATCTTAGGTGACGGGAACAAGTGCACAGTCGTTACCACGTTTGGAGTCAAGTGGTAATCTCATCGCACGCTCAATCCAATCGCTGGGAAGTGCACCACAGGTGTGCAAAAAAATTTTGTTGGACCGGATGCTCATCTTAGGTGACGTGGAACAAGTGCACGGTTGTTATCACGTTTGGAGTCAATGGTAATCTCGCCACACGCTCATTGCAGGGCTTTCGGAAGCGCATCACAAGTGTGCGAAAAAAATTTGTTGCACCGATGCTCATGTTTGGTGACGGGAACAAGTGCACGGTCGTTTCCACGCTTGGAGTCGTGGGTAATCTCGTCGCTTGTTCGATGCATGGCTTTCGATGCGCACCACAGGTGTGCAAAAAATTTTGTTGGACCGATGCTCATCTCAGGTGACGGGGAACAAGTGCACGGTCGCTTACCACGCTTGAGTTAATGGTAATCTCATCGCACGCTCGATGCACGGCTTTAGTGAACCGCACCGGCGTACAAAAAAAATTTGTTGCACCGATGAACATCTAAGGCGACGGGAACAAGGGCACGGTCGTTTCCACGCTTTGGAGTCGGTGGTAATCTCGCCGCAGGCTCGATCCACGGCTTTCGAAGCGCACCACAAGTGTGCAAAAAATTTTGTTGCACCGTGATGCTCAACTTAGGTGACGTGGAACAAGTGCACGGTAGTTACCACGTTTGAGTCGTGGGTAATCTCGCCGCACGCTCGATCCACGGCTTTCGAGAAGCGCACCACAAGTCTGCAAAAAAAAATTTGTTGCACCGATGCTCATCTTAGGTGACGGGAACAAGTGCACGGTCGCCGCTACCACGCTTGGAGTCGCTGGTAATCTCGCCGCACGCCGACGCACGACGGCTGAAGCGCACCGAAGCGCGTAAAAAAATTTTGTTGCACCAGATGCTCTACTTGGGTGACGGGAACAAGTGCACGGTCGTTACCACGCTTGGAGTCAGTGGTAATCTCGTCGCACGCTCGATGCACCGCTGAAGCGCACAACAAGTGTGCAAAAATTTTGTTGCACCGATGCTCATCTTAGGTCACGTGGAACAAGTGCACGGTCGTTTCCACGCTTTGAGTCGCGGTAATTTCATCGCACGCTCGATGCATGGCTTTCGGAAGCAGCACACTACAGGTGTGCAAAAAAATTTGTTGCACCGGATGCTCATCTTAGGTGACGTGGAACAAGTGCACGTCGTTACCACGCTTGGAGTCGCGGGTAATCTCATCGCACGCTCGATCCAATGCTTTCTGAAGCGCACCACAGGTGTGCAACAAAATTTTGTTGCACCGATGCTCATCTTAGGTGACGGGAACAAGTGCACGGTTGTTACCACGCTTGAGTTAATGGTAATCTCGTCCACACGCTCATTGCAGGGTTTTCGAAGCGCACCGAAGTGTGCGAAAAAATTTGTTGCACCGATGCTCATGTTAGGTGACGGGAACAAGTGCACGGTAGTTACCACGCTTTGAGTCGCGGTAATCTGGTCGCACGCTCGATCCACGGCTTTTGGTAAGCGCACCACAAGTGTGCAAAAAAAATTTTGTTGCACCGGATGCTCATCTTAGGTGACGGGAACTAGTGCACGGCCGTTACCACGCTTTGAGTCGGTGGTAATCTCATCGCCTCGCTCGATGCACGATTTTCGAAGCGCACTGGGTGCGCAAAAAATTTTCTTACACCGGATGCTCATCTTTGGTGGCGTGGAACAAGTGCACGGGCCGTTCCACGCTTGGAGTCGCTGGTAATCTCGCCGCCGCTCGATGCATGGCTTTTCGATGCGCACTACGTGTGTGCAAAAAATTTTGTTGGACCGATGCTCATCTTAGGTGACGGGAACAAGTGCACGGTCGCTTACCACGCTTGGAGTTAATGGTAATCTCATCGCACGCTCGATGCACGGCTTTTAGTGAACCGCACTGAAGTGTACAAAAAAAATTTGTTGCACCGATGCACATCTAAGGCGACGGAACAAGGGCACGGTCGTTTCCACGCTTGAGTCAGGGTAATCTCGCCGCTGGCTCGATCCACGGCTTTCGAAGCGCACGACAAGTGTGCAAAAAAAAAATTTTGTTGCACCAGATGCTCAACTTAGGTGACGGGAACAAGCGCGCCGGTAGTTACCACGTTTGAGTCGCGGTAATCTCGCCGCACGCTCAATCCACGCCGAGAAGCGCACCACAAGTCTACAAAAAAAAATTTGTTGCAATCGATGCTCATCTTAGGTGACGGGAACAAGTGCACGGTAGTTACCACGTTTGGAGTCGCGGTAATCTCATCGCACGCTCGATGCACTCGCTGAAGCGCACAACAAGTGTGCAAAAAATTTTGTTGTACCGATGCTCATCTTAGGTCGTGGAACAAGGGCATGGTCGCTTTCCACGCTTGGAGTCAAGTGGTAATCTCGTCGCACGCTCGATGCATGGCTTTCGTGATGCACACAACAGGTGTGCAAAAAAAAATTTGTTGCAATCGATGCTCATCTTAGGTGACGGGAACAAGTGCACAGTCGTTACCACGTTTGGAGTCGTGGTAATCTCATCGCACGCTCGATCCAATGCTTTTCGAAGCGCATCACAGGTGTGCAACAAAATTTTGTTGCACCGGATGCTCATCTTAGGTGACGGGAACAAGTGCACGGTTGTTACCACGCGTGGAGTTAATGGTAATCTCGCCACACGCTCATTGCGTGGCTTTTCGGAAGCGCACTGAAGTGTGCGCGAAAAATTTGTTGCACCGGATGCTCATGTTAGGTGACGGGAACAAGTGCACGGTAGTTACCACGCTTGGAGTCGGGGTAATCTGGTCGCACGCTCGATCCACGGCTGAAGCGCACCACAAGTGTGCAAAAAAATTTGTTGCACCGATGCTCATCTTAGGTGACGTGGAACTAGTGCACGGCCGCTACCACGCTTGGAGTCGGTGGTAATCTCATCGCCTGCTCGATGCACGATTTTTCGAAAGCGCACCGTGGCGCGCAAAAAAATTTTCTTACACCGATGCTCATCTTTGGTGGCGTGGAACAAGTGCACGGTCGCTTCCACGTTTGGAGTCGGTGGTAATCTCGCCGCCGCTCGATGCATGGCTTTCGGGATGCGCACTACGTGTGTGCAAAAAAATTTGTTGGACCGATGCTCATCTTAGGTGACGGGAACAAGTGCACGGTCGCTTACCACGTTTGAGTTAATGGTAATCTCATCGCACGCTCGATGCACGGCTTTAGTGAACCGCACTGTAAGTGTACAAAAAATTTGTTGCACCGATGCACATCTAAGGCGACGTGGAACAAGGGCACGGTCGTTTCCACGCTTGAGTCGCGGGTAATCTCGCCGCTGGCTCGATCCACGGCTTTCGAAGCGCACGACAAGTGTGCAAAAAATTTTGTTGCACCGATGCTCAACTTAGGTGACGGGGAACAAGCGCCGGTAGTTACCACGCTTGGAGTCGCGGTAATCTCGCCGCACGCTCAATCCACGGCTTTCGAGAAGCGCACCACAAGTCTACAAAAAAAAATTGTTGCACCGGATGCTCATCTTAGGTGACGTGGAACAAGTGCACGGTAGTTACCACGCTTTGGAGTCGGGGTAATCTCGCCGCACGCTCGATCCGCTGGCTTTTCGAAGCGCACCACAAGTGTGCAAAAAAATTTGTTGCAATCGATGCTCATCTTAGGTGACGGGAACAAGTGCACGGTCGTTACCACGTTTGGAGTCTATGGTAATCTCGCCGCACGCTCGACGCACGGCGGCTGGAAGCGCACCGGTGCGTAAAAAATTTTGTTGCACCGATGCTCTACTTAGGTGACGGGAACAAGTGCACGGTCGTTACCACGCTTAGAGTCGGTGGTAATCTCGTCGCACGCTCGATGCACCGCTGAAGCGCACAACAAGTGTGCAAAAATTTTGTTGCACCGATGCTCATCTTAGGTCACGCGGAACAAGTCCACGGTCGCTTTCCACGCTTCGAGTCGCTGGTAATTTCGTCGCACGCTCGATGCATGGCTTTCGTGAAGCACACAACAGGTGTGCAAAAAAAATTTGTTGCACCGATGCTCATCTTAGGTGACGGGAACAAGTGCACGTCGTTACCACGCTTGGAGTCGGTGGTAATCTCATCGCACGCTCAATCCATCGCTGAAGTGCACCACGTGTGCAAAAAAATTTTGTTGGACCGATGCTCATCTTAGGTGACGGGAACAAGTGCACGGTTGTTATCACGCTTGGAGTCAATGGTAATCTCGCCACACGCTCATTGCAGGGTTTTTCGAAGCGCATCACAAGTGTGCGAAAAAAAATTTGTTGCACCGATGCTCATGTTTGGTGACGTGGAACAAGTGCACGGTCGCTTCCACGCTTGGAGTCGGTGGTAATCTCGCCGCCGCTCGATGCATGGCCTTCGGGATGCGCACTACGTGTGTGCAAAAATTTTGTTGGACCGATGCTCATCGCAGGTGACGGGAACAAGTGCACGGTCGCTTACCACGCTTTGGAGTTAATGGTAATCTCATCGCACGCTCGATGCACGGCTTTAGTGAACCGCACACAGAAGTGTACAAAAAATTTGTTGCACCGATGAACATCTAAGGCGACGTGGAACAAGGGCACGGTCGCTTCCACGCTTGGAGTCAGTGGTAATCTCGCCGCAGGCTCGATCCACGGCATTCGAAGCGCACCACAAGTGTGCAAAAAAATTTGTTGCACCGTGATGCTCAACTTAGGTGACGTGGAACAAGTGCACGGTAGTTACCACGCTTGAGTCGGGCGGTAATCTCGCCGCACGCTCGATCCACGGCTTTCGAAGCGCACCACAAGTCTGCAAAAAAAATTTGTTGCACCGATGCTCATCTTAGGTGACGGGAACAAGTGCACGGTCGTTACCACGTTTGGAGTCGCGGTAATCTCGCCGCACGCTCGACGCACGGCTTTTCGAAGCGCACCAGAAGCGCGTAAAAAATTTTGTTGCACCAGATGCTCTACTTGGGTGACGTGGAACAAGTGCACGGTCGTTACCACGCTTGGAGTCGGGTGGTAATCTCGCCGCACGCTCGATGCACTCGCTTTCGAAGCGCACAACAAGTGTGCAAAAATTTTGTTGCACCGGATGCTCATCTTAGGTCACGTGGAACAAGTGCACGGTCGCTTTCCACGCTTGGAGTCGGGTAATTTCGTCGCACGCTCGATGCATGGCTTTCGTGAAGCACACTACAGGTGTGCAAAAAAATTTGTTGCACCGGATGCTCATCTTAGGTGACGTGGAACAAGTGCACAGTCGTTACCACGTTTGGAGTCGGTGGTAATCTCATCGCACGCTCAATCCAATGCTTTTCGAAGCGCACCACAAGTGTGCAAAAAAATTTTGTTGCACCGGATGCTCATCTTAGGTGACGCGGAACAAGTGCACGGTTGTTACCACGCTTGGAGTCAATGGTAATCTCGCCACACGCTCATTGCGGGGGCTTTTCGAAGCGCACCACAAGTGTGCGAAAAAAAATTTGTTGCACCGGATGCTCATGTTTGGTGACGTGGAACAAGTGCACGGTAGTTACCACGCTTGGAGTCGTGGTAATCTCGCCGCACGCTCGATCCACGGCTGGAAGCGCACCACAAGTCCGCAAAAAAAATTGTTGCACCGGATGCTCATCTTAGGTGACGTGGAACAAGTGCACGGTCGTTACCACGCTTTGGAGTCAATGGTAATCTCGCCACACGCTCATTGCGGGCTTTTCGAAGCGCACCACAAGTGTGCGAAAAAAATTTGTTGCACCGATGCTCATGTTTGGTGACGGGAACAAGTGCACGGTAGTTACCACGCTTGGAGTCGCGGGTAATCTCGTCGCACGCTCGATCCACGGCTTTCGAAGCGCACCACAAGTCTGAAAAAAAAATTTGTAGCACCGATGCTCATCTTAGGTGACGTGGAACAAGTGCACGGTCGTTACCACGTTTGAGTTTGTGGTAATCTCGCCGCACGCTCGACGCACGGCTTTCGAAGCGCACCAGAAGTGCATAAAAAAATTTTATTGCACCGGATGCTCTACTTAGGTGACGTGGAACAAGTGCACGGTCGTTACCACGCTTGGAGTCGCGGTAATCTCGTCGCACGCTCGATGCAATCGCTGAAGCGCACAACAAGTGTGCAAAAAATTTTGTTGCACCGGATGCTCATCTTAGGTCACGTGGAACAAGTGCACGGTCGCTTTCCACGCTTGGAGTCGGGGTAATCTCGCCGACGCTCGATGCATGGCTTTCGTGAAGCACACAACAGGTGTGCAAAAAAATTTGTTGCACCGATGCTTATCTTAGGTGACGTGGAACAAGTGCACAGTCGTTACCAAGTTTGGAGTCGGTGGTAATCTCATCGCACGCTCAATCTGCCGCTTTTGGGAAGCGCACTACGTGTGCAAAAAAATTTTGTTGCACCGATGCTCATCTTAGGTGACGTGGAACAAGTGCACGGTTGGTACCACGCTTTGGAGTCAATGGTAATCTCGTCACACGCTCATTGCAGGGCTTTTCGAAGCGCATCACAAGTGTGCGAAAAAAATTTGTTGCACCGATGCTCATGTTAGGTGACGTGGAACAAGTGCACGGTCATTACCACGCTTGGAGTCGGGGTAATCTCATCACACGCTCGATGCACGACTTTCGAAGCGCACCAGAACCGTGCAAAAAAATTTTGTTACACCGATGCTCATCTTAGGTGGCGGGAACAAGTGCACGGTCGTTTCCACGTTTGGAGTCGGTGGTAATCTCGCCGCCGCTCGATGCATGGCTTTCGGATGCGCACCCACAGGTGTGCAAAAAATTTTGTTGGACCGGATGCTCATCTTAGGTGACGTGGAACAAGTGCACGGTCGTTTACCACGCTTTGGAGTTAATGGTAATCTGATCGCACGCTCGATGCACGGCTTTAGTGAACCGCACCAGAAGTGTAGAAAAAAATTTGTTGCACCGGATGAACATCTAAGGCGACGTGGAACAAGGGCACGGTCGTTTCCACGCTTGGAGTCGGTGGTAATCTCGCCGCAGGCTCGATCCACGGCTTTCGAAGCGCACCACAAGTGTGCAAAAAATTTTGTTGCACCGTATGCTCATCTTAGGTGACGTGGAACAAGTGCATGGTAGTTACCACGTTTGAGTCGCGGTAATCTCGCTGCACGCTCGATCCACGGCTTTCGGAAGCGCACCACAAGTGTGCAAAAAAATTTGTTGCACCGGATGCTCATCTTAGGTGACGTGGAACAAGTGCACGGTCGTTACCACGCTTTGGAGTCTGTGGTAATCTCGTCGCACGCCGACGCACGGCTTTTCGAAGCGCACCGGGCGCGTAAAAAAATTTTGTTGCACCGGATGCTCTACTTAGGTGACGTGGAACAAGTGCACGGTCGTTACCACGTTTGGAGTCGGTGGTAATCTCGTCGCACGTTCGATGCACTGCGCTTCGGGAAGCGCACAACAAGTGTGCAAAAATTTTGTTGCACCGGATGCTCATCTTAGGTCACGGGAACAAGTGCACGGTCGTTTCCACGCTTGGAGTCGGTGGTAATCTCGCCGCACGCTCGATGCATGGCTTTCGTGAAGCACACAACAGGTGTGCAAAAAAATTTGTTGCACCGATGCTTATCTTAGGTGACGTGGAACAAGTGCACAGTCGTTACCAAGTTTGGAGTCGCGGGTAATATCATCGCACGCTCAATCTGCTGCTTTTTGGGAAGCGCACCACGTGTGCAAAAAAATTTTGTTGCACCGGATGCTCATCTTAGGTGACGGGAACAAGTGCACGGTTGGTACCACGTTTGGAGTCAATGGTAATCTCGTCACACGCTCATTGCAGGGCTTTTCGGAAGCGCATCACAAGTGTGCGAAAAAAATTTGTTGCACCGATGCTCATGTTAGGTGACGGGAACAAGTGCACGGTCATTACCACGTTTGGAGTCGGTGGTAATCTCATCACACGCTCGATGCACGACTTTCGAAGCGCACTGTAACTGTGCAAAAAAAAATTTTGTTACACCGGATGCTCATCTTAGGTGGCGTGGAACAAGTGCACGGTCGTTTCCACGTTTGGAGTCGGTGGTAATCTCGCCGCCGCTCGATGCATGGCTTTCGGGATGCGCACCACGTGTGCAAAAAAATTTTGTTGGACCGGATGCTCATCTTAGGTGACGTGGAACAAGTGCACGGCCGTTTACCACGTTTGGAGTTAATGGTAATCTGATCGCACGCTCGATGCACGGCTTTAGTGAACCGCACCAGAAGTGTAGAAAAAATTTGTTGCACCGATGAACATCTAAGGCGACGTGGAACAAGGGCACGGTCGTTTCCACGCTTGGAGTCGGTGGTAATCTCGCCGCAGGCTCGATCCACGGCTTTCGAAGCGCACCACAAGTGTGCAAAAAATTTTGTTGCACCGGATGCTCATCTTAGGTGACGGGAACAAGTGCATGGTAGTTACCACGTTTGGAGTCGGTGGTAATCTCGTTGCACGCTCGATCCACGGCTTTCGGAAGCGCACCACAAGTGTGTAAAAAAAATTTGTTGCACCGGATGCTCATCTTAGGTGACGGGAACAAGTGCACGGTCGTTACCACGTTTGGAGTCCGTGGTAATCTCGCCGCACGCTCGACGCACGGCTTTCGGAAGCGCACCAGAAGTGCGTAAAAAATTTTGTTGCACCGGATGCTCTACTTAGGTGACGTGGAACAAGTGCACGGTCGTTACCACGTTTGGAGTCGGTGGTAATCTCGTCGCACGCTCGATGCACTGCTTTCGAAGCGCACAACAAGTGTGCAAAAATTTTGTTGCACCGGATGCTCATCTTAGGTCACGTGGAACAAGTGCACGGTCGTTTCCACGTTTCGAGTCGGTGGTAATTTCGTCGCACGCTCGATGCATGGCTTTCGTGAAGCACACAACAGGTGTGCAAAAAAATTTGTTGCACCGATGCTCATCATAGGTGACATGGAACAAGTGCACAGTCGTTACCACGTTTGGAGTCAGTGGTAATCTCATCGCACGCTTCAATCCAATGCTTTCGGAAGCGCACCACAGGTGTGCAAAAAATTTTGTTGCACCGGAGCTCATCTTAGGTGACGTGGAACAAGAGCACGGTTGTTACCACGTTTGGAGTCAATGGTAATCTCGTCACACGCTCATTGCGGGGGCTTTCGGGAAGCGCACCACAAGTGTGCGAAAAAATTTGTTGCACCGGATGCTCATGTTTGGTGACATGGAACAAGTGCACGGTAGTCACCACGTTTGGAGTCGGTGGTAATCTCGTCGCACGCTTCGATCCACGGCTTTCGGAAGCGCACCACAAGTCTGCAAAAAAAAATTTGTTGCACCGGATGCTCATCTTAGGTGACGTGGAACAAGTGCACGGTCGTTACCACGTTTGGAGTCGGTGGTAATCTCATCGCACGTTCGATCCACGGCTTTTCGAAGCGCACCACAAGTCTGAAAAAAAAAATTTGTAGCACCGGATGCTCATCTTAGGTGACGTGGAACAAGTGCACGGCCGTTACCACGTTTGGAGTCTGTGGTAATCTCGTCGCACGCTCGACGCACGGCTTTCGGGAAGCGCACGAAGTGTGTAAAAAAATTTTGTTGCACTGGATGCTCTACTTAGGTGACGTGGAACAAGTGCACGGTCGTTACCACGTTTGAGTCCGTGGTAATCTCTCGTCGCACGCTCGACGCACGGCTTTCGGAAGCGCACCGAAGCGCGTAAAAAATTTTGTTGCACCGGATGCTCTACTTAGGTGACGTGGAACAAGTGCACGGTCGTTACCACGTTTGGAGTCGAGTGGTAATCTCGTCGCACGCTCGATGCACTGCTTTCGGGAAGCGCACAACAAGTGTGCAAAAAATTTTGTTGCACCGGATGCTCATCTTAGGTCACGTGGAACAAGTGCACGGTCGTTTCCACGTTTGGAGTCGGTGGTAATCTCGTCGCACGCTCGATGCATGGCTTTCGTGAAGCACACAACAGGTGTGCAAAAAAAATTTGTTGCACCGGATGCTTATCTTAGGTGACGTGGAACAAGTGCACAGTCGTTACCAAGTTTGGAGTCAGTGGTAATATCATCGCACGTTCAATCTGCTGCTTTTGGGAAGCGCACCATAGGTGTGCAAAAAAATTTTGTTGCACCGGATGCTCATCTTAGGTGACGTGGAACAAGTGCACGGTTGGTACCACGTTTGGAGTCAATGGTAATCTCGTCACACGTTCATTGCGGGGCTTTTTGAAGCGCATCACAAGTGTGCGAAAAAAATTTGTTGCACCGGATGCTCATGTTAGGTGACGTGGAACAAGTGCACGGTCATTACCACGTTTGGAGTCAGTGGTAATCTCATCACACGTTCGATGCACGACTTTCGGGAAGCGCACCAGAACTGTGCAAAAAAATTTTGTTACACCGGATGCTCATCTTAGGTGGCGTGGAACAAGTGCACGGTCGTTTCCACGTTTGGAGTCGATGGTAATCTCGTCGCCGCTCGATGCATGGCTTTCGGGATGCGCACCACAGGTGTGCAAAAAATTTTGTTGGACCGGATGCTCATCTTAGGTGACGTGGAACAAGTGCACGGTCGCTTTACCACGCTTTGGAGTTAATGGTAATCTGATCGCACGCTCGATGCACGGCTTTAGTGAACCGCACCAGAAGTGTAGAAAAAATTTGTTGCACCGGATGAACATCTAAGGCGGCGTGGAACAAGGGCACGGTCGTTTCCACGTTTGGAGTCGGGTGGTAATCTCGTCGCAGGCTCGATCCACGGCTTTCGAAGCGCACCACAAGTGTGCAAAAAAATTTTGTTGCACCGGATGCTCATCTTAGGTGACGTGGAACAAGTGCATGGTAGTTACCACGTTTGGAGTCGGTGGTAATCTCGTTGCACGTTCGATCCACGGCTTTTCGGGCAGCGCACCACAAGTGTGAAAAAAAAATTTGTTGCACCGGATGCTCATCTTAGGTGACGTGGAACAAGTGCACGGTCGTTACCACGTTTGGAGTCAGTGGTAATCTCGTCGCACGCTCGACGCACGGCTTTCGAAGCGCACCAGAAGTGCGTAAAAAATTTTGTTGCACCGGATGCTCTACTTAGGTGACGTGGAACAAGTGCACGGTCGTTACCACGTTTGGAGTCGGTGGTAATCTCGTCGCACGTTCGATGCACTTTGCTTTCGGGAAGCGCCAACAAAGTGTGCAAAAAATTTTGTTGCACCGGATGCTCATCTTAGGTCACGTGGAACAAGTGCACGGTCGTTTCCACGTTTCGAGTCGATGGTAATTTCGTCCGCACGCTTCGATGCATGGCTTTCGGGAAGCACACAACAGGTGTGCAAAAAAAATTTGTTGCACCGGATGCTCATCATAGGTGACATGGAACAAGTGCACGATCGTTACCACGTTTGGAGTCGCGGGTAATCTCATCGCACGCTCAATCCAATGCTTTCGGAAGCGCACCACAGTGTGCAAAAAAATTTTGTTGCACCGGAGCTCATCTTAGGTGACGTGGAACAAGAGCACGGTTGTTACCACGTTTGGAGTCAATGGTAATCTCGTCACACGCTCATTGCAGGGCTTTCGCACTGCACCACAAGTGTGCGAAAAAATTTGTTGCACCGGATGCTCATGTTTGGTGACATGGAACAAGTGCACGGTAGTCACCACGTTTGGAGTCGGTGGTAATCTCGCCGCACGCTCGATCCACGGCTTTCGGGAAGCGCACCACAAGTCTGCAAAAAAAAAATTTGTTGCACCGGATGCTCATCTTAGGTGACGTGGAACAAGTGCACGGTCGTTACCACGTTTGGAGTCAGTGGTAATCTCATCGCACGTTCGATCCACGGCTTTCGGGAAGCGCACCACAAGTCTGAAAAAAAAATTTGTAGCACCGGATGCTCATCTTAGGTGACGTGGAACAAGTGCACGGTCGTTACCACGTTTGGAGTCAGTGGTAATCTCGTCGCACGTTCGACGCACGGCTTTCGAAGCGCACCAGTAAGTGTGTAAAAAAATTTTGTTGCACCGATGCTCTACTTAGGTGACGTGGAACAAGTGCACGGTCGTTACCACGTTTGGAGTCGGTGGTAATCTCGTCTCACGTTCGATGCACTTGCTTTCGGAAGCGCACAACAAGTGTGCAAAAAATTTTGTTGCACCGGATGCTCATCTTAGGTCACGTGGAACAAGTGCACGGTCGTTTCCACGTTTGGAGTCGGGGTAATTTCGTCGCACGCTCGATGCATGGCTTTTCGTGAAGCACACAACAGGTGTGCAAAAAAATTTGTTGCACCGGATGCTCATCTTAGGTGACGTGGAACAAGTGCACGCCGTTACCACGTTTGGAGTCCGTTGTAATCTCATCGCACGCTCAATCCAATGCTTTCGGGAAGCGCACCACGGGTGTGCAAAAAAATTTTGTTGCACCGGATGCTCATCTTAGGTGACGTGGAACAAGTGCACGGTTGTTACCACGTTTGGAGTCAATGGTAATCTCGTCACACGTTCATTGCGGGGCTTTTCGGGAAGCGCACCACAAGTGTGCGAAAAAAATTTGTTGCACCGGATGCTCATGTTTGGTGACGTGGAACAAGTGCACGGTAGTTACCACGTTTGGAGTCGGTGGTAATCTTGTCGCACGCGTTCGATCCACGGCTTTCGGAAGCGCACCACAAGTCTGAAAAAAAAATTTGTTGCAATCGATGCTCATCTTAGGTGACGTGGAACAAGTGCCACGGTCGTTACCACGTTTGGAGTCCGTGGTAATCTCGTCGCAAGTTCGACGCACGGCTTTCGGGAAGCGCACCAGGCGCGTGCGTAAAAAAATTTTGTTGCACGGATGCTCTACTTAGGTGACGTGGAACAAGTGCACGGTCGTTACCACGTTTGGAGTCGGTGGTAATCTCGTCGAACGTTCGATGCAATTGCTTTTCGGGAAGCGCACAACAAGTGTGCAAAAATTTTGTTGCACCGGATGCTCATCTTAGGTCACGTGGAACAAGTGCACGGTCGTTTCCACGTTTGGAGTCGATGGTAATCTCGTCGCACGTTCGATGCATGGCTTTCGGGAAGCGCACAACAGGTGTGCAAAAAAATTTGTTGCACCGGATGCTTATCTTAGGTGACGTGGAACAAGTGCACGCCGTTACCACGTTTGGAGTCGGTGGTAATCTCATCGCACGTTCAATCCGCTGCTTTTGGGAAGCGCACCACGTGTGCAAAAAAATTTTGTTGCACCGATGCTCATCTTAGGTGACGTGGAACAAGTGCACGGTTGGTACCACGTTTGGAGTCAATGGTAATCTCGTCCACACGCTCATTGCAGGGCTTTCGTGAAGCGCATCACAAGTGTGCGAAAAAAATTTGTTGCACCGGATGCTCATGTTAGGTGACGTGGAACAAGTGCACGGTCATTACCACGTTTGGAGTCGGTGGTAATCTCATCGCACGCTCGATGCACGACTTTCGGGAAGCGCACGAACGTGCAAAAAAATTTTTGTTACACCGGATGCTCATCTTAGGTGGCGTGGAACAAGTGCACGGTCGTTTCCACGTTTGGAGTCGATGGTAATCTCGCCGCTTGTTCGATGCATGGTTTTTCGGGATGCGCACCACGGTGTGCAAAAAAATTTGTTGGACCGGATGCTCATCTTAGGTGACGTGGAACAAGTGCACGGTCGTTTACCACGTTTGGAGTTAATGGTAATCTGATCGCACGTTCGATGCACGGCTTTAGTGAACCGCACCAGAAGTGTACAAAAAAATTTGTTGCACCGGATGAACATCTAAGGCGACGTGGAACAATGGCACGGTCGTTTCCACGTTTGGAGTCAGTGGTAATCTCGTCGCAGGCTCGATCCACGGCTATCGGGAAGCGCACCACAAGTGTGCAAAAAAATTTTGTTGCACCAGATGCTCATCTTAGGTGACGTGGAACAAGTGCACGGTAGTTACCACGTTTGGAGTCGATGGTAATCTCGTCCGCACGCTCGATCCACGGCTTTTCGGGATGCGCACCACAAGTGTGCAAAAAAAAAATTGTTGCACCGGATGCTCATCTTAGGTGACGTGGAACAAGTGCACGGTCGTTACCACGTTTGGAGTCTGTGGTAATCTCGTCGCACGTTCGGCGCTTACGGCTTTCGAAAGCGCACCGGAAGTGCGTAAAAAAAATTTTGTTGCACCGGATGCTCTACTTAGGAGACGTGGAACAAGTGCACGGTCGTTACCACGTTTGGAGTCGGTGGTAATCTCATCGCACGTTCAATCCAATGCTTTTCGGGAGCGCACCACAGGTGTGCAAAAAATTTTGTTGCACGGATGCTCATCTTAGGTGACGTGGAACAAGTGCACGGTTGTTACCACGTTTGGAGTCAATGGTAATCTCGTCACACGTTCATTGCAGGGCTTTTCGGAAGCGCACCACAAGTGTGCGAAAAAAATTTGTTGCACCGGATGCTCATGTTTGGTGACGTGGAACAAGTGCACGGTAGTTACCACGTTTGGAGTCGGGGTAATCTCGTCGCCGCGTTCGATCCACGGCTTTCGGGGAAGCGCACCACAAGTCTGAAAAAATTTGTTGCACCGGATGCTCATCTTAGGTGGCGTGGAACAAGTGCACGGTCGTTACCACGTTTGGAGTCTGTGGTAATCTCGTCGCCGCGTTCGGCGCCGGCTTTTCGGAAGCGCACCGGAAGTGCGTAAAAAAATTTTGTTGCACCGGATGCTCTACTTAGGTGACGTGGAACAAGTGCACGGTCGTTACCACGTTTGGAGTCGATGGTAATCTCGTCCGCACGTTCGATGCCTTCGCTTTCGGGAAGCGCACAACAAGTGTGCAAAAAATTTTGTTGCACCGGATGCTCATCTTAGGTCACGTGGAACAAGTGCACGGTCGTTTCCACGTTTGGAGTCGATGGTAATCTCGTCGCGCGTTCGATGCATGGCTTTCGGGAAGCACACAACAGTGCGCAAAAAAATTTGTTGCACGGATGCTCATCTTAGGTGACGTGGAACAAGTGCCGCGATCGTTACCACGTTTGGAGTCGGTGGTAATCTCATCGCACGCGTTCGATCCAATGCTTTTTCGGGAAGCGCACCACAGGTGTGCGAAAAAAATTTGTTGCACGGATGCTCATGTTAGGCGGCGTGGAACAAGTGCACGGTTGGTACCACGTTTGGAGTCAGTGGTAATCTCGTCGCACGTTCGATCCACGGCTTTCGGGAAGCGCACCACAAGTCTGCAAAAAAAAAAAATTGTTGCACCGGATGCTCATCTTAGGTGACGTGGAACAAGTGCACGGTCGTTACCACGTTTGGAGTCTGTGGTAAGCTCGTCGCACGTTCGACGCACGGCTTTCAGGAAGCGCACCAGAAGTGCGTAAAAAAATTTTGTTGCACCGGATGCTCAATTTAGGTGACGTGGAACAAGTGCACGGTCGTTGCCACGTTTGGAGTCAGTGGTAATGTCGTCGCACGTTCCATGCACTGATTTCGGGAAGCGCACAACAAGTGTGCAAAAAATTTTGTTGCACCGGATGCTCATCTTAGGTCACGTGGAACAAGTGCACGGTCATTTCCGTGTCTGGAGTCAGTGGTAATCTCCTCGCACGTTCGATCCGCGGCTTTTGGGAAGCGCACCACAAGTCTGCAAAAAAAATTTGTTGCACCGGATGCTCATCTTAGGTGACGTGGAACAAGTGCACGGTCGTTACCACGTCTGGAGTCAGTGGTAATCTCATCGCACGTTCGATGCACGGCTTTCGGGAAGCGCACAGAAGTGTGCAAAAAAAAATTTGTTGCACCGGATGCTCATCTTAGGTGACGTGGAACAAGTGCACGGTCTTTACCACGTTTGGCGTCGGTGGTAATCTCGTCGCACGTTCGACGCTTGCGGCTTTTTTGGGAAGCGCACCAGAAGTGCGTAAAAAATTTTGTTGCACCGGATGCTCATCTTAGGTGACGTGGAACAAGTGCACGGTCGTTACCACGTTTGGAGTCAGTGGTAATCTGGTCGCACGTTCGAGGCACTGCTTTCGGGAAGCGCACAACAAGTGTGCAAAAAAATTTTGTTACACCGGATGCTCATCTTAGGTGGCGTGGAACAAGTGCACGGTCGTTTCCACGTTTGGAGTCGATGGTTATCTCGTCGCTCGTTCGATGCATGGCTTTTCGGGATGCGCACCACGGGTGTGCAAAAAATTTTGTTGGACGGGTGCTCATCTTAGGTGACGTGGAACAAGTGCACGGTCGTTTACCACGTTTGGAGTTAATGGTAATCTCATCGCACGCGTTCGATGCACGACTTTAGTGAACCGCACCGGAAGTGTACAAAAAAATTTGTTGCACCGGATGCACATCTAAGGCGGCGTGGAACAAGGGCACGGGCCGTTTCCACGTTTGGAGTCGGTGGTAATCTCGTCGCAGGCTCGATCCACGGCTTTCGGGAAGCACACCACAAGTGTGCAAAAAAAATTTTGTTGCACCGGATGCTCATCTTAGGTCACGTGGAAAAAAGTGCACGGTCGTTTCCACGTTTGGAGTCGTGGGTAATCTCGTCGCACGTTCGATGCATGGCTTTCGGGAAGCACACAACAGGTGTGCAAAAAATTTGTTGCACCGGATGCTTATCTTAGGTGACGTGGAACAAGTGCATAGTCGTTACCACGTTTGGAGTCGGTGGTAATCTCATCGCACGTTCAATCCATTTCGGGGAAGCACACCATAGGTGTGCAAAAAAATTTTGCTGCACCGGATGCTCATCTTAGGTGACGTGGAACAAGTGCACGGTTGTTACCACGTTTGGAGTCAGTGGTAATCTCGTCGCACGTTCGATCCACGGCTTTCGGGAAGCGCACCACAAGTCTGCAAAAAAAAATTTGTTGCACCGGATGCTCATCTTAGGTGACGTGGAACAAGTGCACGGTTGTTACCACGTTTGGAGTCAGTGGTAATCTCGTCGCACGTTCGATGCACTGCTTTCAGGAAGCGCACAAGAAGTGTGCAAAAAATTTTGTTGCACCGGATGCTCATCTTAGGTGACGTGGAACAAGTGCACGGTCGTCACCACGTTTGGAGTCAGTGGCAATCTCGTCGCACGCTCGACGCACGGCTTTCAGGAAGCGCACCAGAAGTGCGTAAAAAAATTTTGTTGCACCGGATCCTCATCTTAGGTGACGTGGAACAAGTGCACGGTTGTTATCACGTTTGGAGTCGGTGGTAATCTCGTCGCACGTTCGATGCACTTTGCTTTCGGGGAAGCGCACAACAAGTGTGCAAAAATTTTGTTGCACCGGATGCTCATCTTAGGTCATGTGGAACAAGTGCACGGTCGTTTCCACGCTTTGAGTCAGTGGTAATCTCGTCGCACGTTCGATGCATGGCTTTCAGGAAGCACACAACAGGTGTGCAAAAAAAATTTGTTGCACCGGATGCTCATCTTAGGTCACGTGGAACAAGTGCACGGTCGTTTCCACGTTTGGAGTCGATGGTAATCTCGTCGCTCGTTCGATGCATGGCTTTTCGAGATGCGCACCACGCAGTGTGCAAAAAAATTTTGTTGGACGGATGCTCATCTTAGGTGACGTGGAACAAGTGCACGGTCGTTTACCACGTTTGGAGTTAATGGTAATCTCATCGCACGTTCGATGCACGGCTTTAGTGAACCGCACGGAAGTGTACAAAAAAATTTGTTGCACGGATGCACATCTAAGGCGGCGTGGAACAAGGGCACGGTCGTTTCCACGTTTGGAGTCGGTGGTAATCTCGTCGCAGGCTCGATCCACGGCTTTCGGGGAAGCGCACCACAAGTGTGCAAAAATTTTTGTTGCACCGGATGCTCATCTTAGGTGACGTGGAACAAGTGCCGCGGTAGTTACCACGTTTGGAGTCGATGGTAATCTCATCGCACGTTCGATCCACGGCTTTCGGGCGCGCACCGCAAGTCTGCAAAAAAAAAAATTTGTTGCACCGGATGCTCATCTTAGGTGACGTGGAACAAGTGCACGGTCGATACCACGTTTGGAGTCGGTGGTAATCTCGTCGCCGCGTTCGATGCCTTTGCTCTCGGGAAGCGCACAACAAGTGTGCAAAAAATTTTGTTGTACCGGATGCTCATCTTAGGTCGGGGTGGAACAAGTGCCTTTGTCGTTTCCACGTTTGGAGTCGGTGGTAATCTCGTCGCACGTTCGATGCATGGCTTTCGGGAAGCACACAACAGGTGTGCAAAAAAAAAATTTGTTGCACCGGATGCTCATCTTAGGTGACGTGGAACAAGTGCACGATCGTTACCACGTTTGGAGTCGGTGGTAATCTCATCGCACGTTCAATCCACTTTGCTTTCGGGAAGCGCACCATAGGTGTGCAAAAAATTTTGTTGCACCGGATGCTCATCTTAGGTGACGTGGAACAAGTGCACGGTTGTTACCACGTTTGGAGTCGATGGTAATCTCGTCGCACGTTCGATCCACGGCTTTCGGGAAGCGCCGCGAAGTGTGCAAAAAAATTTTGTTGCACGGATGCTCATCTTAGGTGACGTGGAACAAGTGCACGGTCTTTACCACGTTTGGCGTCGGTGGTAATCTCGTCGCACGTTCGGCGCCGCGGCTTTCGGGAAGCGCACGAAGTGCGTAAAAAAAATTTGTTGCACGGATGCTCATCTTAGGTGATGTGGAACAAGTGCGGTCGTTACCACGTTTGGAGTCGGTGGTAATCTGGTCGCACGTTCGAGGCCTTTGCTTTTCGGGGAAGCGCACAACAAGTGTGCAAAAAAAATTTTGTTACACGGATGCTCATCTTAGGTGGCGTGGAACAAGTGCACGGTCGTTTCCATGTTTGGAGTCGGTGGTAATCTCGTCGCTCGTTCGATGCATGGCTTTCGGGATGCGCACCACAGGTGGGCAAAAAAATTTTGTTGGACCGGATGCTCATCTTAGGTGACGTGGAACAAGTGCACGCGTCGTTACCATATTTGGAGTCGGTGGTTATCTCATCGCACGCGTTCGATGCGGCTTTAGTGAACCGCACCAGAAGTGTACAAAAAAAATTTGTTGCACCAGATGCACATCTAAGGCGGCGTGGAACAAAGGGGCGATGTCGTTTCCACGTTTGGAGTCGGTGGTAATCTCGTCGCGAGGCTCAATCCACGGCTTTCGGGAAGCACACCACAAGTGTGCAAAAAATTTTGTTGCACCGGATGCTCATCTTAGGTCACGTGGAACAAGTGCACGGTCGTTTCCACGTTTGGAGTCGATGGTAATCTCGTCGCACGTTCGATGCATGGCTTTCGGGAAGCACACAATAGGTGTGCAAAAAAATTTGTTGCACCAGATGCTTATCTTAGGTGACGTGGAACAAGTGCACAGTCGTTACCACGTTTGGAGTCGGTGGTAATCTCATTGCACGTTCAATCCACTGCTTTTGGGGCGCACCATGGGTGTGCAAAAAATTTTGTTGCACGGATGCTCATCTTAGGTGACGTGGAACAGGTGCACGGTCGTTACCACGTCTGGAGTCAGTGGTAATCTCGTCGCACGTTCGATGCACGGCTTTAGTGAACCGCACCAGAAGTGTACAAAAAAATTTTGTTGCACCGGATGCTCATCTTAGGTGACGTGGAACAAGTGCACGGTCGTTACCATGTTTGGAGTCGGTGGTAATCTCATCGGACGTTCGATGCACGGCTTTAGTGAACCGCACCAGAAGTGTACAAAAAAATTTGTTGCACCGGATGCACATCTAACGCGACGTGGAACAAGGGCACGGTCGTTTCCACGTTTGGAGTCAGTGGTAATCTCGTCGCAGGCTCGATCCACGGCTTTCGGGAAGCACACCACAAGTGTGCAAAAAAATTTTGTTGCACCAGATGCCCATCTTAGGTCACGTGGAACAAGTGCACGGTCGTTTCCACGTTTGGAGTCAGTGGTAATCTCGCGTTCGATGCATGGCTTTCAGGAAGCACACAATAGGTGTGCAAAAAAAATTTGTTGCACCGGATGCTTATCTTAGGTGACGTGGAACAAGTGCACAGTCGTTACCACGTTTGGAGTCAGTGGTAATCTCATCGCACGTTCAATCCACTGCTTTCGGGAAGTGCACCATGGGTGTGCAAAAAAATTTTGTTGCACCGGATGCTCATCTTAGGTGACGTGGAACAAGTGCACGGTTGTTACCACGTTTGGAGTCAGTGGCAATCTCGTCGGACGTTCGATCCACGGCTTTCGGGAAGCGCACCACAAGTCAGCAAAAAAAATTTGTTGCACCGGATGCTCATCTTAGGTGACGTGGAACAAGTGCGGTTGTTACCACGTCTGGAGTCGATGGTAATCTCGTCGCCGCGTTCGATGCACGGCTTTCGGGAAGCGCCGCGAAGTGTGCAAAAAATTTTGTTGCACGGATGCTCATCTTAAGTGGCGTGGAACAAGTGCACGGTCTTTACCACGTTTGGCGTCGGTGGTAATCTCGTCGCACGTTCGGCGCCGCGGCTTTCGGAAGCGCACCAGAAGTGCGTAAAAAATTTTGTTGCACGGATGCTCATCTTAGGTGACGTGGAACAAGTGCCGCATCGTTACCACGTTTGGAGTCGGTGGTAATCTGGTCGCACGTTCGAGGCCTTTGCTTTTCGGGAAGCGCACAACAAGTGTGCAAAAAAATTTTTTGTTACACGGATGCTCATCTTAGGTGGCGTGGAACAAGTGCACGGTCGTTTCCATGTTTGGAGTCGGTGGTAATCTCGCCGCTCGTTCGATGCATGGCTTTTCGGGATGCGCACCACAGGTGGGCAAAAAAATTTTGTTGGACCGGATGCTCATCTTAGGTGACGTGGAACAAGTGCACGGTCGTTACCATGTTTGGAGTCGGTGGTAATCTCATCGCACGTTGGATGCACGGCTTTAGTGAACCGCACCAGAAGTGTACAAAAAAATTTGTTGCACCGGATGCACATCTAAGGCGACGTGGAACAAGGGCACGGTCGTTTCCACGTTTGGAGTCGATGGTAATCTCGTCGTAGGCTCGATCCACGGCTTTCGGGAAGCACACCCCAAGTGTGCAAAAAATTTTGTTGCACCAGGATGCTCATCTTAGGTCACGTGGAACAAGTGCGGTCGTTTCCATGTTTGGAGTCGGTGATAATCTCGTCGCACGTTCGATGCATGGCTTTTCGGGAAGCACATAACAAGTGTGCAAAAAAATTTGTTGCACCGGATGCTTATCTTTGGTGACGTGGAACAAGTGCCACGGTCGTTACCACGTTTGGAGTCGATGGTAATCTCATCGCACGTTCAATCCACTTTGCTTTTCGGGAAGCGCACCATGGGTGTGCAAAAAATTTTGTTGCACGGATGCTCTTCTTGGGTGACGTGGAACAAGTGCACGGTTGTTACCACGTTTGGAGTCGATGGTAATCTCGTCGGACGTTCGATCCACGGCTTTGGGAAGCGCACCACAAGTCTGCAAAAAAAAATTGTTGCACCGGATGCTCATCTTAGGTGGCGTGGAACAAATGCGGTCGTTACCACGTGCTGGTCGATGGTAATCTCGTCGCCGCGTTCGATGCACGGCTTTCGGGAAGCGCCGCAGTGTGCAAAAAAATTTTGTTGCACGGATGCTCATCTTAGGTGACGTGGAACAAGTGCGGTCGTTACCACGTTTGGAGTCGATGGTAATCTGGTCGCCGCGTTCGAGGCACTTTGCTTTCGGGAAGCGCACAACAAGTGTGCAAAAAAATTTTGTTACACCGGATGCTCATCTTAGGTGGCGTGGAACAAGTGCACGGTCGTTTCCACGTTTGGAGTCGGTGGTAATCTCGTCGCTCGTTCGATGCATGGCTTTTCGGGATGCGCACCACAGGTGGGCAAAAAAATGTTGTTGGACCGGATGCTCATCTTAGGTGACGTGGAACAAGTGCACGGTCGTTACCATGTTTGGAGTCGGTGGTAATCTCATCGCACGTTCGATGCGGCTTTAGTGAACCGCACCGGAAGTGTACAAAAAATTTGTTGCACCGGATGCGCATCTAAAGGCGGCGTGGAACAAGGGGGCACGGTCGTTTCCACGTTTGGAGTCGGTGGTAATCTCGTCGCAGGCTCGATCCACGGCTTTTCGGGAAGCACACCACAAGTTGCAAAAAAATTTTGTTGCACCAGATGCTCATCTTAGGTCACGTGGAACAAGTGCACGGTCGTTTCCACGTTTGGAGTCGATGGTAATCTCGTCGCACGTTCGATGCATGGCTTTTCGGGGAAGCACACAACAGTGTGCAAAAAAAATTTGTTGCACCGGATGCTTATCTTAGGTGACGTGGAACAAGTGCACAGTCGTTACCACGTTTGGAGTCGGTGGTAATCTCATCGCACGCGTTCAATCCACTGCTTTCGGGAAGCGCACCATGGGTGTCCAAAAAATTTTGTTGCACGGATGCTCATCTTAGGTGACGTGGAACAAGTGCACGGTTGTTACCACGTTTGGAGTCGATGGTAATCTCGTCGCACGTTCGATCCACGGCTTTTCGGAAGAGCACCACAAGTCTGCAAAAAAAATTTGTTGCACCGGATGCTCATCTTAGGCGGCGTGGAACAAGTGCACGGTCGTTACCACGTGCGAGTCGGTGGTAATCTCGTCGCACGTTCGATGCACGGCTTTTCGGGAAGCGCCGCGAAGTGTGCAAAAAATTTTTGTTGCACCGGATGCTCATCTTAGGTGGCGTGGAACAAGTGCACGGTCTTTACCACGTTTGGCGTCGGTGGTAATCTCGTCGCCGCGTTTGGCGCTTACGGCTTTTCGGGGAGCGCACCAGAAGTGCGTAAAAAATTTTGTTGCACGGATGCTCATCTTAGGTGACGTGGAACAAGTGCACGGTCGTTACCACGTTTGGAGTCGGTGGTAATCTGGTCGCACGTTCGAGGCACTGCTTTTCGGGGAAGCGCACAACAAGTGTGCAAAAAATTTTGTTACACCGGATGCTCATCTTAGGTGGCGTGGAACAAGTGCACGGTCGTTTCCATGTTTGGAGTCGGTGGTAATCTCGTCGCTCGTTCGATGCATGGCTTTTCGGGATGCGCACCACGGGTGGGCAAAAAAATTTTGTTGCACCGGATGCTCATCTTAGGTGACGTGGAACAAGTGCACGGTCGTTACCATGTTTGGAGTCGGTGGTAATCTCATCGCACGTTCGATGCACGGCTTTAGTGAACCGCACCAGAAGTGTACAAAAAAATTTGTTGCACCGGATGCACATCTAAGGCGGCGTGGAACAAGGGGGGCACGGTCGTTTCCACGTTTGGAGTCGGTGGTAATCTCGTCGCGAGGCTCGATCCACGGCTTTTGGGGAAGCACACCACAAGTGTGCAAAAAATTTTGTTGCACCAGATGCTCATCTTAGGTCACGTGGAACAAGTGCGCGGTCGTTTCCACGTTTGGAGTCGATGGTAATCTCGTCGCCGCGTTCGATGCATGGCTTTCGGGAAGCACACAACAGGTGTGCAAAAAAAATTTGTTGCACCGGATGCTTATCTTAGGTGACGTGGAACAAGTGCACGATCGTTACCACGTTTGGAGTCGGTGGTAATCTCATCGCACGTTCAATCCACTTTGCTTTTCGGGAAGCGCACCATGGGTGTCCAAAAAATTTTGTTGCACGGATGCTCATCTTAGGTGACGTGGAACAAGTGCACGGTTGTTACCACGTTTGGAGTCGATGGTAATCTCGTCGCACGTTCGATCCACGGCTTTCGGGAAGAGCACCACAAGTCTGCAAAAAAAAATTTGTTGCACGGATGCTCATCTTAGGCGGCGTGGAACAAGTGCACGGTCGTTACCACGTCTGGAGTCGATGGTAATCTCGTCGCACGTTCGATGCGGCTTTCGGGAAGCGCCGCGAAGTGTGCAAAAAAATTTTGTTGCACCGATGCTCATCTTAGGTGACGTGGAACAAGTGCCGCGGTCTTTACCACGTTTGGCGTCGGTGGTAATCTCGTCGCACGTTTGGCGCCACGGCTTTTCGGGAAGCGCACCAGAAGTGCGTAAAAAATTTTGTTGCACCGGATGCTCATCTTAGGTGACGTGGAACAAGTGCACGGTCGTTACCACGTTTGGAGTCAGTGGTAATCTGGTCGCACGTTCGAGGCACTGCTTTTCGGGAGGCGCACAACAAGTGTGCAAAAAAAATTTTGTTACACGGATGGTCATCTTAGGTGGCGTGGAACAAGTGCACGGTCGTTTCCATGTTTGGAGTGAGTGGTAATCTCGTCGCTCGTTCGATGCATGGCTTTCGGGATGCGCACCACAGGTGGGCAAAAAAATTTTGTTGGACCGGATGCTCATCTTAGGTGACGTGGAACAAGTGCACGGTCGTTACCACGTTTGGAGTCAGTGGTAATCTGGTCGCACGTTCGAGGCACTGCTTTCGGGAAGCGCACAAGTGTGCAAAAAAATTTTGTTACACCGGATGCTCATCTTAGGTGGCGTGGAACAAGTGCACGGTCGTTTCCATGTTTGGAGTCAGTGGTAATCTCGTCGCTCGTTCGATGCATGGCTTTTCGGGATGCGCACCACAGGTGGGCAAAAAAATTTTGTTGCACGGATGCTCATCTTAGGTGACGTGGAACAAGTGCCGCGGTCGTTACCATGTTTGGAGTCGGTGGTAATCTCATCGCACGTTCGATGCACGGCTTTAGTGAACCGCACCAGAAGTGTACAAAAAATTTGTTGCACCGGATGCACATCTAAGGCGGCGTGGAACAAAGGGCACGGTCGTTTCCACGTTTGGAGTCGGTGGTAATCTCGTCGCGGGCTCGATCCACGGCTTTGGGGAAGCACACCACAAGTGTGCAAAAAAATTTTGTTGCACCAGATGCTCATCTTAGGTCACGTGGAACAAGTGCACGGTCGTTTCCACGTTTGGAGTCGATGGTAATCTCGTCGCCGCGTTCGATGCATGGCTTTCGGGAAGCACACAACAGGTGTGCAAAAAATTTTGTTGCACCGGATGCTTATCTTAGGTGACGTGGAACAAGTGCACGCGATCGTTACCACGTTTGGAGTCGATGATGGTAATCTCATCGCCGCGTTCAATCCCTTTGCTTTTCGGTAAGCGCAGCATGGGTGTGCAAAAAATTTTGTTGCACCGGATGCTCATCTTAGGTGACGTGGAACAAGTGCGGTTGTTACCACGTTTGGAGTCGATGGTAATCTCGTCGCCGTTCGATCCACGGCTTTTCGGGAAGCGCACCACAAGTCTGCAAAAAAATTTGTTGCACGGATGCTCATCTTAGGTGACGTGGAACAAGTGCCGCGGTCGTTACCACGTGCGGGTCGATGGTAATCTCGTCGCCGCGTTCGATGCACGGCTTTTCGGGAAGCGCCGCGAAGTGTGCAAAAAAATTTTGTTGCACGGATGCTCATCTTAGGTGGCGTGGAACAAGTGCGGTCTTTACCACGTTTGGCGTCGGTGGTAATCTCGTCGCCGCGTTTGGCCTTGCGGCTTTCGGGAAGCGCACCAGAAGTGCGTAAAAAATTTTGTTGCACCGGATGCTCATCTTAGGTGACGTGGAACAAGTGCGGTCGTTACCACGTTTGGAGTCGATGGTAATCTGGTCGCACGTTCGAGCCTTTGCTTTTCGGGAAGCGCACAACAAGTGTGCAAAAAAATTTTTGTTACACGGATGCTCATCTTAGGTGGCGTGGAACAAGTGCACGGTCGTTTCCATGTTTGGGTGAGTGGTAATCTCGTCGCTCGTTCGATGCATGGCTTTTCGGGATGCGCACCACAATTGGGCAAAAAAATTTTGTTGGACGGATGCTCATCTTAGGTGACGTGGAACAAGTGCCCCGGTCGTTACCACGTTTGGAGTCGGTGGTAATCTGGTCGCACGTTCGAGGCACTGCTTTTCGGGAAGCGCACAAGTGTGCAAAAAAATTTTGTTACACGGATGCTCATCTTAGGTGGCGTGGAACAAGTGCAGGTCGTTACCATGTTTGGAGTCGGTGGTAATCTCATCGCCGCGTTCGATGCGGCTTTAGTGAACCGCACCAAGTGTACAAAAAATTTGTTGCACCGGATGCACATCTAAGGCGGCGACGTGGAACAAGGGCACGGTCGTTTCCATGTTTGGAGTCGGTGGTAATCTCGTCGCGGGCTCGATCCACGGCTTTTCGGGAAGCACACCACAAGTGTGCAAAAAAAATTTTGTTGCACCGGATGCTCATCTTAGGTCACGTGGAACAAGTGCACGGTCGTTTCCACGTTTGGAGTCGATGGTAATCTCGTCGCACGTTCGATGCATGGCTTTTCGGGGAAGCACACAACAGGTGTGCAAAAAAATTTGTTGCACCGATGCTTATCTTAGGTGACGTGGAACAAGTGCACAGTCGTTACCACGTTTGGAGTCGATGGTAATCTCATCGCACGTTCAATCCACTTTTTCGGGGAAGCGCACCATGGGTGTCCAAAAATTTTGTTGCACGGATGCTCATCTTAGGTGACGTGGAACAAGTGCACGGTTGTTACCACGTTTGGAGTCGATGGTAATCTCGTCGCCGCGTTCGATCCACGGCTTTCGGGAAGAACACCACAAGTCTGCAAAAAAAATTTGTTGCACCGGATGCTCATCTTAGGCGGCGTGGAACAAGTGCACGGTCGTTACCACGTGCGGAGTCGGTGGTAATCTCGTCGCCGCGTTCGATGCCGCGGCTTTCGGGAAGCGCCGCGAAGTGTGCAAAAAAATTTTGTTGCACGGATGCTCATCTTAGGTGACGTGGAACAAGTGCACGGTCTTTACCACGTTTGGCGTCGGTGGTAATCTCGTCGCCGCGTTTGGCGCTTACGGCTTTCGGGAAGCGCACGGAAGTGCGTAAAAATTTTGTTGCACCGGATGCTCATCTTAGGTGGCGTGGAACAAGTGCACGGTCGTTACCACGTTTGGAGTCGGTGGTAATCTGGTCGCACGTTCGAGGCCTTTGCTTTCGGGGCGCACAACAAGTGTGCAAAAAAATTTTGTTACACCGGATGCTCATCTTAGGTGGCGTGGAACAAGTGCACGGTCGTTTCCATGTTTGGAGTGAGTGGTAATCTCGTCGCTCGTTCGATGCATGGCGTTCGGGATGCGCACCACGGGTGGGCAAAAAATTTTGTTGGACCGGATGCTCATCTTAGGTGACGTGGAACAAGTGCCGCGGTCGTTACCACGTTTGGAGTCAGTGGTAATCTGGTCGCACGTTCGAGGCACTGCTTTCGGGAAGCGCACAAGTGTGCAAAAAAATTTTGTTACACCGGATGCTCATCTTAGGTGGCGTGGAACAAGTGCACGGTCGTTTCCATGTTTGGAGTCAGTGGTAATCTCGTCGCTCGTTCGATGCATGGCTTTCGGGATGCGCACCACAGGTGGGCAAAAAAATTTTGTTGCACCGGATGCTCATCTTAGGTGACGTGGAACAAGTGCACGGTCGTTACCATGTTTGGAGTCGGTGGTAATCTCGCCGCACGTTCGATGCGGCTTTAGTGAACCGCACCAGAAGTGTACAAAAAATTTGTTGCACCGGATGCACATCTAAGGCGGCGTGGAACAAGGGCACGGTCGTTTCCACGTTTGGAGTCGATGGTAATCTCGTCGCGGGCTCGATCCGCGGCTTTTCGGGAAGCACACCACAAGTGTGCAAAAAAATTTTGTTGCACCAGATGCTCATCTTAGGTCACGTGGAACAAGTGCACGGTCGTTTCCACGTTTGGAGTCAGTGGTAATCTCGTCGCACGTTCGATGCATGGCTTTCAGGAAGCACACAACAGGTGTGCAAAAAAAATTTGTTGCACCGGATGCTTATCTTAGGTGACGTGGAACAAGTGCACGATCGTTACCACGTTTGGAGTCGATGGTAATCTCATCGCCGTTCAATCCACTGCTTTTCGGTAAGCGCAGCATGGGTGTGCAAAAAATTTTTTGTTGCACCGGATGCTCATCTTAGGTGACGTGGAACAAGTGCGGTTTGTTACCACGTTTGGAGTCGATGGTAATCTCGTCGCGCGTTCGATCCACGGCTTTTCGGGAAGCGCACCACAAGTCTGCAAAAAAATTTGTTGCACGGATGCTCATCTTAGGTGGCGTGGAACAAGTGCACGGTCGTTACCACGTGCCGAGTCGATGGTAATCTCGTCGCACGTTCGATGCACGGCTTTAGGGAAGCGCCGCGAGGTGTGCGAAAAAATTTTGTTGCACGGATGCTCATCTTAGGTGACGTGGAACAAGTGCCGCGGTCTTTACCACGTTTGGCGTCGGTGGTAATCTCGTCGCACGTTTGGCCTTACGGCTTTTCGGGAAAGCGCGCGGAAGTGCGTAAAAAATTTTGTTGCACGGATGCTCATCTTAGGTGACGTGGAACAAGTGCACGGTCGTTACCACGTTTGGAGTCGATGGTAATCTGGTCGCACGTTCGAGGCCTTGCTTTTCGGGAAGCGCACAACAAGTGTGCAAAAAAATTTTGTTACACGGATGCTCATCTTAGGTGGCGTGGAACAAGTGCACGGTCGTTTCCATGTTTGGGTGAGTGGTAATCTCGTCGCTCGTTCGATGCATGGCTTTCGGGATGCGCACCACAGGTGGGCAAAAAATTTTGTTGGACGGATGCTCATCTTAGGTGACGTGGAACAAGTGCACGGTCGTTACCACGTTTGGAGTCGGTGGTAATCTGGTACGCACGTTCGAGGCCTTTGCTTTTGGGGAAGCGCACAAGTGTGCAAAAAAATTTTGTTACACGGATGCTCATCTTAGGTGGCGTGGAACAAGTGCACGGTCGTTTCCATGTTTGGAGTCGGTGGTAATCTCGTCGCTCGTTCGATGCATGGCTTTTCGGGATGCGCACCACAGGTGGGCAAAAAATTTTGTTGCATCGGATGCTCATCTTAGGTGACGTGGAACAAGTGCACGGTCGTTACCATGTTTGGAGTCGGTGGTAATCTCGCCATGCGTTCGATGCGGCTTTAGTGAACCGCACCAGAAGTGTACAAAAAAATTTGTTGCACCGGATGCACATCTAAGGCGGCGTGGAACAAGGGGGCACGGTCGTTTCCACGTTTGGAGTCGATGGTAATCTCGTCGCGAGGCTCGATCCACGGCTTTGGGAAGCACACCACAAGTGTGCAAAAAAAATTTTGTTGCACCGGATGCTCATCTTAGGTCACGTGGAACAAGTGCACGGTCGTTTCCACGTTTGGAGTCGATTGGTAATCTCGTCGCACGTTCGATGCATGGCTTTCGGGAAGCACACAACAGGTGTGCAAAAAAATTTGTTGCACCGGATGCTTATCTTAGGTGGCGTGGAACAAGTGCACGGTCGTTACCACGTTTGGAGTCAATGGTAATCTCATCGCACGTTCAATCCACTTTGCTTTTCGGGGCGCACCATGGGTGTGCAAAAAATTTTGTTGCACGGATGCTCATCTTAGGTGGCGTGGAACAAGTGCACGGTTGTTACCACGTTTGGAGTCGGTGGTAATCTCGTCGCACGTTCGATCCACGGCTTTTCGGGAAGCGCACCACAAGTCTGCAAAAAAAATTTGTTGCACGGATGCTCATCTTAGGTGACGTGGAACAAGTGCCGCGGTCGTTACCACGTCTGGAGTCGATGGTAATCTCGTCGCACGTTCGATGCGGCTTTCGGGAAGCGCCGCGAAGTGTGCAAAAAAAATTTTGTTGCGCCGGATGCTCATCTTAGGTGACGTGGAACAAGTGCACGGTCTTTACCACGTTTGGCGTCGGTGGTAATCTCGTCGCCGCGTTCGACGCCGCGGCTTTTCGGGAAGCGCACCAGAAGTGCGTAAAAAATTTTGTTGCACCGGATGCTCATCTTAGGTGACTTGGAACAAGTGCAAAGGTGGTTACCACGTTTGGAGTCGGTGGTAATCTGGTCGCACGTTCGAGGCACTGCTTTTGGAAGCGCACAACAAGTGTGCAAAAAAATTTTTGTTACACCGGATGCTCATCTTAGGTGGCGTGGAACAAGTGCACGGTCGTTTCCATGTTTGGAGTCGGTGGTAATCTCGTCGCTCGTTCGATGCATCGCTTTTCGGGATGCGCACCACAGTGGGCAAAAAATTTTGTTGGACGGATGCTCATCTTAGGTGACGTGGAACAAGTGCACGGTCGTTACCATGTTTGGAGTCGGTGGTAATCTCATCGCCGCGTTCGATGAGCGGCTTTAGTGAACCGCACCAGAAGTGGTGTACAAAAAAATTTGTTGCACGGATGCGCATCTAAGGCGGCGTGGAACAAGGGCACGGTCGTTTCCACGTTTGGAGTCGATGTGGTAATCTCGTCGCGGGCTCGATCCACGGCTTTTTGGGGAAGCACACCACAAGTGTGCAAAAAATTTTGTTGCACCAGATGCTCATCTTAGGTCATGTGGAACAAGTGCGCGGTCGTTTCCACGTTTGGAGTCGATGGTAATCTCGTCGCGTTCGATGCATGGCTTTCGGGAAGCACACAACAGGTGTGCAAAAAAATTTGTTGCACCGGATGCTTATCTTGGGTGGCGTGGAACAAGTGCACAGTCGTTACCACGTTTGGAGTCGAGTGGTAATCTCGCCGCATACGTTCAATCCACTTTGCTTTTGGTAAGCGCAGCATGGGTGTGCAAAAAAATTTTGTTGCACCGGATGCTCATCTTAGGTGACGTGGAACAAGTGCGGTTGTTACCACGTTTGGAGTCGATGGTAATCTCGTCGCGCGTTCGATCCACGGCTTTTGGGAAAGCGCACCACAAGTCTGCAAAAAAAATTTGTTGCACGGATGCTCATCTTAGGTGGCGTGGAACAAGTGCCGCGGTCGTTACCACGTCCCGGAGTCGATGTGGTAATCTCGTCGCCGCGTTCGATGCACGGCTTTTCGGGAAGCGCGCGCGGAAGTGTGCAAAAAATTTTGTTGCACCGGATGCTCATCTTAGGTGGCGTGGAACAAGTGCCGCGGTCTTTACCACGTTTGGCGTCGGTGGTAATCTCGTCGCATGTTTGGCCTTACGGCTTTCGGGGAAGCGCACCGAAGTGCGTAAAAAATTTTGTTGCACCGGATGCTCATCTTAGGTGACGTGGAACAAATGCACGGTCGTTACCACGTTTGGTGTCGGTGGTAATCTGGTCGCACGTTCGAGGCCTTTGCTTTTCGGATCGCACAACAAGTGTGCAAAAAATTTTGTTACACGGATGCTCATCTTAGGTGGCGTGGAACAAGTGCGGTCGTTTCCATGTTTGGGTGAGTGGTAATCTCGTCGCTCGTTCGATGCATGGCTTTTCGGGATGCGCACCACCGGTGGGAAAAAAAAATTTGTTGGACCGGATGCTCATCTTAGGTGACGTGGAACAAGTGCACGGTCGTTACCATGTTTGGAGTCGTCGGAGGTAATCTCATCGCCGCGTTCGATGCACGGCTTTAGTGAACCGCACCAGAAGTGTACAAAAAAATTTGTTGCACCGGATGCACATCTAAGGCGGCGTGGAACAAGGGCACGGTCGTTTCCACGTTTGGAGTTAGTGGTAATCTCGTCGCAGGGCTCGATCCACGGCTTTCGGGAAGCACACCACAAGTGTGCAAAAAATTTTGTTGCACCGGATGCTCATCTTAGGTCACGTGGAACAAGTGCACGGTCGTTTCCACGTTTGGAGTCGATGGTAATCTCGTCGCCGCGTTCGATGCATGGCTTTCGGGGAAGCACACAACAGGTGTGCAAAAAAATTTGTTGCACCGGATGCTTATCTTAGGTGGCGTGGAACAAGTGCACGGTCGTTACCACGTTTGGAGTCGATGGTAATCTCATCGCCGCGTTCAATCCACTTTGCTTTTCGGCAAGCGCAGCATGGGTGTGCAAAAAAATTTTGTTGCACGGATGCTCATCTTAGGTGACGTGGAACAAGTGCACGGTTGTTACCACGTTTGGAGTCGATGGTAATCTCGTCGCCGCGTTCGATCCACGGCTTTCGGGAAGCGCACCACAAGTCTGCAAAAAAATTTGTTGCACCGGATGCTCATCTTAGGTGGCGTGGAACAAGTGCGCGGTCGTTACCACGTCCGGAGTCGATGGTAATCTCGTCGCACGTTCGTTGCACGGCTTTCGGGAAGCGCCGCAGAAGTGTGCAAAAAATTTTGTTGCACGGATGCTCATCTTAGGTGACGTGGAACAAGTGCACGGTCTTTACCACGTTTGGCGTCGGTGGTAATCTCGTCGCCTGCGTTTGGCCTTACGCGGCTTTTCGGGAAGCGCACGAGAAGTGCGTAAAAAATTTTGTTGCACCGGATGCTCATCTTAGGTGGCGTGGAACAAGTGCACGGTCGTTACCACGTTTGGAGTCGGTGGTAATCTGGTCGCACGTTCGAGGCACTTTGCTTTCGGGAAGCGCACAACAAGTGTGCAAAAAATTTTTGTTACACGGATGCTCATCTTAGGTGGCGTGGAACAAGTGCCGCGGTCGTTTCCATGTTTGGAGTGAGTGGTAATCTCGTCGCTCGTTCGATGCATGGCTTTTCGGGATGCGCACCACGGTGGGAAAAAAAATTTTGTTGGACCGGATGCTCATCTTAGGTGGCGTGGAACAAGTGCCGCGGTCGTTACCATTTTTGGAGTCGGAGGTAATCTCATCCATGCGTTCGATGCGACTTTAGTGAACCGCGCACGGAAGTGTACAAAAAAATTTGTTGCACGGATGCACATCTAAGGCGGCGTGGAACAAAGGGCACGCGGTCGTTTCCACGTTTGGAGTTAGTGGTAATCTCGTCGCGGGCTCGATCCGCGGCTTTTCGGGAAGCACACCACAAGTGTGCAAAAAATTTTGTTGCACCGGATGCTCATCTTAGGTCACGTGGAACAAGTGCACGGTCGTTTCCACGTTTGGAGTCGATGGTAATCTCATCGCCGCGTTCGATGCATGGCTTTCGGGAAGCACACAACAGGTGTGCAAAAAAATTTGTTGCACGGATGCTTATCTTAGGTGGCGTGGAACAAGTGCACGGTCGTTACCACGTTTGGAGTCGGTGGTAATCTCATCGCCGCGTTCAATCCACTTGCTTTTCGGGAAGCGCACCATGGGTGTGCAAAAAATTTTGTTGCACGGATGCTCATCTTAGGTGGCGTGGAACAAGTGCACGGTTGTTACCACGTTTGGAGTCGATGGTAATCTCGTCGCCGCGTTCGATCCACGGCTTTCGGGAAAGCGCACCACAAGTCTGCAAAAAAAAATTTGTTGCACGGATGCTCATCTTAGGTGACGTGGAACAAGTGCACGGTCGTTACCACGTGCGGAGTCGATGGTCTCGTCTCGTCGCGTTCGATGCGGCTTTCGGGGAAGCGCCGAAGTGTGCAAAAAAAAATTTTGTTGCGCCGGATGCTCATCTTAGGTGACGTGGAACAAGTGCCGCGGTCTTTACCACGTTTGGCGTCGGTGGTAATCTCGTTGCACGTTCGGCGCGCGCGCTTTTCGGGGAAGCGCACCAGAAGTGCGTAAAAAATTTTGTTGCACGGATGCTCATCTTAGGTGACTTGGAACAAGTGCAAGGTGGTTACCACGTTTGGTGTCGATGGTAATCTGGTCGCACGTTCGAGGCACTGCTTTTGGGAGCGCACAACAAGTGTGCAAAAAAATTTTGTTACACGGATGCTCATCTTAGGTGGCGTGGAACAAGTGCACGGTCGTTTCCATGTTTGGAGTCGGTGGTAATCTCGTCGCTCGTTCGATGCATCGCTTTTCGGGATGCGCACCACGCAGGTGGGCAAAAAATTTTTGTTGGACCGGATGCTCATCTTAGGTGACGTGGAACAAGTGCCGCGTCGTTACCATGTTTGGAGTCGGTGGTAATCTCATCGCACGTTCGATGAGCGGCTTTAGTGAACCGCACCAGAAGTGTACAAAAAATTTGTTGCACGGATGCGCATCTAAGGCGGCGTGGAACAAGGGCACGGTCGTTTCCACGTTTGGAGTCGGTGGTAATCTCGTCGCGAGGCTCGATCCACGGGCTTTTCGGGAAGCACACCACAAGTGTGCAAAAAATTTTGTTGCACCAGATGCTCATCTTAGGTCACGTGGAACAAGTGCACGGTCGTTTCCACGTTTGGAGTCGATGGTAATCTCGTCGCACATTCGATGCATGGCTTTCAGGAAGCACACAACAGGTGTGCAAAAAAATTTGTTGCACCGGATGCTTATCTTAGGTGACGTGGAACAAGTGCACAGTCGTTACCACGTTTGGAGTCGATGGTAATCTCATCGCCGCGTTCAATCCACTTTGCTTTCGGTAAAGCGCGCAGCATGGGTGTGCAAAAAAATTTTGTTGCACGGATGCTCATCTTAGGTGACGTGGAACAAGTGCGCGGCTGTTACCACGTTTGGAGTCGATGGTAATCTCGTCGCGCGTTCGATCCGCGGCTTTTCGGGGAAGCGCACCACAAGTCTGCAAAAAAAAATTTGTTGCACGGATGCTCATCTTAGGTGGCGTGGAACAAGTGCCGCGGTCGTTACCACGTGCGGAGTCAGTGGTAATCTCGTCGCCGCGTTCGATGCGGCTTTTTGGGAAGCGCCTACAGAAGTGTGCAAAAAATTTTGTTGCACGGATGCTCATCTTAGGTGGCGTGGAACAAGTGCACGGTCTTTACCACGTTTGGCGTCGGTGGTAATCTCGTCGCCGCGTTTGGCCGGCTTTCGGGAAGCGCACCAGAAGTGCGTAAAAAATTTTGTTGCACCGGATGCTCATCTTAGGTGACGTGGAACAAGTGCACGTCGTTACCACGTTTGGAGTCAGTGGTAATCTGGTCGCACGTTCGAGGCACTGCTTTCGGGAAGCGCACAACAAGTGTGCAAAAAAATTTTGTTACACCGGATGCTCATCTTAGGTGGCGTGGAACAAGTGCACGGTCGTTTCCATGTTTGGAGTGAGTGGTAATCTCGTCGCTCGTTCGATGCATGGCTTTCGGGATGCGCACCACAGGTGGGAAAAAAATTTTGTTGGACGGATGCTCATCTTAGGTGACGTGGAACAAGTGCACGGTCGTTACCATTTTTGGAGTCGGAGGTAATCTCATCGCCGCGTTCGATGCGACTTTAGTGAACCGCACCAGAAGTGTACAAAAAATTTGTTGCACCGGATGCACATCTAAGGCGGCGTGGAACAAAGGGCACGGTCGTTTCCACGTTTGGAGTCGGTGGTAATCTCGTCGCAGGGCTCGATCCACGGCTTTTCGGGAAGCACACCACAAGTGTGCAAAAAAATTTTGTGGACCCGATTGCCCATCTTAGGTCACGTGGAACAAGTGCACGGTCGTTTCCACGTTTGGAGTCAGTGGTAATCTCGTCGCACGTTCGATGCATGGCTTTCAGGAAGCACACAACAGGTGTGCAAAAAAAATTTGTTGCACCGGATGCTTATCTTAGGTGACGTGGAACAAGTGCACAGTCGTTACCACGTTTGGAGTCAGTGGTAATCTCATCGCACGTTCAATCCACTGCTTTCGGGAAGCGCACCATGGGTGTGCAAAAAAATTTTGTTGCACCGGATGCTCATCTTAGGTGACGTGGAACAAGTGCACGGTTGTTACCACGTTTGGAGTCGATGGTAATCTCGTCGCCGCGTTCGATCCACGGGCTTTTCGGGAAGCGCACCACAAGTCTGCAAAAAAAATTTGTTGCACCGGATGCTCATCTTAGGTGGCGTGGAACAAGTGCACGGTCGTTACCGCGTGCGGAGTCGATGGTAATCTCGTCGCACGTTCGATGCGGCTTTTGGGAAGCGCATGAAGAAGTGTGCAAAAAAAAATTTTGTTGCGCCGGGATGCTCATCTTAGGTGGCGATGGAACAAGTGCACGGTCTTTACCACGTTTGGCGTCGGTGGTAATCTCGTCGCCACGTTCGGCCTTACGGCTTTCGAGGAAGCGCACGAAGTGCGTAAAAAATTTTGTTGCACGGATGCTCATCTTAGGTGACTTGGAACAAGTGCAAGGTGGTTACCACGTTTGGAGTCGATGGTAATCTGGTCGCACGTTCGAGGCACTGCTTTTCGGGAAGCGCACAACAAGTGTGCAAAAAATTTTTGTTACACCGGATGCTCATCTTAGGTGGCGTGGAACAAGTGCGGTCGTTTCCATGTTTGGAGTCAGTGGTAATCTCGTCGCTCGTTCGATGCATCGCTTTTGGGGATGCGCACCACAGTGGGCAAAAAATTTTTGTTGGACGGATGCTCATCTTAGGTGACGTGGAACAAGTGCACGGTCGTTACCATGTTTGGAGTCGGTGGTAATCTCATCGCGCGTTCGATGAGCGGCTTTAGTGAACCGCACCAGAAGTGTACAAAAAAATTTGTTGCACCGGATGCGCATCTAAAGGCGGCGTGGAACAAGGGCACGGTCGTTTCCACGTTTGGAGTCGGTGGTAATCTCGTCGCAGGCTCGATCCGGGCTTTTCGGGAAGCACCCACAAGTGTGCAAAAAATTTTGTTGCACCGGATGCTCATCTTAGGTCACGTGGAACAAGTGCAGTCGTTTCCACGTTTGGAGTCGATGGTAATCTCGTCGCACATTCGATGCATGGCTTTCGGGGAAGCACACAACAGGTGTGCAAAAAAATTTGTTGCACCGGATGCTTATCTTAGGTGGCGTGGAACAAGTGCACAGTCGTTACCACGTTTGGAGTCGGTGGTAATCTCATCGCACGTTCAATCCCACTTTGCTTTTGGTAAGCGCAGCATGGGTGTGCAAAAAAATTTTGTTGCACCGGATGCTCATCTTAGGTGACGTGGAACAAGTGCACGGCTGTTACCACGTTTGGAGTCAGTGGTAATCTCGTCGCACGTTCGATCCACGGCTTTCGGGAAGCGCACCACAAGTCTGCAAAAAAAATTTGTTGCACCGGATGCTCATCTTAGGTGACGTGGAACAAGTGCACGGTCGTTACCACGTCGGAGTCGATGGTAATCTCGTCGCCGCGTTCGATGCGCGGCTTTCGGGAAGCGCCTGCGAAGTGTGCAAAAAAATTTTGTTGCACCGGATGCTCATCTTAGGTGACGTGGAACAAGTGCACGGTCTTTACCACGTTTGGCGTCAGTGGTAATCTCGTCGCATGTTTGACGCACGGCTTTCGGGAAGCGCACCAGAAGTGCGTAAAAAAATTTTGTTGCACGGATGCTCATCTTAGGTGGCGTGGAACAAGTGCACGGTCGTTTCCACGTTTGGAGTCGTGGTAATCTCGTCGCCCCGTTCGATGCATGGCTTTCGGGGAAGCACACAACAGGTGTGCAAAAAAAATTTGTTGCACGGATGCTTATCTTAGGTGGCGTGGAACAAGTGCCGCGGTCGTTACCACGTTTGGAGTCGGTGGTAATCTCATCGCACGTTCAATCCACTTTGCTTTTGGGAAGCGCACCATGGGTGTGCAAAAAATTTTGTTGCACGGATGCTCATCTTAGGTGGCGTGGAACAAGTGCACGGTTGTTACCACGTTTGGAGTCGATGGTAATCTCGTCGCACGTTCGTTGCATGGCTTTCAGGAAGCACACAACAGGTGTGCAAAAAAAATTGTTGCACCGGATGCTTATCTTAGGTGGCGTGGAACAAGTACACAGTCGTTACCACGTTTGGAGTCGGTGGTAATCTCATCGCCATACGTTCAATCCACGCTTTTCGGTAAAAGCGCAGCATGGGTGTGCAAAAAATTTGTTGCACGGATGCTCATCTTAGGTGACGTGGAACAAGTGCGCGGTCGTTACCACGTCTGGAGTCGATGGTAATCTCGTCGCCGCGTTCGATGCACGGCTTTTCGGGAAGCGCCGCGAAGTGTGCAAAAAAATTTTTGTTGCACGGATGCTCATCTTAGGTGGCGTGGAACAAGTGCACGGTCTTTACCACGTTTGGCGTCGGTGGTAATCTCGTCGCACGTTTGGCCTTGCGGCTTTTCGGGAAGCGCACAGAAGTGCGTAAAAAAATTTTGTTGCACGGATGCTCATCTTAGGTGGCGTGGAACAAGTGCGCGGTTGTTACCACGTTTGGAGTCGATGGTAATCTCGTCGCACGTTCGTTTGCATGGCTTTCGGGAAGCACACAACAGGTGTGCAAAAAAAATTTGTTGCACCGGATGCTTATCTTAGGTGACGTGGAACAAGTGCACAGTCGTTACCACGTTTGGAGTCGGTGGTAATCTCATCGCCGCGTTCAATCCACTGCTTTCGGGAAGCGCACCATGGGTGTGCAAAAAAATTTTGTTGCACCGGATGCTCATCTTAGGTGACGTGGAACAAGTGCACGGTTGTTACCACGTTTGGAGTCAGTGGTAATCTCGTCGCACGTTCGTTGCATGGCTTTCAGGAAGCACACAACAGGTGTGCAAAAAAAATTTGTTGCACCGGATGCTTATCTTAGGTGGCGTGGAACAAGTGCACGATCGTTACCCACGTTTGGAGTCAGTGGTAATCTCATCGCACGTTCAATCCACTGCTTTTTATAAGCGCAGCATGGGTGTGCAAAAAATTTTGTTGCACCGGATGCTCATCTTAGGTGACGTGGAACAAGTGCACGGCTGTTACCACGTTTGGAGTCGTGGTAATCTCGTCGCGCGTTCGATCCGCGGCTTTTCGGGAAAGCGCACCACAAGTCTGCGCAAAAAAAATTTGTTGCACGGATGCTCATCTTAGGTGACGTGGAACAAGTGCACGGTCGTTACCACGTGCAGGTCGGTGGTAATCTCGTCGCACGTTCGATGCACGGCTTTCGGGAAGCGCCCAGAAGTGTGCAAAAAAATTTTGTTGCACCGGATGCTCATCTTAGGTGACGTGGAACAAGTGCACGGTCTTTACCACGTTTGGCGTCAGTGGTAATCTCGTCGCATGTTTGGCCTTGCGGCTTTTCGGGAAGCGCACCGAAGTGCGTAAAAAATTTTGTTGCACCGGATGCTCATCTTAGGTGACGTGGAACAAGTGCGGTCGTTTCCACGTTTGGAGTCGATGGTAATCTCGTCGCACGTTCGATGCATGGCTTTCGGGAAGCACACAACAGGTGTGCAAAAAAAATTTGTTGCACCGGATGCTTATCTTAGGTGACGTGGAACAAGTGCACGATCGTTACCACGTTTGGAGTCGGTGGTAATCTCATCGCCGCGTTCAATCCACTGCTTTCGGGGAAGGCGCACCATGGGTGTGCAAAAAATTTTGTTGCACCGGATGCTCATCTTAGGTGGCGTGGAACAAGTGCACGGTTGTTACCACGTTTGGAGTCGATGATGGTAATCTCGTCGCCCGCGTTCGTTTGCATGGCTTTCGGGGAAGCACACAACAGGTGTGCAAAAAAAAAATTTGTTGCACGGATGCTTATCTTAGGTGACGTGGAACAAGTACACGATCGTTACCACGTTTGGAGTCGATGGTAATCTCATCGCATACGTTCAATCCCACTGCTTTCGGTAAGCGCAGCATGGGTGTGCAAAAAAATTTGTTGCACCGGATGCTCATCTTAGGTGACGTGGAACAAGTGCGGTCGTTACCACGTCTGGAGTCGGTGGTAATCTCGTCGCCTGCGTTCGATGCGGCTTTTCGGGAAAGCGCCGCAGTGTGCAAAAAAATTTTGTTGCACCGGATGCTCATCTTAGGTGGCGTGGAACAAGTGCACGGTCTTTACCACGTTTGGCGTCGGTGGTAATCTCGTCGCACGTTTGACCTTGCGGCTTTTCGGGAAGCGCACCAGAAGTGCGTAAAAATTTTGTTGCACGGATGCTCATCTTAGGTGACGTGGAACAAGTGCGCGGTCGTTTCCACGTTTGGAGTCGATGGTAATCTCGTCGCACGTTCGATGCATGGCTTTTCGGGGAAGCACACAACAGGTGTGCAAAAAAAATTTGTTGCACGGATGCTTATCTTAGGTGACGTGGAACAAGTGCACGATCGTTACCACGTTTGGAGTCGGTGGTAATCTCATCGCACGTTCAATCCACTACTTTTGGGAGCGCACCATGGGTGTGCAAAAAAATTTTGTTGCACCGGATGCTCATCTTAGGTGACGTGGAACAAGTGCACGGTTGTTACCACGTTTGGAGTCAGTGGTAATCTCGTCGCACGTTCGTTGCATGGCTTTCAGGAAGCACACAACAGGTGTGCAAAAAAAATTTGTTGCACCGGATGCTTATCTTAGGTGACGTGGAACAAGTACACAGTCGTTACCACGTTTGGAGTCAGTGGTAATCTCATCGCACGTTCAATCCACTGCTTTCGGTAAGCGCAGCATGGGTGTGCAAAAAAAATTTGTTGCACCGGATGCTCATCTTAGGTGACGTGGAACAAGTGCACGGTCGTTACCACGTCTGGAGTCAGTGGTAATCTCGTCGCACGTTCGATGCACGGCTTTCGGGAAGCGCACAGAAGTGTGCAAAAAAATTTTGTTGCACCGGATGCTCATCTTAGGTGACGTGGAACAAGTGCACGGTCTTTACCACGTTTGGCGTCGGTAGTAATCTCGTCGCCGCGTTTGGCCTTACGGCTTTCGGGAAGCGCACCAGAAGTGCGTAAAAAATTTTGTTGCACGGATGCTCATCTTAGGTGACGTGGAACAAGTGCACGGTCGTTACCACGTTTGGAGTCGATGGTAATCTGGTCGCACGTTTGAGGCCTTTGCTTTCGGGAAGCGCACAACAAGTGTGCAAAAAATTTTGTTACACGGATGCTCATCTTAGGTGGCGTGGAACAAGTGCACGGTCGTTTCCATGTTTGGAGTGAGTGGTAATCTCGTCGCTCGTTCGATGCATGGCTTTCGGGATGCGCACCACAGGTGGGAAAAAAAATTTTGTTGGACCGGATGCTCATCTTAGGTGACGTGGAACAAGTGCACGGTCGTTACCATTTTTGGAGTCGGAGGTAATCTCATCGCACGTTCGATGCACGACTTTAGTGAACCGCACCAGAAGTGTACAAAAAAATTTGTTGCACCGGATGCACATCTAAGGCGGCGTGGAACAAGGGCACGCGTCGTTTCCACGTTTGGAGTCGGTGGTAATCTCGTCGCCGCAGGCTCGATCCACGGCTTTTCGGGAAGCACACCACAAGTGTGCAAAAAATTTTGTTGCACCAGATGCTCATCTTAGGTCACGTGGAACAAGTGCACGGTCGTTTCCACGTTTGGAGTCGATGGTAATCTCGTCGCACGTTCGATGCATGGCTTTCGGGGAAGCACACAACAGGTGTGCAAAAAAATTTGTTGCACGGATGCTTATCTTAGGTGACGTGGAACAAGTGCCAATCGTTACCACGTTTGGAGTCGATGGTAATCTCATCGCGTTCAATCCACTTTGCTTTTCGGTAAAGCGCAGCATGGGTGTGCAAAAAAATTTGTTGCACGGATGCTCATCTTAGGTGACGTGGAACAAGTGCACGGTCGTTACCACGTCTGAGTCAGTGGTAATCTCGTCGCCGCGTTCGATGCACGGCTTTTCGGGAAAGCGCCGCGGTGTGCAAAAAAATTTTGTTGCACCGGATGCTCATCTTAGGTGACGTGGAACAAGTGCCGCGGTCTTTACCACGTTTGGCGTCGGTGGTAATCTCGTCGCCGCGTTTGGCGCCACGGCTTTTCGGGAAGCGCACCAGAAGTGCGTAAAAAATTTTGTTGCACGGATGCTCATCTTAGGTGACGTGGAACAAGTGCACGGTCGTTTCCACGTTTGGAGTCGATGGTAATCTCGTCGCACGTTCGATGCATGGCTTTCGGGAAGCACACAACAGGTGTGCAAAAAAAATTTGTTGCACGGATGCTTATCTTAGGTGGCGTGGAACAAGTGCCGCGATCGTTACCACGTTTGGAGTCGGTGGTAATCTCATCGCACGTTCAATCCACTTTGCTTTTTCGGAAGCGCACCATGGGTGTGCAAAAAAATTTTGTTGCACGGATGCTCATCTTAGGTGGCGTGGAACAAGTGCACGGTTGTTACCACGTTTGGAGTCGATGGTAATCTCGTCGCACGTTCGTTTGCATGGCTTTTCGGGGAAGCACACAACAGGTGTGCAAAAAAAAAATTTGTTGCACGGATGCTTATCTTAGGTGACGTGGAACAAGTGCACGATCGTTACCACGTTTGGAGTCGGTGGTAATCTCATCGCGCGTTCAATCCACTTTGCTTTTTTGGTAAAAGCGCGGCATGGGTGTGCAAAAAAATTTGTTGCACGGATGCTCATCTTAGGTGGCGTGGAACAAGTGCACGGTCGTTACCACGTCTGGAGTCGATGGTAATCTCGTCGCACGTTCGATGCACGGCTTTCGGGAAGCGCGCCGCGAGAAGTGTGCAAAAAATTTTTGTTGCACGGATGCTCATCTTAGGTGACGTGGAACAAGTGCCGCGGTCTTTACCACGTTTGGCGTCGAGTAGTAATCTCGTCGCCGCGTTTGGCGCACGGCTTTCGGGAAGCGCACCAGAAGTGCGTAAAAAATTTTGTTGCACGGATGCTCATCTTAGGTGGCGTGGAACAAGTGCACGGTCGTTACCACGTTTGGAGTCGGTGGTAATCTGGTCGCACGTTTGAGGCACTGCTTTTTCGGGAAGCGCACAACAAGTGTGCAAAAAATTTTGTTACACGGATGCTCATCTTAGGTGGCGTGGAACAAGTGCACGGTCGTTTCCATGTTTGGAGTGAGTGGTAATCTCGTCGCTCGTTCGATGCATGGCTTTTGGGATGCGCACCACCCGCGGGTGGGCAAAAAAAATTTTGTTGGACGGATGCTCATCTTAGGTGGCGTGGAACAAGTGCACGGTCGTTACCATGTTTGGAGTCGGAGGTAATCTCATCGCACGTTCGATGCACGGCTTTAGTGAACCGCACCAGAAGTGTACAAAAAAAATTTGTTGCACGGATGCACATCTAAGGCGGCGTGGAACAAGGGGCACGGTCGTTTCCACGTTTGGAGTCGATGGTAATCTCGTCGCAGGCTCGATCCACGGCTTTTCGGGAAGCACACCACAAGTGTGCAAAAAATTTGTTGCACCAGATGCTCATCTTAGGTCACGTGGAACAAGTGCACGGTCGTTTCCACGTTTGGAGTCGATGGTAATCTCGTCGCCGCGTTCGATGCATGGCTTTCGGGAAGCACACAACAGGTGTGCAAAAAAAATTTGTTGCACCGGATGCTTATCTTAGGTGACGTGGAACAAGTGCCGCACGTCGTTACCACGTTTGGAGTCGATGGTAATCTCATCGCACGTTCAATCCACTTTGCTTTCGGGAAGCGCACCATGGGTGTGCAAAAAATTTTGTTGCACCGGATGCTCATCTTAGGTGACGTGGAACAAGTGCACGGTTGTTACCACGTTTGGAGTCGATGGTAATCTCGTCGCACGTTCGTTTGCATGGCTTTTCGGGAAGCACACAACAGGTGTGCAAAAAATTTGTTGCACCGGATGCTTATCTTAGGTGACGTGGAACAAGTACACGGTCGTTACCACGTTTGGAGTCGGTGGTAATCTCATCGCCGCGTTCAATCCACTTTGCTTTTTATAAGCGCAGCATGGGTGTGCAAAAAAAATTTGTTGCACCGGATGCTCATCTTAGGTGACGTGGAACAAGTGCACGGTCGTTACCACGTCTGGAGTCAGTGGTAATCTCGTCGCACGTTCGATGCACGGCTTTCGGGAAGCGCACAGAAGTGTGCAAAAAAATTTTGTTGCACCGGATGCTCATCTTAGGTGACGTGGAACAAGTGCACGGTCTTTACCACGTTTGGCGTCAGTGGTAATCTCGTCGCACGTTTGACGCACGGCTTTCGGGAAGCGCACCAGAAGTGCGTAAAAAAATTTTGTTGCACCGGATGCTCATCTTAGGTGACGTGGAACAAGTGCACGGTCGTTACCACGTTTGGAGTCAGTGGTAATCTGGTCGCACGTTCGAGGCACTGCTTTCGGGAAGCGCACAACAAGTGTGCAAAAAAATTTTGTTACACCGGATGCTCATCTTAGGTGGCGTGGAACAAGTGCACGGTCGTTTCCATGTTTGGAGTGAGTGGTAATCTCGTCGCTCGTTCGATGCATGGCTTTTGGGATGCGCACCACAGGTGGGCAAAAAAATTTTGTTGGACCGGATGCTCATCTTAGGTGACGTGGAACAAGTGCACGGTCGTTACCATGTTTGGAGTCGGAGGTAATCTCATCGCACGTTCGATGCACGGCTTTAGTGAACCGCACCAGAAGTGTACAAAAAAATTTGTTGCACCGGATGCACATCTAAGGCGACGTGGAACAAGGGCACGGTCGTTTCCACGTTTGGAGTCAGTGGTAATCTCGTCGCAGGCTCGATCCACGGCTTTCGGGAAGCACACCACAAGTGTGCAAAAAAATTTTGTTGCACCAGATGCTCATCTTAGGTCACGTGGAACAAGTGCACGGTCGTTTCCACGTTTGGAGTCAGTGGTAATCTCGTCGCACGTTCGATGCATGGCTTTCAGGAAGCACACAACAGGTGTGCAAAAAAAATTTGTTGCACCGGATGCTTATCTTAGGTGACGTGGAACAAGTGCACAGTCGTTACCACGTTTGGAGTCAGTGGTAATCTCATCGCACGTTCAATCCACTGCTTTCGGGAAGCGCACCATGGGTGTGCAAAAAAATTTTGTTGCACCGGATGCTCATCTTAGGTGACGTGGAACAAGTGCACGGTTGTTACCACGTTTGGAGTCAGTGGTAATCTCGTCGCACGTTCGATCCACGGCTTTCGGGAAGCGCACCACAAGTCTGCAAAAAAAAATTTGTTGCACCGGATGCTCATCTTAGGTGACGTGGAACAAGTGCACGGTCGTTACCACGTCTGGAGTCAGTGGTAATCTCGTCGCACGTTCGATGCACGGCTTTTCGGGAAGCGCCAAGAAGTGTGCAAAAAAATTTTGTTGCGCCGGATGCTCATCTTAGGTGACGTGGAACAAGTGCACGGTCTTTACCACGTTTGGCGTCAGTGGTAATCTCGTCGCACGTTCGACGCACGGCTTTCGGGAAGCGCACCAGAAGTGCGTAAAAAAATTTTGTTGCACCGGATGCTCATCTTAGGTGACTTGGAACAAGTGCAAGGTGGTTACCACGTTTGGAGTCAGTGGTAATCTGGTCGCACGTTCGAGGCACTGCTTTCGGGAAGCGCACAACAAGTGTGCAAAAAAATTTTGTTACACCGGATGCTCATCTTAGGTGGCGTGGAACAAGTGCACGGTCGTTTCCATGTTTGGAGTCAGTGGTAATCTCGTCGCTCGTTCGATGCATGGCTTTCGGGATGCGCACCACAGGTGGGCAAAAAAATTTTGTTGGACCGGATGCTCATCTTAGGTGACGTGGAACAAGTGCACGGTCGTTACCATGTTTGGAGTCGGTGGTAATCTCATCGCACGTTCGATGCACGGCTTTAGTGAACCGCACCAGAAGTGTACAAAAAAATTTGTTGCACCGGATGCGCATCTAAGGCGACGTGGAACAAGGGCACGGTCGTTTCCACGTTTGGAGTCAGTGGTAATCTCGTCGCAGGCTCGATCCACGGCTTTTTAGGGAAGCACGCCACAAGTGTGCAAAAAATTTTGTTGCACCAGATGCTCATCTTAGGTCACGTGGAACAAGTGCACGGTCGTTTCCACGTTTGGAGTCGATGGTAATCTCGTCACACGTTCGATGCACAGCTTTTAAGCTAAGTGCACCATAAGTCTGCAAAAAATTTTGTTGCACCGGATGCTCATCTTAGGTGATGTGGAACAAGTGCACGGTCGTTACCACGTTTGGGGTCGGTGGTAATCTGGTCACTGTTCGATGCCGCGGCTTTAAGCTAAAGCGCACCATAAGTCTGCAAAAAATTTTGTTGCACGGATGCTCATCTTAGGTGACGTGGAACAAGTGCACGGTCGTTTTTCTCGTTTGGAGTCGGTGGTAATCTTGTCGCACGTTCGATGCACGGCCTTCGGGAGCGCACCACAAGTGTGCAAAAATTTTTGTTGCACCGGATGGCCATCTTAGATGACGTGGAACAAGTGCACGGTTGTTACCACATTTGGAGTCGATGGTAATCTCGTCACACATTCGATGCACGGCTTTCGAGAAGCGCACCAGTGTGCAAAAAAAATTTTGTTGCACCGGATGCTCATCTTAGGTGGCGTGGAACAAGTGCATGGTTCCATGTTTGGAGTCATTGGTAATCTTGTCGCACGTTCGATGCACGGCTTTCGGGAAGCGCACCACAAGTGTGCAAAAAATTTTGTTGCACCGGATGCTCATCTTAGGTGACGTGGAACAAGTGCACGGTCGATACCACATTTGGAGTCGGTGGTAATCTTGTCAAACATTCGATGCACGGCTTTTCGTGAAGCGCACGAGAACTGTGCAAAAAAATTTCATTGAACCGGATGCTAATCTTAGGTGACGTGGAACAAGTGCACGGTCGATACCACATTTGGGGTCGGTGGTAATCTGGTCACCGTTCGATGCACAGCTTTAAGCTAAAAGCGCACCATAGGTCTGGAAAAAATTTTGTTGCACCGGATGCTCATCTTAGGTGACGTGGAACAAGTGCACGGTCATTTTCTCGTTTGGAGTCAGTGGTAATCTTGTCGCACGTTCGATGCACAGCCTTCGGAAGCGCACCACAAGTGTGCAAAAAATTTTTGTTGCACGGATGGTCATCTTAGATGACGTGGAACAAGTGCACGGTCGTTACCACATTTGGAGTCGGTGGTAATCTCGTCACACATTCGATGCAGGCTTTTTTCGAGAAGCGCACCGAAGTGTGCAAAAAATTTTTGTTGCACCGGATGCTCATCTTAGGTGGTGTGGAACAAGTGCATGGTTCCACGTTTGGAGTCATTGGTAATCTTGTCGCACGTTCGATGCACGGCTTTTCGGCAAGCGCACCACAAGTGTGCAAAAAAAATTTTGTTGCACCGGATGCTCATCTTAGGTGACGTGGAACAAGTGCACGGTCGATACCACATTTGGAGTTAGTGGGAATCTCGTCACACATTCGAAGCACGGCTTTTCGGGGAAGCGCACCAGAAGTGAGCAAAAAAAATTTTGTTGCACCTGATGCTCATCTTAGGTGACGTGGAACAAGTGCACGGTCGTTTCCTCGTTTGGAGTCAGTGGTAATCTTGTTGCACGTTCGATGCACGGCTTTCGAGAAGCGCACCACAAGTGCGCAAAAAAATTTTGCCCAATCCTCTACTTAGGTGACGTGGAAAAAGCGCCGCGATCGTTTCCACATTTGGAGTCGATGGTAATCTCGTCGCACGTTCGCGCACGATTTTCGGGAAGCGCACCACAGGTGTGGGAAAAATTTTGTTGCACCGGATGCTCATCTTAGGTGACGTGGAACAAGTGCACGGTCGATACCACATTTGGAGTTAGTGGTAATCTCGTCACACATTCGATGCACGGCTTTCGGGAAGCGCCGAGAAGTCTGCAAAAAAAATTTTTTGCACCGGATGCTCGTCTTAGGTGACGTGGAACAAGTGGACTGTCGTTTCCACGTTTGGAGTCGATGGTAATCTTGTTACACGTTCGATGCACGGCTTTTCGAAGCGCACCATAAGTGTGCAAAACATTTTGTTGCACCGGATGCTCATCTTAGGTGATGTGGAACAAGTGCACGGTCGTTACAACGTTTGGAGTCGGTGGTAATCTCGTCACACACGTTCGATGCACAGCTTTTCGCTAAGCGCACCATAAGTCTGCAAAAAATTTTGTTGCACCGATGCTCATCTTAGGTGATGTGGAACAAGTGCACGGTCGTTACCACGTTTGGGGTCGGTGGTAATCTGGTCACACGTTCGATGCACAGCTTTTCGCTAAAGCGCACCATAGGTGTGCAAAAAATTTTGTTGCACCGGATGCTCATCTTAGGTGACGTGGAATAAGTGCACGGTCGTTTTCGTTTGGAGTCGGTGGTAATCTTGTCGCACGCTCGATGTACAGCCTTCGGGAAGCGCACCACAAGTGTGCAAAAAATTTTTGTTGCAATCGATGGTCATCTTAGATGACGTGGAACAAGTGCACGGTTGTTACCACATTTGGAGTCGCGGGTAATCTCGTCACACATTCGATGCACGGCTTTCGAAAGCGCACCAGTATGCAAAAAAAAATTTTGTTGCACCGGATGCTCATCTTAGGTGGCGTGGAACAAGTGCATGGTTCCACGTTTGGAGTCATTGGTAATCTTGTCGCACGTTCGATGCACGGCTTTCGGGAAGCGCACCACAAGTGTGCAAAAAAATTTTGTTGCACCGGATGCTCATCTTAGGTGGCGTGGAACAAGTGCATGGTTCCATGTTTGGAGTCATTGGTAATCTTGTCGCACGTTCGATGCACGGCTTTCGGGAAGCGCACCACAAGTGTGCAAAAAATTTTGTTGCACCGGATGCTCATCTTAGGTGACGTGGAACAAGTGCACGGTCCATACCACATTTGGAGTCAGTGGTAATCTTGTCAAACATTCGATGCACGGCTTTCGTGAAGCGCACCAGAACTGTTCAAAAAAAAATTTCATTGCACCGGATGCTAATCTTAGGTGACGTGGAACAAGTGCACGGTCGATACCACATTTGGGGTCGAGTGGTAAGGTCACACGTTCGATGCACGCTTTTAGCTAAGCGCACCATAGGTGTGCAAAAAATTTTGTTGCACCGGATGCTCATCTTAGGTGACGTGGAACAAGTGCACGGTCGTTTTTTCTCGTTTGGAGTCAGTGGTAATCTTGTCGCACGCTCGATGCACAGCCTTCGGGAAGCGCACCACAAGTGTGCAAAAATTTTTTGTTGCACCGGATGGTCATCTTAGATGACGTGGAACAAGTGCACGGTCGTTACCACATTTGGAGTCGAGGTAATCTCGTCACACATTCGATGCACGGCTTTCGAGAAGCGCACCGAAGTGTGCAAAAAAATTTTGTTGCACCGGATGCTCATCTTAGGTGGCGTGGAACAAGTGCATGGTTCCACGTTTGGAGTCATTGGTAATCTTGTCGCACGTTCGATGCACGGCTTTTCGCAAGCGCACCACAAGTGTGCAAAAAATTTTGTTGCACCGGATGCTCATCTTAGGTGACGTGGAACAAGTGCACGGTCGATACCACATTTGGAGTTAGTGGGAATCTCGTCACACATTCGAAGCACGGCTTTCAGGAAGCGCACTAGAAGTGAGCAAAAAAATTTTTGTTGCACCGGATGCTCATCTTAGGTGACGTGGAACAAGTGCACGGTCGTTTCCACGTTTGGAGTCAGTGGTAATCTCGTCACACGTTCGATGCACAGCTTTCGCTAAAAGCGCACCATAAGTGTGCAAAAATTTTGTTGCACCGGATGCTGATCTTAGGTGATGTGGAACAAGTGCACGGTCGTTACTACGTTTGGAGTCGGTGGTAATCTCGTCACACGTTCGATGCACAACTTTCGCTAAGCGCACCATAAGTGCGCAAAAAATTTTGTTGCACCCAATCCTCTACTTAGGTGACGTGGAAAAAGCGCACAGTCGTTTCCACATTTGGAGTCGATGGTAATCTCGCCGCACGTTCGCGCACGACTTTCGGGAAGCGCACCACGGGTGTGGGAAAAATTTTGTTGCGCCGGATGCTCATCTTAGGTGACGTGGAACAAGTGCACGGTCGATACCACATTTGGAGTTAGTGGGAATCTCGTCACACATTCGAAGCACGGCTTTCAGGAAGCGCACCAGAAGTGAGCAAAAAAATTTTGTTGCACCGGATGCTCGTCTTAGGTGATGCGGAACAAGTGCACGGTCGTTTCCACGTTTGGAGTCGGTGGTAATCTTGTTGCACGCTCGATGCACGGCTTTCGAAGCGCACCATAAGTGTGCAAAAAATTTTGTTGCACCGGATGCTCATCTTAGGTGATGTGGAACAAGTGCACGGTCGTTTTTCTCGTTTGGAGTCGGTGGTAATCTTGTCGCACGTTCGATGCACAGCCTTGAAGCGCACCACAAGTGTGCAAAAAATTTTTGTTGCACCGGATGGTTATCTTAGATGACGTGGAACAAGTGCACGGTCGTTACCACATTTGGAGTCGAGGTAATCTCGTCACACATTCGATGCACGGCTTTTCGAGAAGCGCACCGAAGTGTGCAAAAAAATTTTGTTGCACCGGATGCTCATCTTAGGTGGCGTGGAACAAGTGCATGGTTCCACGTTTGGAGTCATTGGTAATCTTGTCGCACGTTCGATGCACGGCTTTTCGGCAAGCGCACCACAAGTGTGCAAAAAATTTTGTTGCACCGGATGCTCATCTTAGGTGACGTGGAACAAGTGCACGGTCGATACCACATTTGGAGTTAGTGGGAATCTCGTCACACATTCGAAGCACGGCTTTCGGGGAAGCGCACTAGAAGTGAGCAAAAAAATTTTTGTTGCACCGGATGCTCATCTTAGGTGACGTGGAACAAGTGCACGGTCGTTTCCACGTTTGGAGTCAGTGGTAATCTCGTCACACGTTCGATGCACAGCTTTCGCTAAGCGCACCATAAGTGTGCAAAAAATTTTGTTGCACCGGATGCTCATCTTAGGTGATGTGGAACAAGTGCACGGTCGTTACTACGTTTGGAGTCAGTGGTAATCTCGTCACACGTTCGATGCACAACTTTCGCTAAGCGCACCATAAGTGCGCAAAAAATTTTGTTGCACCCAATCCTCTACTTAGGTGACGTGGAAAAAGCGCCGCGATCGTTTCCACATTTGGAGTCGATGGTAATCTCGTCGCACGTTCGCGCACGACTTTCGGGAAGCGCACCACAGGTGTGGGAAAAATTTTGTTGCGCCGGATGCTCATCTTAGGTGACGTGGAACAAGTGCACGGTCGATACCACATTTGGAGTTAGTGGGAATCTCGTCACACATTCGAAGCACGGGGTTTCGTGAAGCGCACGAAGTGAGCAAAAAAAATTTTGTTGCACCGGATGCTCGTCTTAGGTGATGCGGAACAAGTGCACGGTCGTTTCCACGTTTGGAGTCGAGTGGTAATCTTGTTGCACGCTCGATGCACGGCTTTCGGGAAGCGCACCATAAGTGTGCAAAAAATTTTGTTGCACCGGATGCTCATCTTAGGTGATGTGGAACAAGTGCACGGTCGTTTTCTCGTTTGGAGTCAGTGGTAATCTTGTCGCACGTTCGATGCACAGCCTTCGGGAAGCGCACCACAAGTGTGCAAAAAATTTTTGTTGCACCGGATGGTTATCTTAGATGACGTGGAACAAGTGCACGGTCGTTACCACATTTGGAGTCAGTGGTAATCTCGTCACACATTCGATGCACGGCTTTCGAGAAGCGCACCCAGAAGTGTGCAAAAAAAATTTGTTGCACCGGATGCTCATCTTAGGTGGCGTGGAACAAGTGCATGGTTCCACGTTTGGAGTCATTGGTAATCTTGTCGCACGTTCGATGCACGGCTTTCGGTAAGCGCACCACAAGTGTGCAAAAAAATTTTGTTGCACCGGATGCTCATCTTAGGTGACGTGGAACAAGTGCACGGTCGATACCACATTTGGAGTTAGTGGGAATCTCGTCAGACATTCGAAGCACGGCTTTCAGGAAGCGCACCAGAAGTGAGCAAAAAAAATTTTGTTGCACCGGATGCTCATCTTAGGTGACGTGGAAAAAGTGCACGGTCGTTTCCACGTTTGGAGTCAGTGGTAATCTTGTTGCACGTTCGATGCACGGCTTTTGGGAAGCGCACCACAAGTGCGCAAAAAATTTTGTTGCACCCAATCCTCTACTTAGGTGACGTGGAAAAAGCGCACGCGATCGTTTCCACATTTGGAGTCGATGGTAATCTCGCCGCACGCTCACAAGACGACTTTCGGGAAGCGCACACAGGTGTGGGAAAAATTTTGTTGCACCGGATGCTCATCTTAGGTGACGTGGAACAAGTGCACGGTCGATACCACATTTGGAGTTAGTGGTAATCTCGTCACACATTCGATGCCCGGCTTTCGGGAAGCGCACCAGAAGTCTGCAAAAAAAATTTTTTTTGCACCGGATGCTCGTCTTAGGTGACGTGGAACAAGTGCACGGTCGTTTCCACGTTTGGAGTCAGTGGTAATCTTGTTGCACGTTCGATGCACGGCTTTTCGGGAAGCGCACCCTAAGTGTGCAAAAAATTTTGTTGCACCGGATGCTCATCTTAGGTGATGTGGAACAAGTGCACGGGTCGTTACTACGTTTGGAGTCGGTGGTAATCTCGTCACACGTTCGATGCACGCTTTTCGCTAAAGCGCACCATAAGTGTGCAAAAAATTTTGTTGCACCGGATGCTCATCTTAGGTGATGTGGAACAAGTGCACGGTCGTTACCACGTTTGGGGTCAGTGGTAATCTGGTCACACGTTCGATGCACAGCTTTCGCTAAGCGCACCATAGGTGTGCAAAAAATTTTGTTGCACCGGATGCTCATCTTAGGTGACGTGGAACAAGTGCACGGTCGTTTTCTCGTTTGGAGTCAGTGGTAATCTGGTCGCACGTTCGATGCACAGCCTTCGGGGAAGCGCACCACAAGTGTGCAAAAAAATTTTTGTTGTTGCACCGATGGTCATCTTAGATGACGTGGAACAAGTGCACGGTTGTTACCACATTTGGAGTCAGTGGTAATCTCGTCACACATTCGATGCACGGCTTTCGAGAAGCGCACCATAAGTGCGCAAAAAAGATTTTGTTGCACCGGATGCTCATCTTAGGTGGCGTGGAACAAGTGCATGGTTCCACGTTTGGAGTCATTGGTAATCTTGTCGAACGTTCGATGCATGGCTTTCGGGAAGCGCACGACAAGTGTGCAAAAAAATTTTGTTGCACCGGATGCTCATTGACGTGGAACAAGTGCACGGTCGATACCACATTTGGAGTCAGTGGTAATCTTGTCAAACATTCGATGCACGGCTTTCGGGGGCGCGCACCAGAACTGTGCAAAAAAAAATTTCATTGCACCAGATGCTAATCTTAGGTGACGTGGAACAAGTGCACGGTCGTTCCCACGTTTGGAGTCAGTGGTAATCTTGTTACACGTTCGATGCACGGCTTTCGGGAAGCGCACCATAAGTGTGCAAAAAATTTTGTTGCACCGGATGCTCATCTTAGGTGATGTGGAACAAGTGCACGGTCGTTACTACGTTTGGAGTCAGTGGTAATCTCGTCACACGTTCGATGCACAGCTTTCGCTAAGCGCACCATAAGTGTGCAAAAAATTTTGTTGCACCGGATGCTCATCTTAGGTGATGTGGAACAAGTGCACGGTCGTTACCACGTTTGGGGTCAGTGGTAATCTGGTCACACGTTCGATGCACAGCTTTCGCTAAGCGCACCATAAGTGTGCAAAAAATTTTGTTGCACCGGATGCTCATCTTAGGTGACGTGGAACAAGTGCACGGTCGTTTTCTCGTTTGGAGTCAGTGGTAATCTTGTCGCACGTTCGATGCACAGCCTTCAGGAAGCACCCCAAGTGTGCAAAAATTTTTGTTGCACCGGATGGTCATCTTAGATGATGTGGAACAAGTGCACGGTCGTTACCACGTTTGGGGTCGTGGTAATCTGGTCACACGTTCGATGCACAGCTTTCGCTAAGCGCACCATAGGTGTGCAAAAAATTTTGTTGCACCGGATGCTCATCTTAGGTGACGTGGAACAAGTGCACGGTCGTTTTCTCGTTTGGAGTCGAGTGGTAATCTTGTCGCACGCTTCGATGCACAGCCTTCGAAGCGCACCACAAGTGTGCAAAAATTTTTGTTGCACCGGATGGTCATCTTAGATGACGTGGAACAAGTGCACGGTTGTTACCACATTTGGAGTCAGTGGTAATCTTGTCACACATTCGATGCACGGCTCTCGAGAAGCGCACCAGAAGTGCGCAAAAAAAATTTTGTTGCACCGGATGCTCATCTTAGGTGGCGTAGAACAAGTGCATGGTTCCACGTTTGGAGTCATTGGTAATCTTGTCGAACGTTCGATGCACGGCTTTCGGGAAGCGCACGACAAGTGTGCAAAAAAATTTTGTTGCACCGGATGCTCATTGACGTGGAACAAGTGCACGGTCGATACCATATTTGGAGTCAGTGGTAATCTTGTTGCACGTTCGATGCACGGCTTTCAGGAAGCGCACCAGAACTGTGCAAAAAAAAATTTCATTGCACTAGATGCTAATCTTAGGTGACGTGGAACAAGTGCACGGTCGTTCCCACGTTTGGAGTCCGTGGTAATCTTGTTGCACGTTCGATGCACGGCTTTTGAAGCGCGCACCATAAGTGTGCAAAAAATTTTGTTGCACCGGATGCTCATCTTAGGTGATGTGGAACAAGTGCACGGTCGTTACTACGTTTGGAGTCGGTGGTAATCTCGTCACACGCTCGATGCACGCTTTCGCTAAGCGCATCATAAGTGTGCAAAAATTTTGTTGCACCGGATGCTCATCTTAGGTGATGTGGAACAAGTGCACGGTCGTTACCACGTTTGGGGTCAGTGGTAATCTGGTCACACGCTCGATGCACGACTTTCGCTAAGCGCACCATAAGTGTGCAAAAATTTTGTTGCACCGGATGCTCATCTTAGGTGACGTGGAACAAGTGCACGGTCGTTTTCTCGCTTTGGAGTCGGTGGTAATCTTGTCGCGACGCTCGATGCACAGCCTTCGAATCGCACCACAAGTGTGCAAAAATTTTTGTTGCACCGGATGGTCATCTTAGATGATGTGGAACAAGTGCACGGTCGTTACCACATTTGGAGTCGGTGGTAATCTCGTCACACATTCGATGCTCAGCTTTTCGAGAAGCGCACTGTAAGTATGCAAAAAAATTTTGTTGCACCGGATGCTCATCTTAGGTGGTGTGGAACAAGTGCATGGTTCCACATTTGGAGTCATTGGTAATCTTGTCGCACGCTCGATGCACGGCTTTTCGGCAAGCGCACCACAAGTGTGCAAAAAAATTTTGTTGCACCGGATGCTCATCTTAGGTGACGTGGAACAAGTGCACGGTCGTTTTCTCGTTTGGAGTCAGTGGTAATCTTGTCGCACGTTCGATGCACAGCCTTCGGGAAGCGCACCACAAGTGTGCAAAAAATTTTTGTTGCACCGGATGGTCATCTTAGATGATGTGGAACAAGTGCACGGTCGTTACCACGTTTGGGGTCAGTGGTAATCTGGTCACACGTTCGATGCACAGCTTTCGCTAAGCGCACCATAGGTGTGCAAAAAATTTTGTTGCACCGGATGCTCATCTTAGGTGACGTGGAACAAGTGCACGGTCGTTTTCTCGTTTGAGTCGGTGGTAATCTTGTCGCACGCTCGATGCACAGCCTTCGTGAAGCGCACCACAAGTGTGCAAAAATTTTTGTTGCACCGGATGGTCATCTTAGATGACGTGGAACAAGTGCACGGTTGTTACCACATTTGGAGTCAGTGGTAATCTCGTCACACTTTCGATGCACGGCTTTCGAGAAGCGCACCAGAAGTGCGCAAAAAAAATTTTGTTGCACCGGATGCTCATCTTAGGTGGCGTGGAACAAGTGCATGGTTCCACGTTTGGAGTCATTGGTAATCTTGTCGAACGTTCGATGCACGGCTTTCGAAGCGCCACGACAAGTGTGCAAAAAAAAAATTTGTTGCACGGATGCTCATTGACGTGGAACAAGTGCACGGTCGATACCACATTTGGAGTCGGTGGTAATCTTGTTGCACGCTCGATGCACGGCTTTCGGGAAGCGCACCAACTGTGCAAAAAAAAAATTTCGTTGCACCGGGATGCTAATCTTAGGTGACGTGGAACAAGTGCACGGTCGTTCCCACGTTTGGAGTCAGTGGTAATCTTGTTGCACGTTCGATGCACGGCTTTCGGGAAGCGCACCAGCTTAGGTGACGTGAAACAAGTGCATGGTCGTTTCCACGTTTGGAGTCGCTGGTAATCTCGTCGCACGCTCGATGCACGGCTTTTTGGGAAGCGCCGCGACAAGTGTGCAGAAAAAAATTTGTTGCACCGGATGCGCACCTTGGGTGACGTGGAACAAGTGCACGGTCGTTACCACATTTGGAGTCAATGGTAATCTCGTCACACGTTCGATGCATGGCTTTCGGGAAGCGCACCAAAAGTATGCAAAAAAATATTGTTGCACCGGATGCTCATCTTAGGTGATGTTGAACAAGTGCACGGTCGTTTCAACGTTTGGAGTCGATGGTAATCTCATCGCATGTTCGATGCACGGCATTCGAAGCGCACCACAACTGTGCAAAAAAATTTTGTTGCACCGGATGCTCATCTTAGGTGATGTGGAACAAGTGCACGGCCGTTACCACATTTGGGGTCAGTGGTAATCTCGTCACAAGTTCGATGCACGGCTTTCGGGATGTGCAAAAAAATTTTGTTGCACCGGATGCTCATCATAGGTGATGTGGAACAATTGCACGGTCGTTTGCTTGTTTGGAGTCAGTGGTAATCTCGTCGCACGTTCGATGCATGGCTTTCGGGAAGTGCACCACAAGTGTGCAAACAAATTTTGTTGCACCGGATGCTCATCTTAGATGACATGGAACAAGTGCACGGTCGTTACCACGTTTGGAGTCGGTGGTAATCTCGTCACACGCTCGATGCACGGCTTTTCGGGGCGCACCACAAGTGCGCGCAAAAACTTTCGTTGCACCGGATGCTCATCTTAGGTGACGTGAAACAAGTGCACGGTCGTTACCATGTTTGGAGTTAGTGGTAATCTCATCGCACGCTCGATGCACGGCTTTTCGTGAAGCGCACCACGGTATGAAAAAATTTTGTTGCACCGGATGCTCATCTTAGGTGACGTGGAACAAGTGCACGGTCGTTGCCATATTTGGAGTCGATGGTAATCTCATCACACGCTCGATGCACGGCTTTTCGAAGCGCATCGGCAAAAAAAAATTTTGTTGCACCGGATGATCATCTTAGGTGACGTGGAACAATTGCATGGTCGTTACCACATTTGGAGTCAATGGTAATCTCGTCACACGCTCGATGCACGGCTTTCGAATCGCACCAGAAGTGTGGAAAAAATTTTTGTTGCACCGGATGCTCGGCTTTTAGGTGACGTGAAACAAGTGCATGGTTGTTTCCACGTTTGGAGTCGATGGTAATCTCATCGCACGCTCGATGCACGGCTTTCCGGAAGCGCACGAAGTGTGTGCAAAAAAAATTTTGTTGCCCCGGATGCTCATCATAGGTGATGTGGAACAAGTGCACGCTGTTTCCACGTTTAGAATCAGTGGTAATCTTGTCGCACGCTCGATGCACGGCTTTGAAAAGCGCACCACGGTGTGCAAAAATTTTTGTTGCACCGGATGCTCATCATAATGTGGCGGGAACAACCGCACGGTCATTATCACATTTGGTGTCACTGGTAATCTTGTCGCACGCTCGATGCACGGCTTTCGGGAAGCGCACCACGGGTGTGCAAAAATTTTGTTGCACCGGATGCTCATATTAGGTGACGTTGAACAAGTGCACGGCCATTACCACATTTAGAGTCGGTGGTAATCTCGTCACACGCTCGATGCACGGTATTCGGGAAGCGCACCGCAAGTATGCAAAAAATTTTGTTGCACCGTGATGCTCATCTTAGGTGACGTGGAACAAGTGCACGGTTGTTACCACGTTTGGAGTGAGTGGTAATATCATCGCACGTTTGATGCGCGGGTTTCGGGAAGTGCACCACAGGTGTGCAAAATTTTTTGCACCGGATGCTCATCTTAGGTGACGTAGAACAAGTGCACAGTCGTTTCCACATTTGGAGTCAGTGGTAATCTTGTTACACGTTCGATGCACGGCTTTTGGAAAGCGCACTGAGGTGTGCAAAAAAAATTTTGTTGCACCGGATGCTCATCTTAGGTGACGTGGAACAAGTGCACGGTCGTTATCACATTTGGAGTCAATGGTAATCTCGTCACACGCTCGATGCACGGCTTTCGAATCGCACAAGAAGTGTGGAAAAAATTTTGTTGCACCGGATGCTCAGGCTTAGGTGACGTGAAACAAGTGCATGGTCGTTTCCACGTTTGGAGTCGGTGGTAATCTCGTCGCATGTTCGATGCACGGCTTTCGGGAAGCGCACGACAAGTGTGCGAGAAAAATTTGTTGCACGGATGCGCATCTTGGGTGACGTGGAACAAGTGCACGGTCGTTACCACATTTGGAGTCAATGGTAATCTCGTCACACGCTCGATGCATGGCTTTCGGAAGCGCACCAAAAGTATGCAAAAAATTTTGTTGCACCGGATGCTCATCATAGGTGATGTGGAACAATTGCACGGTCGTTTGCTTGTTTGGAGTCGGTGGTAATCTCGTCGCACGCTCGATGCATGGCTTTCGGGAAGTGCACCACAAGTGTGCAAACAAATTTTGTTGCACCAGATGCTCATCTTAGATGACATGGAACAAGTGCACGGTCGTTACCACGTTTGGAGTCGCGTGGTAATCTCGCCACACGCTCGATGCACGGCTTTCGGGAAGCGCACCACAAGTGCGCAAAAAAACTTTCGTTGCAATCGATGCTCATCTTAGGTGACGTGAAACAAGTGCACGGTCGTTACCATGTTTGAGTTAGTGGTAATCTCATCGCACGCTTCGATGCACGGCTTTCAGGAAGCGCACCACGGGTATGAAAAAAATTTTGTTGCACCGGATGCTCATCTTAGGTGACGTGGAACAAGTGCACGGTCGTTGCCATATTTGGAGTCAGTGGTAATCTCATCACACGTTCGATGCACGGCTTTCGGGAAGCGCATCGTAAGTGTGCAAAAAAATTTTGTTGCACCGGATGATCATCTTAGGTGACGTGGAACAATTGCATGGTCGTTACCACATTTGGAGTCAATGGTAATCTCGTCACACGCTCGATGCACGGCTTTTCGAAATCGCACCAGAAGTGTGGAAAAAATTTTTGTTGCACCGGATGCTCAGCTTAGGTGACGTGAAACAAGTGCATGGTTGTTTCCACGTTTGGAGTCGATGGTAATCTCATCGCACGTTCGATGCACGGCTTTGAAGCGCACCGAAGTGTGCAAAAAATTTTGTTGCCCCGGATGCTCATCATAGGTGATGTGGAACAAGTGCACGCTTGTTTCCACGTTTAGAATCGGTGGTAATCTTGTCGCACGCTCGATGCACGGCTTTCGAAAGCGCACCACAGGTGTGCAAAAATTTTTGTTGCACCGGATGCTCATCATACGTGACGTGGAACAACTGCAACGGTCATTATCACATTTGGTGTCACGGTAATCTTGTCGCACGCTCGATGCACGGCTTTTCGAGAAGCGCACCACGGGTGTGCAAAAAATTTTGTTGCACCGATGCTCATATTAGGTGACGTTGAACAAGTGCACGGCCATTACCACATTTAGAGTCAGTGGTAATCTCGTCACACGTTCGATGCACGGTATTCGGGAAGCGCACCAGAAGTATGCAAAAAAATTTTGTTGCACCAGATGCTCATCTTAGGTGACGTGGAACAAGTGCACGGTTGTTACCACGTTTGGAGTGAGTGGTAATATCATCGCACGCTTTGATGCGCTGGTTTCGGGAAGTGCACCACGGGTGTGCAAAATTTTTGCACCGGATGCTCATCTTAGGTGACGTAGAACAAGTGCACGCTCGTTTCCACATTTGGAGTCAGTGGTAATCTTGTTACACGCTCGATGCACGGCTTTTGGAAAGCGCACGCAGGTGTGCAAAAAAAATTTGTTGCACCGGATGCTCATCTTAGGTGACGTGGAACAAGTGCACGGTCGTTATCACATTTGGAGTCAATGGTAATCTCGTCACACGCTCGATGCACGGCTTTCGAATCACACAAGAAGTGTGGAAAAAATTTTGTTGCACCGGATGCTCGGCGTAGGTGACGTGAAACAAGTGCATGGTCGTTTCCACGTTTGGAGTCGATGGTAATCTCGTCGCATGTTCGATGCACGGCTTTTCGGGAAGCGCACGACAAGTGTGCAGAAAAAATTTGTTGCACCGGATGCGCATCTTGGGTGACGTGGAACAAGTGCACGGTCGTTACCACATTTGGAGTCAATGGTAATCTCGTCACACGCTCGATGCATGGCTTTCGGGAAGCGCACCAAAAGTATGCAAAAAAATATTGTTGCACCGGATGCTCATCTTAGGTGATGTGGAACAAGTGCACGGTCGTTTGCATGTTTGGAGTCAGTGGTAATCTCGTCGCATGTTCGATGCACGGCATTCGGGAGCGCACCACAAGTGTGCAAAAATTTTTGTTGCAACCGGATGCTCATCATAGGTGATGTGGAACAAGTGCACGGTCGTTTGCATGTTTGGAGTCAGTGGTAATCTCGTCGCACGTTCGATGCATGGCTTTCGGAAGTGCACCACAAGTGTGCAAACAAATTTTGTTGCACCAGATGCTCATCTTAGATGACATGGAACAAGTGCACGGTCGTCACCACGTTTTGAGTCGGTGGTAATCTCGTCACACGCTCGATGCACGGCTTTTCGGAAGCGCACCACAAGTGCGCCAAAAACTTTCGTTGCAACGGATGCTCATCTTGGGTGACGTGAAACAAGTGCACGGTCGTTACCATGTTTGGAGTTAGTGGTAATCTCATCGCACGCTCGATGCACGGCTTTCGTGAAGCGCACCATAGGTATGAAAAAATTTTGTTGCACCGGATGCTCAGCTTGGGTGACGTGAAACAAGTGCATGGTTGTTTCCTCGTTTGGAGTCGGTGGTAATCTCATCGCACGCTTCGATGCACGGCTTTCTGAAGGCGCACCAGAAGTGTGCAAAAAAATTTTGTTGCACCGGATGCTCATCATAGGTGATGTGTGACAAGGGCACGTTGTTTCCACGTTTGGAGTCGGTGGTAATCTTGTCGCACGTTCGATGCACGGCTTTTCGGGAAGCGCACCACGTGTGCAAAAAAATTTTGTTGCACCGGATGCTCATCTTACGTGGCGTGGAACAACCGCACGGTCATTATCACATTTGGTGTCACTTTGGTAATCTTGTCGCACGCTCGATGCACGGCTTTTCGGAAGCGCACCAGAAGTGTGGGAAAAGATTTTGTTGCACGAGATGCTCATCTTAGGTGATGTGGAACAAGTGCACGGTCGTTTCCACATTTGGAGTTAGTGGTAATCTGCCGCACGCGGCGATGCACGACTTTCGTGAAGCGCACCACAGCTGTGCAAAAAAATTTTTGTTGCAATCGGATGCTCATCTCGGGACGTGGAACAAGTGTACAGCCGTTACCACATTTGGAGTCGGTGGTAATCTCGTCACACGTTCGATGCACGGTTTTGGGATGCGCACCACAAGTGTGCAAACAAATTTTGTTGTACCGATGCTCATCTTAGGTGACATGGAACAAGTGCACGGTCGTTACCACGTTTGGAGTCGGTGGTAATATCGTCACACGTTTGATGCATGGCTTTCGGGAAGCGCATCACAAGTGTGCAAAAAATTTTGTAGCACCAGATGCTCATCTTAGGTGACGTGAAACAAGTGCACGGTCGTTACCACGTTTGGAGTTAGTGGTAATCTCATCGCACGCTCGATTCACGGCTTTCGTGAAGCGCACCACAGGTGTGCAAAAATTTTGTTGCACCGGATGCTCATATTAGGTGACGAGAACAAGTGCACGGTCATTACCACATTTAGAGTCGGTAATCTCGTCACACGCTCGATGCACGGCTTTTCGAAGCGCACCAGAAGTATGCAAAAAAATTTTGTTGCACCAGATGCTCATCTTAGGTGACGTGGAACAAGTGCACGGTTGTTACCACGTTTGGAGTGAGTGGTAATATCATCGCACGTTTGATGCACGGCTTTCGGGAAGTGCACCACAGGTGTGCAAAATTTTTTGCACCGGATGCTCATCTTAGGTGACGTAGAACAAGTGCACGGTCGTTACCACTTTTTGGAGTCCGTGGGTAATCTTGTTACACGCTCGATGCACGGCTTTTGAAAAGCGCACCGCAGGTGTGCAAAAAATTTTGTTGCACCGGATGCTCAACTTAGGTGACGTGGAACAAGTGCACGGTCGTTATCACATTTGGAGTCTATGGTAATCTCGTCACACGTTGGATGCACGGCTTTCGAAGCGCACCACAAGTGCGCAGAAAACTTTCGTTGCAATCGGATGCTCATCTTAGGTGACGTGAAACAAGTGCACGGTCGTTACCATGTTTGAGTTTGTGGTAATCTCATCGCACATGCACGGCTTTTCGTGAAGCGCACCACGTATGAAAAAAAAGCGCTTCGATGCACGGCTTTCGTGAAAAAAACACCACGAAATTTTGTTGCACCGGATGCTCATCTTAGGTGACGTGAAACAAGTGCACGGTCGTTACCATGTTTGGAGTTAGTGGTAATCTCGCCGCACGCGCTCGATGCACGGCTTTCGTGAAGCGCACCACGGTATGAAAAAAAATTTTGTTGCACCGGATGCTCAGCTTAGGTGACGTGAAACAAGTGCATGGTTGTTTCCACGTTTGGAGTCAGTGGTAATCTCATCGCACGTTCGATGCACGGCTTTCTGGAAGCGCACCAGAAGTGTGCAAAAAATTTTGTTGCACCGGATGCTCATCATAGGTGATGTGGAACAAGTGCACGCTTGTTTACACGCTTGGAGTCGGTGGTAATCTTGTCGCACGCTCGATGCACGGCTTTCGTGAAGCGCACCACAGGTGTGCAAAAATTTTGTTGCACCGGATGCTCATCTTACGTGACGTGGAACAACTGCACGGGTCATTATCACATTTGGTGTCACTGGTAATCTTGTCGCACGTTCGATGCACGGCTTTCGGGAAGCGCACCAGAAGTGTGGGAAAAGATTTTGTTGCACGAGATGCTCATCTTAGGTGATGTGGAACAAGTGCACGGTCGTTTCCACATTTGGAGTTAGTGGTAATCTCGTCGCACGCTCGATGCACGACTTTCGTGAAGCGCACCACGGTGTGCAAAAAATTTTGTTGCACCGGATGCTCATCTCGGGTGATGTGGAACAAGTGTACAGCCGTTACCACATTTGGAGTCGATGGTAATCTCGTCACACGCTCGATGCACGGCTTTCGGGATGCGCACCACAAGTGTGCAAATAAATTTTGTTGTACCGATGCTCATCTTAGGTGACATGGAATAAGTGCACGGTCGTTACCACATTTGCGGTCGGTGGTAATATCGTCACACGCTTGATGCATGGCTTTTCGGGAAGCGCATCACAAGTGTGCAAAAATTTTGTAGCACCGGATGCTCATCTTAGGTGACGTGAAACAAGTGCACGGTCGTTACCACGTTTGGAGTTAGTGGTAATCTCATCGCAGTTCGATGCACGACTTTCGTGAAGTGCACCACAGTGTGCAAAAAAATTTTGTTGCACCGGATGCTCATATTAGGTGACGTAGAACAAGTGCACGGTCGTTTCCACGTTTGGAGTCGGTGGTAATCTCGTCACACGTTCGATGCACGTCTTTCGGGAAGCGCACCACAAGTATGCAGAAATAATTTGTTGCACCAGATGCTCATCTTAGGTGACGTGGAACAAGTGCACGGTTGTTACCACGTTTGGAGTGAGTGGTAATATCATGCACGTTTGATGCACGGCTTTCGGGAAGTGCACCACAGGTGATGAGGACACCACCTACAGCGCGAGTACATCTACACCAGCGACACCAAGTACATCTACACCAGCGACATTTTCTCCAGAGCAGGCGCCATCATCTCCTCGGGCGCCACCCTGCGGGCCAATTACTCGGCCCGTGCAAGAGAGTTGAACTTCGTCATGATGTTGAAGAATGAAGGCCCAGAAGACCGAAGGCTCGCCCAACGGGAGGCCTTGTGTGTGGGCGCCTAGGGCTGGCCCAACAAAGGGCGCCTAGGGCTGCGCCCCCACACCACTGACATCATCGGGGCGGCGCCCCTTGCTGGCCGCACCTTCCCTAGGGCGCACCTTTTTTTCCCTTTATTAGTCGAGTCCTGTTTCATTTAGAACTTGAGTTTTGTTTTACATCTAGCTTTAGCTACACCGGACCACGCACAAATACGTGCTGTCCTCTCGTGATTCAGAACTCCACCTTCGAGTAATACATAGATTGCTCGCCTCGAATTCTTGTTCGTTCTTCGGTTGCGTATGTGAATTGATCTTCGTGATCGGCTGATCTTGCTTCAACAAGGTCGGTAACCACGGGAGTTGGTTCAGCGATTGCATTGGCGCTTCGGGTTCGCTCGTCGTAGTCGGATCGTGAGGGTCTACTTCCACCAAATCGAAATTATCTCCACTCACCGAAAGATCGGGCACTCCGCCTCTATCAAGTGGTATCAGCTTTCCAGGTTGATCGGTGAGTTTATCGAGTGTTTTTCCTTCCTACAGTCCACAAAACCCAAACAAAAAAAAAATATTTTCAGGTTAGATCTTGTCCCAAAGAACCTTTTAGCCTCGCACAATTCTTTCAATACTTTGCGTTGTTGAATTTGTGTGCTTTACATTTCAATTGTTGCTGGTTACTTGTGTTTGATCTCTTGTTTCTTGTTTTTCTTCTAACCCTAGTTTCGCCGCCGCCGTTCCACGCCACGCAGCAACCCCCTCCACCCTCGCGCGAATACCCGCCTTGGTCGTGATCAGACCACTGCGCCGCCGCATTCCACCCCTCCGATCGCCCCCTCCCTGTCCAAAACAAAGATAGAAAGAAATCAAAAAAAAAAAGGAAAGTGCAAAAAAAAAAAAAAGAGACAAAAAAAAAAAAAGACAAAAAAGGCAACAGGAAGAAGGAAGGTGATCCGGTTTGGTTCGGTGGAAAGTTTCCTTTGCGCCGCCGCCGAACCCCCGGGTCGCGACCCTCCGTGGCCACTCTGCACCCCACGCATACATTGCCCTCCTTTGTTCATCTCCCTATCTCGCCTTACTCTTCTTCTTACCGAATACCCCCTGAGAGAGAGAAAAAGTGTGTGCCGTTTTTTGCTTTTTGAGATCCTCTGTGTTCATATTATCAGTCTTTGAGGACTCCTGAAAAAAAAAAAAAAAAAAAACAGATCCAAAAAAAAAAAAATCAAGAATTTGCATTTTTAGCCGCACCCTCTCCCTCTTTGCTACCTCCTTTGTTCCCACTTGTTTCCAGCAGCGTTGTTTCGTGTTTAGCACTATAATTCAACTTTGCATTATTGTTTGATTGTGCTAATCCTTCAATTGAGTGCAGCCTACCCAGAACTCCACATAATTCTACGACGAGCAGATTTTGTTCTCCAGGCAATCGCTCCGCCAATCTTTCGCGAGTTCCACCGGTTGGTTGCAGTTCGCCCCTGTGTGCGTGGTAAGAACGGATCAGAATTTGATAACAGCACTAGTGTGAGCGCCTTGTGAGCCGTTCCACCCCTATTTTGTCGTCGTCTTTGTTTTTGTGTTTGCGCTAACCATGGCAGGCGACGACGACAAAAAGGATGAACAGTTGCAGGACATGCGGACACAGATTGATGGACTTGTCGGAGACATCAAGACGATGCATGAACGGATGGATTCCACGGTCACTACGGCGAACGAGCGGTTCGATCAGCTTGACCTCGCGCAGACGGCCACTAAAACCACGCTCGACACCATCATGTCACGCCTCGATGCTTTGAGCACGATGGTCACAGATCTCCAGAAGGATTACGGTGGTGACACGGAGCAGGACGGTGGACACCGTCCAGGCCGTGCTCGCCGTGTGCTACGCCACCACGGTAATGATTCTTTTGCTAAGATAAAATTTAAAATTCCATCTTTCAATGGCAAATATGATCCTGCTGCATATCTTGATTGGGAATTGGAAGTCGAACAGAAATTTGCATGCCATGATATTCCTACTACTTTTCAAGTTAAAGCTGCTATTAGTGAATTTACTGATTTTGCTTTAATTTGGTGGCGTGAATATAAACAAAAACATCCCACTACAGTTCCAACCACATGGGATCAATTAAAAGTTGCTATGCGCCACAGATTTGTACCTTCTTATTATGCTCGTGATTTGCTTAATAAAATGCAACGTTTTCAGCAAGGTTCACAATCTGTAGAGGACTATTACCAGGAATTGCAAAAAGGCATGATTCGTTGTGGGTTAGTTGAGGACAATGACGCTGCTATGGCACGATTTCGTGGTGGTTTAAACCGTGAAATTCAGGATATACTTGATTATAAGGAGTATTATGATATCACCACATTGTTTGAATTTGCTTGCAAAGCTGAACGTGAAATGCAGGGACGCCGCTCGAAGCCATATTCTAACTCTTTTGCAGGACGAAGTTCGACATCTGGTCCAGCACCAGCACCCCCTGCACCGTCCACGCCCGCCACTACACCGCGTGAGCGGGCAGCCACTTCTGCAGGTGCTCCCCCGTCCCCAGGCGCAGCACCTTCCACAGGCCGCACACGGGATATTCAGTGCTTTCATTGCAAAGGATTTGGCCACGTGTCTCGGGACTGTCCGAACAAGCGTGTCTTGCTTATTCGTGACGATGGTGAGTATTCTTCCGCTAGTGATTCTGAAGATATTCAACACGCTATGCTTGCCACTAACCATGCAGCAAAGGCGGACGTACATGTCAACCCGGGCGACGCCGATAGGTATGAAAGTCTTGTTGCGCAGCGTGTTCTCAGTACACAGGTCGCCCCGCCCGAGAAGAATCAGCGACACACCCTTTTCCACACGAAGGGCGTTGTGCAGGAGCGGTCGATTCGCATCATCATCGACAGTGGCAGCTGCAACAATTTGGCGAGTACGGCGCTGGTTGAAAAATTGTCCTTACCCACTCGTAAGCATCCGCATCCATATCACATTCAATGGCTTAACGATGGTGGGAAAATTAGAATAACACGCTTCGGTACGTGTTCCTTTCTCCATGGGTGCTTATTCTGATTTTGTTGATTGTGATGTTGTTCCCATGGAAGCATGCTCTTTGTTACTTGGTCGACCTTGGCAATATGATACTGATAGCTTGCATCATGGTCGTTCGAATCATTATTCTTTCATGTTTAAGGGTCAGAAAATAATTATACATCCAATGACACCTGAACAAATTCTTAAAGATGATCTTGCTAGAGCTGCTAAAATTGCTAAACAACTTGAACCATCGACCTCTGTTAATTCTGAAATCAAGTTGAATGCTCCTGTTTTGCTTGCTACACGTGCTGATTTCGATGAGTTACGCGATGCTCCTTTGCCATGCTATGCCCTTATCTGCTCTAGTGTGCTCGTTTCACTTGATGTTGCACCATCTTTGGATATTCCCCCTGCAGTTGCTAACATTTTGCAGGAGTACACTGATGTCTTTCCAAAAGATTTGCCACCGGGACTTCCACCACTTCGTGGCATTGAGCACCAGATCGATCTCATTCCAGGCGCACAGCTTCCGAATCGCGCACCGCACTGCATAAATCCAGATGAGACGAAGGAGATCCAGCGCCAGTACGTACATTGCTTGACAAGGGTTACATTCGTGAGTCTCTCAGCCCTTTGCTCGGTTCTGTGTTACTTGTTCCAAAGAAAGATGGCTCATGGCGTATGTGTGTAGATTGTCGTGCTATTAATAACATCACCATTCGTTATCGATACCCTATACCACGCCTTGATGATATGCTAGATGAGCTTAGTGGTGCCATTATTTTCACTAAGATTGATTTGCGTAGTGGTTACCACCAGATTCGAATGAAACTAGGTGATGAATGGAAAACGGCTTTTAAAACGAAATTTGGTTTATATGAATGGTTGGTTATGCCGCTTGATTGACTAATGCTCCCAAAGACCTTTATGCGCTTTAATGAATGAAGTTCTAAGACCTTTCATCGGATTGTTTGTTGTTGTATATTTTGATGATATTCTGATTTACAGCAAGTCCATGGAAGAACATTTAGAACATTTGCGTGCTGTTTTCGATACGTTGCGTGCTGCTAACTTGTTTGGTAACATGGACAAATGCATTTTTTGCACACAACGTGTCTCGTTTCTTGGCTATGTTGTTACTCCACAGGGCATTGAGGTGGATAGCAGCAAGATCGACGCCATTCGCGAGTGGCCTACACCGACGACGGTCACATAGATTCGAGCTTTCTTGGACTTGCAGGTTTCTATCGCAGGTTTGTCCGTGATTTCAGCTCCATTGCAGCCCCTCTACACGAGCTTACAAAGAAAGGTGTGCCATTCAATTGGAGATTCACAAGAGGTAGCGTTCAGCACTTTAAAAGATAAGTTAACACATGCTCCTCTCTTGCAATTGCCTGATTTTGAGAAAATATTTGAGCTTGAATGTGATGCTAGCGGTATTGGACTAGGTGCTGTTTTGTTACAAGAAGGAAAACCGGTTGCTTATTTTAGTGAGAAATTAAGCGGTGCTAGCCTGAGATATTCTACTTATGATAAGGAACTTTATGCTTTAGTGCGCACTTTGCAAACATGGCAGCACTATCTTTGGCATCGTGAGTTTTTTATTCACTCTGATCATGAGGCTTTAAAACATATTCGACCCAAACCAATCTGAACCGTCGTCATGCTAATTGGGTAGAATTCATTGAGTCTTTCCCTTACATCATTAAACATAAGAACGGGAAGGAAAATGTCATTGCTGATGCTTTGTCTCGTCGCTATACTATGCTGTCCCAGTTAGATTTTAAAATCTTTGGCTTGCAAACTATCAAAGATCAATATGCCAATGATGCTGATTTTAAAGATGTTTTGGTCAAATGTATGAATGGGAAACCATGGGGCAAATTTCACATGCAGGATGGGTTCCTGTTTCGCGCTAACAAGCTGTGTGTTCCAGCTAGTTCGGTTCGTCTTTGTTGTTACAGAAGCTCATGGAGGCGGTCTCATGGGACACTTTGGCGTTTATAAGACGCATGAGGTGTTGGCTGCCCACTTCTTTTGGCCCCGGATGCGCCGTGATGTTGAGCGCCTTGTTGCCCGCTGCACTACTTGTCGAAAAGCTAAGTCACGACTAAACAACCATGGTTTGTATATGCCTCTGCCTGTCCCTACTTCCCTTGGCATGATATTTCTATGGACTTTGTTTTGGGATTGCCTAGAACTAAGAAGGGGAGGGACAGTATTTTTGTAGTTGTTGATCGCTTCTCCAAAATGGCTCATTTTATACCTTGTCATAAGACTGATGATGCTAGCAATGTTGCTGAATTGTTCTTTAGAGAGATTATTCGCTTGCACGGTATTCCAAATACAATAGTCTCTGATCGTGATGCTAAATTTCTCCATTTTTGGAGATCACTGTGGAATAAAATGGGAACTAAATTGCTGTTTAGCACAACTTGTCACCCCTCGACCGATGGCCAAACTGAGGTGGTTAATCGCACTTTGTCAACCATGCTTAGGGCTGTTTTAGATAAAAACTTGAAACGTTGGGAAGATTGCTTGCCTCATGTTGAGTTTGCTTATAATCATGCAACGCATTCTTCTACAAAGATGTGTCCCTTTCAGGTTGTTTATGGCTATATTCCTCGGGCGCCTATTGATTTGTTTGCGCTTGATGCTGAGGACGCCCACACATAGATAGATGCTGCTGCACATGTTGAACAAATGATTAGCTTACATGAGCAAACTCAACACAACATTGCTGCTGCTAATGCTAAATATCAGGTTGCGGGTAGTAAAGGGAGAAAACATGTTACTTTTGAACCTGGTGATATGGTTTGGTTGCATCTAAGAAAGGATCGATTTCCCACTTTGCGCCGTTCTAAATTGATGTCTCGTGCTGCTGGTCCTTTTAAGATACTAACCAAGATTAATGCTAACGCTTATGTTCTTGACCTGCTCATGGAGTTTGGTGTTTCCACTAGTTTTAATGTTGCAGATTTGACGCCGTATGCGGGTGAAGATGAGGAGTTGCCGCCGAGGACGACTTCAGTTCAAGAAGGGGAGGATGATGAGGACACCACCTACAGCGCGAGTACATCTACACCAGCGACACCAAGTACATCTACACCAGCGACATTTTCTCCAGAGCAGCGCCATCATCTCCTCAGCGCCACCTTCTCGGGCCAATTACTCGGGCCCGTGCAAGAGAGTTGAACTTCGTCATGATGCTGAAGAATGAAGACCCAGAAGACTGAAGGCTCGCCCAACGGGAGGCCTTGTGTGTGGGCGCCTAGTACTGGCCCAACAAAGGGCGCCTAGGGCTGCGCCCCACACCCTGACATCGGGGGCGGCGCCCTTGCTGGCCGCACCTTCCCTAGGGCGCACTTTTTTTTCCCTTTATTAGTCGAGTCCTGTTTCATTTAGAACTTGAGTTTTGTTTTACATCTAGCTTTAGCTACACCAGACCACGCACAAATACGTGCTGTCCTCTCGTGATTCAGAACTCCACCTTCGAGTAATACATAGATTGCTCGCCTCGAATTCTTGTTCGTTCTTTCGGTTGCGTATGTGGAATTGATCTTCGTGATCAGGCTGATCTTGCTTCAACAAGGTCGGTAACCACGTGGAGTTGGTTCAGCGATTGCATTGGCGCTTCGGGTTCCCTCGTCGTAGTCGGATCGTGAGGGTCTACTTCCACCAAATCGAAATTATCTCCACTCACCGAAAGATCGGGCACTCCGCCCCTATCACACCGGATGCTCATCTTAGGTGACGTGGAACAAGTGCATGGTCGTTACCACGTTTGGAGTCAGTGGTAATCTCGTCGCACGTTCGATGCATGACTTTCGGGAAGCGCACCACAGGTGTGCAAAAAAAAAAAATTTATTGCCCCAGATGCTTATCTTAGGTGACGTGGAACAAGTGCACGTCGTTACCACGTGTCGAGTCGTGGTAATGTCGCCGCCCGCTTCGATGCACGGCTTTCGGGAACACACCAGAAGTGTGAAAAAAAATTTTGTTGCACCGGATGCTCATCTTAGGTGGCGTGGAACAAGTGCACGGTCGTTACCACGTTTGGAGCCAGTGGTAATGTCGTCACACGTTAGATGCACGGCTTTCGGGAAGCACACCAGAAGTGTGCAAAAAAATTTTATTGCACCGGATGCTCATCTTAGGTGACGTGGAACAAGTGCACGGTCATTACCACGTTTGGAGTCGCGTGGTAATCTCGTCGCACGCTTCGATGCACAGCTTTCGTGAAGCGCGCCACAAGTGTGCAAAAAATTTTGTTGCATCGGATGCTCATCTTTGGGGACGCGGAACAAGTGCACGGTTGTTACCACGTTTAGAGTCGGGTGGTAATCTCGTCGCACGTTCGATGCACGACTTTCGGGAAGCGCACCACAAGTGTGCAAAAAAAATTTTATTGCGCCAGATGCTTTTCTTAGGTGACGTGGAACAAGTGCGAGTCGTTACCACGTTTGGAGTCGGTGGTAATGTCATCGCACGCTTCGATGCACGGCTTTCGGGAAGCACACCGGAAGTGTGCAAAAAAATTTTGTTGCACCGGATGCTCATCTTAGGTGACGTGGAACAATTGCATGGTCGTTACCACGTTTGGAGTCAGTGGTAATCTCGTCGCACATTCGTTGCACCGTTTTCGGGAAGCGCACCACAAGTGTACAAAAAATTTTTGTTGCATCGGATGCTCATCTTTGGTGACGTGGAACAAGTGCGCGGTCGTTACCACGTTTGGAGTCAGTGGTAATCTCGTCGCACGCTCGATGCACGACTTTCGGGATGCGCACCACAGTGTGTGCAAAAAAATTTTATTGCGCCGATTGCTTATCTTAGGTGACGTGGAACAAGTGCACGTCGTTACCACATTTGGAGTCGATGGTAAGGTCGTCGCACGCTTCGATGCAAAACTTTCGGGAAGCACACCGTGAAGTGTGCAAAAAATTTTGTTGCACCGGATGCTCATCTTAGGTGACGTGGAACAAGTGCACGGTCGTTACCACGTTTCGAGTCGTGGTGGTAATGTCGCCGCACGCTCGATGCACTTTTGGAAGCACACCGTGGTGTGCAAAAAAATTTTGTTGTACCGGATGCTCATCTTAGGTGACGTGGAACAAGTGCACGGTCGTTACCACGTTTGGAGTCTGTGGTAATCTCGTCGCAGCTTTCGATGCACGACTTTCGGGAAGCGCACCACAGGTGTGCAAAAAATTTTTGTTGTGCCGGATGCTTATCTTGGAACAAGTGCACGTCGTTACCACGTTTGGAGTTAGTGGTAATGTCGCCGCACGCTTGATGCACGGCTTTTCGGGAAGCACACCAGAACCGTGCAAAAAATTTTGTTGCACCGGATGCTCATCTTAGGTGACGTGGAACAAGTGCACGGTCGTTACCACGTTTGGAGTCGCGGTAATCTCGTCGCACGCTTCGATGCACGTTGTCGGGAAGCACACCACAAGTGTGCAAAAAAAATTTTGTTGCATCGGATGGTCATCTTTGGTGACGTGGAACAAGTGCACGGTCGTTACCACGTTTGGAGTCGGTGGTAATCTCGCCGCACGCTCGATGCACGACTTTCGAAGCGCACCACAGGTGTGCAAAAAAAATTTTATTTATTGCGCCAGATGCTTATCTTAGGTGACGTGGAACAAGTGCACAGTCGTTACCACATTTGGAGTCAGTGGTAAGGTCGTCGCACGTTCGATGCACAACTTTCGGGAAGCACACCAGAAGTGTGCAAAAAAATTTTGTTGCACCGGATGCTCATCTTAGGTGACGTGGAACAAGTGCACGGTCGTTACCACGTTTCGAGTCAGTGGTAATGTCGTCGCACGTTCGATGCACGGCTTTCGGGAACACACCAGAAGTGTGCAAAAAAATTTTGTTGCACCGGATGCTCATCTTAGGTGGCGTGGAACAAGTGCACGGTCGTTACCACGTTTGGAGTCGCGGTAATGTCGCCGCACGTTTGATGCACGGCTTTCGAAGCACAACAACAGAAGTGTGCAAAAAATTTTGTTGCACCGGATGCTCATCTTAGGTGACGTGGAACAAGTGCACGGTCGTTACCACGTTTGGAGTCAGTGGTAATCTCGTCGCACGTTCGATGCACAGCTTTCAGGAAGCGCGCCACAAGTGTGCAAAAAAATTTTGTTGCATCGGATGCTCATCTTTGGTGACGTGGAACAAGTGCACGGTTGTTACCACGTTTGGAGTCAGTGGTAATCTCGTCGCACGTTCGATGCACGACTTTCGGGAAGCGCACCACAAGTGTGCAAAAAAAAAATTATTGCGCCGGATGCTTTTCTTAGGTGACGTGGAACAAGTGCGAGTCGTTACCACGTTTGGAGTCGATGGTAATGTCGTCGCACGTTCGATGCACGGCTTTCGGGAAGCACACACACCAAGTGTGCAAAAAATTTTGTTGCACCGGATGCTCATCTTAGGTGACGTGGAACAAGTGCACGGTCATTACCACGTTTGGAGTCGGTGGTAATCTCGTCGCACATTCGTTGCACAGTTTTTGAAGCGCACCACAAGTGTACAAAAAATTTTGTTGCATTGGATGCTCATCTTTGGTGACGCGGAACAAGTGCACGGTCGTTACCACGTTTGGAGTCGGTGGTAATCTCGCCGCAAGTTCGATGCACGACTTTTCGGGAAGCGCACCACGGTGTGCAAAAAAAAATTTTATTGCGCCAGATGCTTATCTTAGGTGACGTGGAACAAGTGCAAAGTCGTTACCACGTTTGGAGTCATTGGTAATGTCGTCGCACGCTCGATGCACGGCTTTTCGGGAAGCACACCGTAAGTGTGCAAAAAATTTTGTTGCACCGGATGCTCATCTTAGGTGACGTGGAACAAGTGCATGGTCGTTACCACGTTTGAGTCGATGGTAATCTCGTCCGCACGTTCGATGCATGACTTTTTGGAAGCGCACCACAGGTGTGCAAAAAAAAAAATTTATGGCCCCCGATGCTTATCTTAGGTGACGTGGAACAAGTGCACAGTCGTTACCACGTGTCGAGTCAGTGGTAATGTCGTCGCACGTTCGATGCACGGCTTTCGGGAACACACCAGAAGTGTGAAAAAAAATTTTGTTGCACCGGATGCTCATCTTAGGTGGCATGGAACAAGTGCATGGTCGTTACCACGTTTGGAGTCGAGTGGTAATCTCGTCGCACGCTCGATGCATGACTTTTCGGGAAGCGCACCACAGTGTGCAAAAAAAAAATTTATTGCCCCGATGCTTATCTTAGGTGACGTGGAACAAGTGCACGATCGTTACCACGTGTCGAGTCGGTGGTAATGTCGTCGCACGCGTTCGATGCACGGCTTTTCGAACACACCAGAAGTGTGAAAAAAAAATTTGTTGCACCGGATGCTCATCTTAGGTGGCGTGGAACAAGTGCACGGTCGTTACCACGTTTGGAGTCAGGGGTAATCTCGTCGCACGTTCGATGCACAGCTTTCGGGAAGCGCACCACAAGTGTGCAAAAAAATTTTGTTGCATCGGAAGCTTATCTTTGGTGACGTGGAACAAGTGCAGAGTCGTTACCACGTTTGGAGTCAATGGTAATGTCATCGCACGTTCGATGCACGGCTTTCGGGAAGCACACCAGAAGTGTGCAAAAAAATTTTGTTGCACCGGATGCTCATCTTAGGTGACGTGGAACAATTGCATGGTCGTTACCACGTTTGGAGTCGATGGTAATCTCGTCGCACATTCGTTGCACCGTTTTTCGGGAAGCGCACCACAAGTGTACAAAAAATTTTTGTTGCATCGGATGCTCATCTTTGGTGACGTGGAACAAGTGCGCCGGTCGTTACCACGTTTGGAGTCGGTGGTAATCTCGCCGCACGTTCGATGCACGACTTTTCGGGATGCGCACCACAGGTGTGCAAAAAAAATTTTATTGCGCCCGGATTGCTTATCTTAGGTGACGTGGAACAAGTGCACGATCGTTACCACGTTTGGTGTCGATGGTAATGTCGTCCGCACGTTCGATGCACGGCTTTCGGGAAGCACACCACGGTGTGCAAAAAATTTTGTTGCACCGGATGCTCATCTTAGGTGACGTGGAACAAGTGCACGGTCGTTACCACGTTTGGAGTCCGCGGGTAATCTCGTCGCAGTTTCGATGCACGACTTTCGGGAAGCGCACCACAGGTGTGCAAAAAATTTTTGTTGTGCCAGATGCTTATCTTAGGTGACGTGGAACAAGTGCACAGTCGTTACCACGTTTGGAGTCGATGGTAATGTCGTCGCCGTTTGATGCACGGCTTTAAGAAGCACACCAGAACTGTGCAAAAAATTTTGTTGCACCGGATGCTCATCTTAGGTGACGTGGAACAAGTGCACGGTCGTTACCACGTTTGGAGTCGGTGGTAATCTCGTCGCACGTTCGATGCACGGTTGTCGGGAAGCACACCACAAGTGTGCAAAAAAAATTTTGTTGCATCGGATGCTCATCTTTGGTGGCGTGGAACAAGTGCACGGTCGTTACCACGTTTGGAGTCAGTGGTAATCTCGTCGCACGTTCGATGCACGACTTTCGGGAAGCGCACCACAGGTGTGCAAAAAAAAATTATTGCGCCAGATGCTTATCTTAGGTGACGTGGAACAAGTGCACGGTCGTTACCACATTTGGAGTCGGTGGTAATGTCGTCGCACGCTTGATGCACGGCTTTCGGGAAGCACACCAGAACCGTGCAAAAAATTTTGTTGCACCGGATGCTCATCTTAGGTGACGTGGAACAAGTGCACGGTCGTTACCACGTTTGGAGTCGATGGTAATCTCGTCGCACGTTCGATGCACGGTTGTCGGGAAGCACACCACAAGTGTGCAAAAAAATTTTGTTGCATCGGATGCTCATCTTTGGTGACGTGGAACAAGTGCACGGTCGTTACCACGTTGGAGTCGAGTGGTAATCTCGTCGCACGTTCGATGCACGACTTTTCGGGAAGCGCACCACGGTGTGCAAAAAAAAAAATTTATTGCGCCGGATGCTTATCTTAGGTGACGTGGAACAAGTGCACGGTCGTTACCACATTTGGAGTCGGTGGTAAAGGTCGTCGCACGTTCGATGCACAACTTTCGGGAAGCACACCGGTGTGCAAAAAAATTTTGTTGCACCGGATGCTCATCTTAGGTGACGTGGAACAAGTGCACGGTCGTTACCACGTTTCGAGTCGGTGGTAATGTCGTCGCACGTTCGATGCACGGCTTTCGAGGAACACACCGAAGTGTGCAAAAAAAAATTTTGTTGCACGGATGCTCATCTTAGGTGGCGTGGAACAAGTGCACGTCGTTACCACGTTTGGAGTCGATGGTAATGTCGTCGCGTTTGATGCACGGCTTTCGGGAAGCACAACAGAAGTGTGCAAAAAATTTTGTTGCACCGGATGCTCATCTTAGGTGACGTGGAACAAGTGCACGGTCGTTACCACGTTTGGAGTCGGTGGTAATCTCGTCGCGCGTTCGATGCACGCTTTCGGGAAGCGCACCACAAGTGTGCAAAAAATTTTTGTTGCATCGGATGCTCATCTTTGGTGACGTAGAACAAGTGCACGGTCGTTACCACGTTTGGAGTCGGTGGTAATCTCGTCGCACGTTCGATGCACGACTTTCGGGAAGCGCACCACAAGTGTGCAAAAAAATTTTATTGCGCCCGGATGCTGTTCTTAGGTGACGTGGAACAAGTGCGAGTCGTTACCACGTTTGGAGTCGGTGGTAATGTCGTCGCCGCGTTCGATGCACGGCTTTTCGGGGCGCACACCGAAGTGTGCAAAAAAATTTTTGTTGCACCGAATGCTCATCTTAGGTGACGTGGAACAAGTGCATGGTCGTTACCACGTTTGGAGTCAGTGGTAATCTCATCGCACGTTCGATGGACGACTTTCGGGAAGTGCACCACAGGTGTGCAAAAAAAAATTTTATTGCGCCAGAGGCTTATCTTAGGTGACGTGGAACAAGTGCACGATCGTTACCACGTTTGAGTCGGTGGTGGTAACGTCGTCGCACGTTCGATGCACGGCTTTTCGGGAACACACCAGAAGTGTGCAAAAAAATTTTGTTGCACCGGATGCTCATCTTAGGTGGCGTGGAACAAGTGCACGGTCGTTACCACGTTTGGAGTCAGTGGTAATGTCGTCGCACGTTAGATGTGCTGCTTTCGGGAAGCACACCAGAAGTGTGCAAAAAAAATTTTGTTGCACCGGATGCTCATCTTAGGTGACGTGGAACAAGTGCACGGTCGTTACCACGTTTGGAGTCAGTGGTAATCTCGTCGCACGTTCGATGCACAGCTTTCAGGAACCGCGCCACAAGTGTGCAAAAAAATTGTTGCATCGGATGCTCATCTTTGGTGACGTGGAACAAGTGCACGGTTGTTACCACGTTTGGAGTCAGTGGTAATCTCGTCGCACGTTCGATGCACGACTTTCGGGAAGCGCACCACAAGTGTGCAAAAAAAATTTTATTGCGCCAGATGCTTTTCTTAGGTGACGTGGAACAAGTGCAGAGTCGTTACCACGTTTGAAGTCAGTGGTAATGTCGTCGCACGTTCGATGCACGGCTTTCGGGAAGCACACCAGAAGTGTGCAAAAAAATTTGGTTGCACCGGATGCTCATCTTAGGTGACGTGGAACAAGTGCACGGTCATTACCACGTTTGGAGTCAGTGGTAATCTCGTCGCACATTCGTTGCACCGTTTTCGGGAAGCGCACCACAAGTGTACAAAAAAATTTTGTTGCATCGGATGCTCATCTTTGGTGACGTGGAACAAGTGCACGGTCGTTACCACGTTTGGAGTCGATGGTAATCTCGTCGCCGCGTTCGATGCCGCGACTTTCGGGAAGCGCACCACAGGTGTGCAAAAAAAATTTTATTGTGCCAGATGCTTATCTTAGGTGACGTGGAACAAGTGCACAGTCGTTACCACGTTTGGTGTCAGTGGTAATGTCGTCGCACGTTCGATGCACGGCTTTCGGGAAGCACACCAGAAGTGTGCAAAAAAATTTTGTTGCACCGGATGCTCATCTTAGGTGACGTGGAACAAGTGCACGGTCGTTACCACGTTTGGAGTCTGTGGTAATCTCGTCGCAGTTTCGATGCACGACTTTCGGGAAGCGCACCACAGGTGTGCAAAAAATTTTTGTTGTGCCAGATGCTTATCTTAGGTGACGTGGAACAAGTGCCGCGTCGTTACCACGTTTGGAGTCGGGGGGTAATGTCGTCGCACGTTTGATGCACGGCTTTCGGGGAAGCACACCAGAACGTGCAAAAAAATTTTGTTGCACCGGATGCTCATCTTAGGTGACGTGGAACAAGTGCACGGGTCGTTACCACGTTTGAGTCGATGGTAATCTCGTCGCACGTTCGATGCACAGTTGTCGGGAAGCACACCACAAGTGTGCAAAAAAATTTTGTTGCATCGGATGCTCATCTTTGGTGACGTGGAACAAGTGCACGGTCGTTACCACGTTTGGAGTCAGTGGTAATCTCGTCGCACGTTCGATGCACGACTTTCGGGAAGCGCACCACAGGTGTGCAAAAAAAAAAATTTATTGCGCCAGATGCTTATCTTAGGTGACGTGGAACAAGTGCACCGTCGTTACCACATTTGGAGTCAGTGGTAAGGTCGTCGCACGTTCGATGCACGGCTTTCGGGAAGCACACTAGAAGTGTGCAAAAAAATTTTGTTGCACCGGATGCTCATCTTAGGTGACGTGGAACAAGTGCACGGTCGTTACCACGTTTCGAGTCAGTGGTAATGTCGCCGCACGTTCGATGCACGGCTTTCGGGGAACACACCGAAGTGTGCAAAAAATTTTGTTGCACGGATGCTCATCTTAGGTGGCGTGGAACAAGTGCACGGTCGTTACCACGTTTGGAGTCGGTGGTAATCTCGTCGCCGCGTTCGATGCACAGCTTTTCGGGGAAGCGCACCACAAGTGTGCAAAAAATTTTGTTGCATCGGATGCTCATCTTTGGTGACGTAGAACAAGTGCACGGTCGTTACCACGTTTGGAGTCGATGGTAATCTCGTCGCCGCGTTCGATGCACTTTTCGGGGGAAGCGCACCACAAGTGTGCAAAAAAAAAAAATTTATTGCGCCAGATGCTTTTCTTAGGTGACGTGGAACAAGTGCGAGTCGTTACCACGTTTGGAGTCGATGGTAATGTCGTCGCACGTTCGATGCGGCTTTCCGGAAGCACACCCAGAAGTGTGCAAAAAAAAATTTTGTTGCACGGATGCTCATCTTAGGTGACATGGAACAAGTGCATGGTCGTTACCACGTTTGGAGTCGGTGGTAATCTCGTCGCACGTTGGATGGACGACTTTCGGGAAGTGCACCACAGGTGTGCAAAAAAAAATTTTATTGCGCCGGATGCTTATCTTAGGTGACGTGGAACAAGTGCCACGGTCGTTACCACGTTTCGAGTCGATGTAACATGTCGTCGCCGTTCGATGCACGGCTTTTCGGGGAACACACCGAAGTGTGCAAAAAAATTTTGTTGCACCGGATGCTCATCTTAGGTGGCGTGGAACAAGTGCACGGTCGTTACCACGTTTGGAGTCGGTGGTAATGTCGTCGCACGTTAGATGTGCTGCTTTCGGGGGAAGCACACCAGAAGTGTGCAAAAAAAATTTTGTTGCACCGGATGCTCATCTTAGGTGACGTGGAACAAGTGCGCGGTCGTTACCACGTTTGGAGTCGAGTGGTAATCTCGTCGCGCGTTCGATGCACAGCTTTCAGAAGCGCGCCACAAGTGTGCAAAAAATTTTTGTTGCATCGGATGCTCATCTTTGGTGACGTGGAACAAGTGCACGGTCGTTACCACGTTTGGAGTCGTGGTAATCTCGTCGCCGCGTTCGATGCACGACTTTCGGGAAAGCGCACCACAAGTGTGCAAAAAAAATTTTATTGCGCCAGATGCTTTTCTTAGGTGACGTGGAACAAGTGCAGAGTCGTTACCACGTTTGAAGTCGATGGTAATGTCGTCGCACGTTCGATGCACTTTTCGGGAAGCACACCCAGTGTGCAAAAAATTTGGTTGCACGGATGCTCATCTTAGGTGACGTGGAACAAGTGCACGGTCATTACCACGTTTGGAGTCGGTGGTAATCTCGTCGCACATTCGTTGCACCGTTTTTCGAAGCGCACCACAAGTGTACAAAAAATTTTGTTGCATCGGATGCTCATCTTTGGTGACGTGGAACAAGTGCACGGTCGTTACCACGTTTGGAGTCGGTGGTAATCTCGTCGCACGTTCGATGCACGACTTTCGGGAAGCGCACACCACGGTGTGCAAAAAAATTTTATTGTGCCGATGCTTATCTTAGGTGACGTGGAACAAGTGCCGCGATCGTTACCACGTTTGGTGTCGATGGTAATGTCGTCGCACGTTCGATGCGGCTTTCGGGAAAGCACACCCGAGAAGTGTGCAAAAAATTTTGTTGCACCGGATGCTCATCTTAGGTGACGTGGAACAAGTGCACGGTCGTTACCACGTTTGGAGTCCGTGGTAATCTCGTCGCGGTTTCGATGCGACTTTCGGGAAGCGCACCACAGGTGTGCAAAAATTTTGTTGTGCGGATGCTTATCTTGGGTGACGTGGAACAAGTGCACAGTCGTTACCACGTTTGGAGTCGAGTGGTAATGTCGTCGCACGTTTGATGCACGGCTTTCGGGAAGCACACCAGAACTGTGCAAAAAAAATTTTGTTGCACGGATGCTCATCTTAGGTGGCGTGGAACAAGTGCACGGTCATTACCACGTTTGGAGTCGGTGGTAATCTCGTCGCACATTCGATGCACAGTTGTCGGGAAGCACACCACAAGTGTGCAAAAAAAATTTTGTTGCATCGGATGCTCATCTTTGGTGACGTGGAACAAGTGCACGGTCGTTACCACGTTTGGAGTCGATGGTAATCTCGTCGCCGCACGTTCGATGCACGACTTTCGGGAAGCGCACCACAGGTGTGCAAAAAAAATTTATTGCGCCAGATGCTTATCTTGGGTGGCGTGGAACAAGTGCACCGTCGTTACCACATTTGGAGTCGGTGGTAAGGTCGTCGCACGTTCGATGCGGCTTTCGGGAAGCACACTAGAAGTGTGCAAAAAATTTTTGTTGCACGGATGCTCATCTTAGGTGACGTGGAACAAGTGCACGGTCGTTACCACGTTTCGAGTCGGTGGTAATAATCGTCGCACGTTCGATGCGGCTTTCGGGAACACACCAGTGTGCAAAAAATTTTGTTGCACCGGATGCTCATCTTAGGTGGCGTGGAACAAGTGCGCGGTCGTTACCACGTTTGGAGTCGAGTGGTAATCTCGTCGCGCGTTCGATGCCGCGACTTTTCGGAAAAGCGCACCACAAGTGTGCAAAAAATTTTGTTGCATCGGATGCTCATCTTTGGTGACGTAGAACAAGTGCGGTCGTTACCACGTTTGGAGTCGGTGGTAATCTCGTCGCACGTTCGATGCGACTTTTCGGAAGCGCACCACAAGTGTGCAAAAAAAATTTTATTGCGCCGGATGCTTTTCTTAGGTGACGTGGAACAAGTGCGAGTCGTTACCACGTTTGGAGTCGATGGTAATGTCGTCGCACGTTCGATGCACGGCTTTCGGGAAGCACACCACGAAAGTGTGCAAAAAATTTTTGTTGCACGGATGCTCATCTTAGGTGACATGGAACAAGTGCATGGTCGTTACCACGTTTGGAGTCGGTGGTAATCTCGTCGCCGTTGGATGGGCGACTTTTCGGGGAAGTGCACCACGGTGTGCAAAAAAAAAAAAAATTTTATTGCGCCGGATGCTTATCTTAGGTGACGTGGAACAAGTGCACGTCGTTACCACGTTTGGTCGATGGTAGTGCGTAAACCGCGCGTTCGATGCCGCGGCTTTCGGGGAACACACCGAAGTGTGCAAAAAAAATTTTTGTTGCACCGGATGCTCATCTTAGGTGGCGTGGAACAAGTGCCGCGGTCGTTACCACGTTTGGAGTCGATGGTAATGTCGTCGCACGTTAGATGTGCTGCTTTTTCGGGAAGCACACCAGAAGTGTGCAAAAAAAAATTTGTTGCACCGGATGCTCATCTTAGGTGACGTGGAACAAGTGCACGGTCGTTACCACGTTTGGAGTCGATGGTAATCTCGTCGCGTTCGATGCACAGCTTTCGGGAAGCGCACCACAAGTGTGCAAAAAAATTTTTGTTGCATCGGATGCTCATCTTTGGTGGCGTGGAACAAGTGCACGGTCGTTACCACGTTTGGAGTCGATGGTAATCTCGTCGCCGCGTTCGATGCGACTTTCGGGGAAGCGCACCACAAGTGTGCAAAAAAAAAATTTATTGCGCCAGATGCTTTTCTTAGGTGACGTGGAACAAGTGCAGAGTCGTTACCACGTTTGAAGTCGGTGGTAATGTCGTCGCCGCGTTCGATGCGGCTTTTCGGGAAGCACACCCAGTGTGCAAAAAAATTTGGTTGCACCGGATGCTCATCTTAGGTGACGTGGAACAAGTGCGGTCATTACCACGTTTGGAGTCGGTGGTAATCTCGTCGCACATTCGTTGCACCGTTTTTTCGGGGAAGCGCACCACAAGTGTACAAAAAATTTTTGTTGCATCGGATGCTCATCTTTGGTGGCGTGGAACAAGTGCACGGTTGTTACCACGTTTGGAGTCGATGGTAATCTCGTCGCACGTTCGATGCCGCGACTTTCGGGAAGCGCACCACAGGTGTGCAAAAAATTTTATTGTGCCAGGATGCTTATCTTAGGTGGCGTGGAACAAGTGCACGGTCGTTACCACGTTTGGTGTCGATGGTAATGTCGTCGCCGCGTTCGATGCGGCTTTTCGGGAAGCACACCGAAGTGTGCAAAAAAATTTTGGTTGCACCGGATGCTCATCTTAGGTGGCGTGGAACAAGTACGGTCATTACCACGTTTGGAGTCGGTGGTAATCTCGTCGCACATTCGTTGCACCGTTTTTTCGGGAAGCGCACCACAAGTGTACAAAAAAATTTTGTTGCATCGGATGCTCATCTTTGGTGACGTGGAACAAGTGCCGCGGTCGTTACCACGTTTGGAGTCGATGGTAATCTCGTCGCCGCGTTCGATGCACGACTTTTCGGGGAAGCGCACCACAGGTGTGCAAAAAAATTTTATTGCGCGGATGCTTATCTTAGGTGACGTGGAACAAGTGCCGCGTCGTTACCACGTTTGGTGTCGAGTGGTAATCTCGTCGCCGCGTTCGATGCCGCGACTTTTGCGGTAAGCACACCACAAGTGTGCAAAAAAATTTTGTTGCACGGATGCTCATCTTAGGTGACGTGGAACAAGTGCACGGTCGTTACCACGTTTGGAGTCACGTGGTAATCTCGTCGCGGTTTCGATGCACGACTTTCGGGAGAGCGCACCACGGGTGTGCAAAAAAAAAATTTGTGTGCCGGATGCTTATCTTAGGTGGCGTGGAACAAGTGCCGCGATCGTTACCACGTTTGGAGTCGATGGTAATGTCGTCATCGCGCGCGTTTTGATGCGGCTTTCGGGAAGCACACCAGAAGTGTGCAAAAAATTTTTGTTGCACCGGATGCTCATCTTAGGTGACGTGGAACAAGTGCACGGTCGTTACCACGTTTGGAGTCGATGGTAATCCCGTCGCACGTTCGATGCACCGGCTTTTCGAGGCGCGCGCCACAAGTGTGTGCAAAAATTTTGTTGCATCGGATGCTCATCTTTGGTGGCGTGGAACAAGTGCACGGTTGTTACCACGTTTAGAGTCGGTGGTAATCTCGTCGCACATTCGATGCGACTTTTCGGGAAGCGCACCACAAGTGTGCAAAAAAAATTTTATTGCGCCCGGATGCTTTTCTTAGGTGGCGTGGAACAAGTGCGAGTCGTTACCACGTTTGGAGTCGATGGTAATATCGTCGCACGTTCGATGCGCGCTTTTCGGGATGCTTTTCTTAGGTGGCCAGAAATGTGCAAAAAATTTGGTTGCACCGGATGCTCATCTTAGGTGACGTGGAACAAGTACACGGTCATTACCACGTTTGGAGTCGGTGGTAATCTCGTCGCACATTCGTTGCACCGTTTTTCGGGAAGCGCACCACAAGTGTACAAAAAATTTTGTTGCATCGGATGCTCATCTTTGGTGACGTGGAACAAGTGCACGGTCGTTACCACGTTTGGAGTCGATGGTAATCTCGTCGCACGTTCGATGCACGACTTTCGGGAAGCGCACCACAGTGTGCAAAAAAATTTTATTGTGCGCCCGGATGCTTATCTTAGGTGGCGTGGAACAAGTGCCGCGATCGTTACCACGTTTGGTGTCGGTGGTAATGTAGTCGCCGCGTTCGATGCACGGCTTTTCGGGATGCACACCAGAAGTGTGCAAAAAAAATTTGTTGCACGGATGCTCATCTTAGGTGACGTGGAACAAGTGCACGGTCGTTACCACGTTTGGAGTCTGTATAATCTAATCTCGTCGCGGTTTCGATGCGACTTTTTCGGGAGCGCACCACAGGTGTGCAAAAATTTTTGTTGTGCCCGGATGCTTATCTTAGGTGGCGTGGAACAAGTGCCGCGGTCGTTACCACGTTTGGAGTCGGTGGTAATGTCGTCGCGACGCGTTTGATGCACGGCTTTCGGGAAGCACACGAGAACTGTGCAAAAAATTTTGTTGCACCGGATGCTCATCTTAGGTGACGTGGAACAAGTGCATGGTCGTTACCACGTTTGGAGTCGGTGGTAATCTCGTCGCACGTTCGATGCATGACTTTTCGGGAAGCGCACCACAGGTGTGCAAAAAAAAAAAATTTATTGCGCCCGGATGCTTATCTTAGGTGACGTGGAACAAGTGCCGCGATCGTTACCACGTTTGGAGTCGGTGGTAATCTCGTCGCACGCGTTCGATGCACGATTGTCGGGAAGCACACCACAAGTGTGCAAAAAAATTTTGTTGCATCGGATGCTCATCTTTGGTGGCGTGGAACAAGTGCGGTCGTTACCACGTTTGGAGTCGATGGTAATCTCGTCGCCGCGTTCGATGCCGACTTTCGGGAGCGCACCACGGGTGTGCAAAAAAAAAAAAATATTGCGCCAGGATGCTTATCTTAGGTGGCGTGGAACAAGTGCACGCGTCGTTCACGACATTTGGAGTCGATGGTAAGGTAAATCGCCGTTCGATGCACGGCTTTTCGGGAAGCACACCAGAAGTGTGCAAAAAATTTTTTGCACGGATGCTCATCTTAGGTGACGTGGAACAAGTGCCGCGGTCGTTACCACGTTTCGAGTCGATGGTAATGTCGTCGCCTGCGTTCGATGCGGCTTTTCGGGGAACACACCAGAAGTGTGCAAAAAATTTTTGTTGCACCGGATGCTCATCTTAGGTGACGTGGAACAAGTGCACGGTCGTTACCACGTTTGGAGTCGATGGTAATCTCGTCGCCGCGTTCGATGCACAGCTTTCGAGCGCGCCACAAGTGTGCAAAAAAATTTTGTTGCATCGGATGCTCATCTTTGGTGGCGTGGAACAAGTGCACGGTTGTTACCACGTTTGGAGTCGATGGTAATCTCGTCGCCGCGTTCGATGCACGACTTTCGGGAAAGCACCACAAGTGTGCAAAAAAAAAATTTTGTGCGCCCGGATGCTTTTCTTAGGTGGCGTGGAACAAGTGCGAGTCGTTACCACGTTTGGAGTCGGTGGTAATGTCGTCGTCGCACGTTCGATGCGGCTTTTCGGGAAGCACACCAGAAGTGTGCAAAAAAATTTGGTTGCACCGGATGCTCATCTTAGGTGACGTGGAACAAGTGCACGGTCATTACCACGTTTGGAGTCGGTGGTAATCTCGTCGCACATTCGTTGCACCGTTTTTTCGGAAAGCGCACCACAAGTGTACAAAAAAAATATTGTTGCATCGGATGCTCATCTTTGGTGATGTGGAACAAGTGCATGGTCGTTACCACGTTTGGAGTCGGTGATAATCTCGTCGCCGCGTTCGATGCATGACTTTCGGGAAGCGCACCACGGTGTGCAAAAAAAATTTATTGCCCGGATGCTTATCTTAGGTGACGTGGAACAAGTGCACAGTCGTTACCACGTTTGGAGTCGATGGTAATCTCGTCGCGTTCGATGCCTTTGTTGTCGGGAAAGCACACCAAAAGTGTGCAAAAAATTTTGTTGCATCGGATGCTCATCTTTGGTGGCGTGGAACAAGTGCACGTCGTTACCACGTTTTGAAGTCGATGGTAATCTCGTCGCCGCGTTCGATGCACGACTTTTCGGGAAGCGCACCACAGGTGTGCAAAAAAAAAAAATTTATTGCGCCAGGATGCTTATCTTAGGTGACGTGGAACAAGTGCATGATCGTTACCACATTTGGAGTCGGTGGTAAGGTCGTCGCCGCGTTCGATGCGGCTTTTCGGGAAGCACACCAGAAGTGTGCAAAAAATTTTGTTGCACGGATGCTCATCTTAGGTGGCGTGGAACAAGTGCATGGTCGTTACCACGTTTGAGTCGATGGTAATCTCGTCGCACGTTCGATGCATGACTTTTCGGGAACACACCACAAGTGTGCAAAAAAAAAAAATTTTGTTGCACGGATGCTCATCTTAGGTGGCGTGGAACAAGTGCACGGTCGTTACCACGTTTGGAGTCGGTGGTAATCTCGTCGCACGTTCGATGCACAGCTTTCGGGGAAGCGGCACCACAAGTGTGCAAAAAATTTTTGTTGCATCGGATGCTCATCTTTGGTGACGTGGAACAAGTGCACGGTTGTTACCACGTTTGGAGTCGATGGTAATCTCGTCGCCGCGTTCGATGCGACTTTTCGGGAAGCGCGCACCACAAGTGTGCAAAAAAAATTTTATTGCGCCCGGATGCTTTTCTTAGGTGGCGTGGAACAAGTGCGAGTCGTTACCACGTTTGGAGTCGATGGTAATAATAAATCGCCGCGTTCGATGCCGCGGCTTTCGGGAAGCACACCAGAAGTGTGCAAAAAAATTTGGTTGCACGGATGCTCATCTTAGGTGGCGTGGAACAAGTGCACGGTCATTACCACGTTTGGAGTCGGTGGTAATCTCGTCGCACATTCGTTGCACCGTTTTTCGGGAAGTGCACCACAAGTGTACAAAAAAATATTGTTGCATCGGATGCTCATCTTTGGTGGCGTGGAACAAGTGCATGGTCGTTACCACGTTTGGAGTCGAGTGGTAATCTCGTCGCACGTTCGATGCGACTTTCGGGAAGGCACCACGGTGTGCAAAAAAAAAAAATTTTATTGCGCCCGGATGCTTATCTTAGGTGGCGTGGAACAAGTGCCGCGATCGTTACCACGTTTGGTGTCGATGGTAATGTCGTCGCCGCGTTCGATGCCGCGGCTTTTCGGGAAGCTTACCGAAGTGTGCAAAAAATTTTGTTGCAGGATGCTCATCTTAGGTGGCGTGGAACAAGTGCACGGTCGTTACCATGTTTGGAGTGCAGTGGTAATCTCGTCGCGGTTTCGATGCCGACTTTCGGGAACGCACCACGGGTGTGCAAAAATTTTTGTTGTGCCGGATGCTTATCTTAGGTGGCGTGGAACAAGTGCACATCGTTACCACGTTTGGAGTCGATGGTAATAATAGTCGCCGCGTTTGATGCCGGCTTTCGGGGCCACACGAGAACGTGCAAAAAAAATTTTGTTGCACCGGATGCTCATCTTAGGTGGCGTGGAACAAGTGCCGCGGTCGTTACCACGTTTGCGAGTCGGTGGTAATCTCGGCCGCGTTCGATGCCGCGTTGTCGGGAAGCACACCACAAGTGTGCAAAAAATTTTTGTTGCATCGGATGCTCATCTTTGGTGACGTGGAACAAGTGCCGCGGTCGTTACCACGTTTGGAGTCGATGGTAATCTCGTCGCACGTTCGATGCACGGCTTTTCGGGAAGCACACCAGAAGTGTGCAAAAAATTTAGTTGCACCGGATGCTCATCTTAGGTGGCGTGGAACAAGTGCCGCGGTCGTTACCACGTTTAAAGTCGGTGGTAATAATAAATTAAGCCCGCGTTCGATGCACGGCTTTTCGGGAAGCACACGAAGTGTGCAAAAAATTTTTGTTGCAGGATGCTCATCTTAGGTGACGTGGAACAAGTGCCGCGGTCGTTACCACGTTTGGAGTCGGTGGTAATCTCGTCGCCGCGTTCGATGCACGGTTGTCGGGAAGCACACCACAAGTGTGCAAAAAAATTTTTGTTGCGTCGGATGCTCATCTTTGGTGGCGTGGAACAAGTGCACGGTCGTTACCACGTTTGGAGTCGATGGTAATCTCGTCGCCGCGTTCGATGCGACGACCGGGGGAAGCGCACCACAGGTGTGCAAAAAAAAAAAATTTATGCGCCAGATGCTTATCTTAGGTGGCGTGGAACAAGTGCCGCGGTCGTTACCACATTTGGAGTCGGTGGTAAGGTCATCGCACGTTCGATGCAAAACTTTCGGGAAGCACCAGAAGTGTGCAAAAAAATTTTGTTGCACCGGATGCTCATCTTGGGTGGCGTGGAACAAGTGCACGGTCGTTACCACGTTTGGAGTCGATGTGTAATGTCGTCGCTTGCGTTCGATGCACGGCTTTCGGGAACACACCCGGAAGTGTGCAAAAAAATTTTGTTACAGGATGCTCATCTTAGGTGACGTGGAACAAGTGCACGGTCGTTACCACGTTTGGAGTCGAAATCTCGTCGCCGCGTTCGATGCACACTTTTAAGGCGCGCCACAAGTGTGCAAAAAATTTTTGTTGCATCGGATGCTCATCTTTGGTGGCGATGGAACAAGTGCGGTTGTTACCACGTTTGGTGTCGATGGTAATCTCGTCGCGCGTTCGATGCGACTTTTCGGGAAAGCGCACCACAAGTGTGCAAAAAAATTTTATTGCGCCAGATGCTTTTCTTAGGTGGCGTGGAACAAGTGCGAGTCGTTACCACGTTTGGGTCGATGGTAATGTCGTCGCACGTTCGATGCGACTTTCGGGAAGCACACCGGAGTGTGCAAAAAATTTGGTTGCACCGGATGCTCATCTTAGGTGACGTGGAACAAGTGCGGTCATTACCACGTTTGGAGTCGGTGGTAATCTCGTCGCACATTCGTTGCACCGTTTTTCGGAAGCGCACCACAAGTGTACAAAAAATTTTGTTGCATCGGATGCTCATCTTTGGTGGCGTGGAACAAGTGCCTTGCGGTCGTTACCCACGTTTGGAGTCGATGGTAATCTCGTCGCCGCGTTCGATGCATGACTTTCGGGAAGCGCACCCGCAGTGTGCAAAAAAAAAAAATTGCGCCCGATGCTTATCTTAGGTGACGTGGAACAAGTGCAGTCGTTACCACGTTTGGGTCGATGGTAATCTCGGTCGCGTTCGATGCACGCGATTGTCGGGAAGCACACCACAAGTGT